>JAVSCE010016157.1:0-95270 GCA_032199065.1 Smutsia gigantea
CCCTAGGTCCTTGTGGGTAAAATTTCAATATTTCCAGAGTTTCTCTCCTGGCCTTAGTGCATCTCCATATCAATAGGTGTTTCCAAAGGGTGGTGAGAAGTAGTCCATCTCCATATCAATAGGTGATTACAAGGGTGGGGAGAGCAAAGTTATATCTGGACAGGAGAGGTTTGGGGTGAGCAGAAGTACAGGACTGCTTATAAGCAATAAAAGGGGTCCTCCCACTTTATTTCTCCCTTTGACTGATTTTGGCTTCAAAGGTTATTTGCCCCAGGCTGGGAAATATCCCCCACCCACACCAGAGTTACAGTCCTCCTAATAAACAACTGGCTTGGGAACCATGAGGCCCAATGATCTCTGAAACTTCTGGAAGGATGAGTTTATTATATGAGAAATAAGTTATAGTTTTAAGATCATGTAAAAAAGGCAGTTTGTAGTAGAAGAGTAAGATATTGTGAAAGGGATGTTATCAAGCAATAGAAATGGGCTTCAGTCAAGTGGTATTTGGTAAAAATAATGCTCACCTGGTTCAGCCTCTCAGGAGTCATAACTTGTCCTCAGTAGTACTTGAGTTGGTTCTTTGGCTTCTTTATATACAACTATAAAAACTCTTGGAAAAGAACTAAAACTCTGCTCTCCAATGTATCAGATACAGTTTATAATATATACTATATTTAATATATTTATATATAATAAATACTTATTATACATAATTTATCTATTTTTCTGTATAGCCATTTGCAAATAAAACAAGATATGGCCACAATCTCCTCTTGCATTTATTATTAATCCCTTTAAACTCAGGTATCAATAACAATTCATCACTCATTCTTTTGTTCATTTATTCATCCATTTAAATAATTTTAAAGAGACAACTATGTATCCAGCAGTTGCTCTAGGCCAGGAGATAATAGCAGTGAACAAGAGCCTCTCCTTCATTGAAGCTTACATTCTACTTGGGGAAACTGATAATAAATAACTACTTAAAATATTAAGTGGTGCTAATTGTTAAGGAAAATAAGGCAAGGAAGGAGGACAGAAACTGATGGGAGCCAGAGGATAGTGCTGTTTCATAAAGGTAATCAGGGAAGTCTCCTCTGTTTAAACAATATTTTAGCAGAGACCTGAAAAAGTAAGAGAAAACTCATGGTGATAACTGGGAAGAGCATTTTGTACAGTGGAGACAGCCAGTGTAAATGTCCTGTGGTGGGACTGTGTTGAGTGTGATCCAGAAACAGCATGTGGCCACAGTGGGCTTGAGTGGAGTGAGAGAGGCAGGGAGTGTTGGAAATGAGTCAAAGAGTAGCAAAATGAGTCAAGGCTAGTTATCATTATGGGCATTGTATCTAACTCCAAGATTTAAGGGTAAATCCAGGATTTGGGGGGTTTGAAATTTTATAGCCATGGGGCCTGCTCTATGTAAAGGAATACAAAATTAGATACAAACCTAAATACTTACTTGGATTAGAAAAAAGTCACAGGAAATGATCAGTTTTAAAATAGTGACAAATACCAATGTAGGGAATCAGAATATGCCACCCGCAAATATGCCGCTTTGGTTTCAGGAATATTTTGAGCTGAAGACAATGAGAAATAGGAGATTTAAAAAATGTTCTTTGCTTTCCCACTCTAGCACTAGTAAGGGCAAAATGAGTCTTAAGTCACTAGAGGCTCTTACCAGCCCAGAGATAAGAATCTGCATAACAAATCTCACTAAAATAAGCTTATCTTCTATTTGTTTCCCCTGTATATTGACTTTACCATAATTTGCTTCCCCTAAACACCAAAATCCCTCTTCCTCTGTCTTGTCACTTCTCTACAAACTTAGACTTCTTTGTTAAGATACTGTATATAGCAACAAGTTCTAACTGCCACTTTGAGTTACTCATAACTGAGATTCTTCTGTGCATATGTGCTTTGCTTTTGTTATTAAACTGTTTGTTTTTCCCTTATTAATCTGTGTTCTGTTAATTTAATTTCTAGGGCTCTAGGCATAGAACCTAGAAGGGAAGAGGAAAAAGGTTTTTTTCTCTCCACTCAACTACATACACTACAAAATCCAAAAAATAACATAATTTTCCTAATTAACTGTGACACACCTCTGTATAACTTTTTTCCCCTTTATTATTTCTGGGTAAAATCTCTTTGCCTCTTTACATATTATTTTTTAATATAATTTTCTATATGAAGAATAGAAAAATAATTTAACTTTAGTTGTTAGGTCAAATATATTCTTTATTCATAGTGTAGAAAAATTTCCTTTGGTTTCATTACTCATTACTGGCAATGCCAGGTACATTGTTAGGATTATTGTCAAATTTAGGAAAGCTTTCCTCGGATTTCTTTCTTACATAAATTACAAGATTTGTAAGAATTTTCCAGATTAGCTTCTGGCTCGATGTGTTTCATTCCTTTTTTTTTCGTCTGCTAGCCACATATTTCTGTTGTGATAAAGACAAGTGCCTATGTCTTCTGGCCTTGAACTTCAATGTCATAATGTATGCTGGCACTGTGGATAATAGAAGTTTTCCTGGAAGCCATTCTTAGAGCAGCAAAAATTTTACATCAAAATAACATGAACCACAATAACGTATTACAGTAACTTGAACTAAATGCTTTTCTAATTCAGATTCTCCTTAACTAGATCCCAAATATCTGTGTCTATTCTAGTACCACTTAACTCAAAGAATTGTGACAGAGGGGAAATTCAAAATAGACAATTATAATTAAAATATCTCACATGTACAAATAATAGTAAAATGATCATATGGATATATTGTCAGAGTCTGGTAAGAAAGGCTCTGTGTAAGTAAGGGACCCTGAATCTTCAGCTTTATTTTCATCAAGGAAAATCTTCCTCTTGTGTAATGTGAAGTCATTGGAGGGTTTTGAGCAAACTATTAACATAATCCAAATGCTGTTTTAAAAGGACAGTTTTGTTTGGAGAATAGATTATGGGGGAGCGAGCCTGGAAGCGGGGATATCTGTGTAGAGGCTGAAGTTCAGGCTGCATAAGGAAAGTTAAAAATCAGACATAACTCATTCTGTATGTTCCAGGAAATCTGACTCAATTATCCATTAAGCTATTGATGTGTTTCCTGATAATTCATGCCTACTCATGTCAGATTGGTTTCCTTTCTCAGCTATTACTGAATCATCAGTTACAGAGAGTTCTCTGAATATTTTCTGATGCTGAAAGTCTTTAAAGTTCAAATTTCATCAGCAGCATTTTTATTGCTGTAGCTACTTATGTTTCTGTTTGCTGCTGCATAGATGCCTGCAGTAAGGGCTAAATGATCATTCTTTACCAATATAGTTTCAGTTGACAATAGCAATGCACTTTGTAACTGGATTGAAAACTACCCAGGAAGACTCTTTCCTGCTATTTAGAAACCTTAGAACGTGGCAACTTATCATTTCATGTTATCAAATAATCCTTTGATTAGTGGAAAACAATCTGATTAATAGCTTCAGGGCCTTAGAGTTTAATCACTGTATCTCATTTATTTGGGAATTGACTTTTTGATGTCTTGCTTTAGATCAGAGGTTTCTATAAAGGTAACCTTTTCTGTAAAGGGCCAGATAATAAATATTTTAAATTTTGCAGGCCATATGGTCTTTGTAAGAACTACTCAGCAATGCTGTTGTAGCACTGAAGCAGCCATAGACAGTTACATAAAGACATGGATATGGCTGTGCTCCAATATAATTTTACTTAGATAAACAGGCCATGGGGCAGATGTGGCCTACAGGATGCAGTTTGCTGACCCCTGCTTTAGAATTTTTCTCTAGATGTTTCATGTTATGTGTACCAAATCTTAAACTCACTTAACTTCTGTAAGTCTATTGTATCTATCTTTAAAACAAGAACCCTAATATATGGCCTGTCTACTACACAACATTGTCATAATGGTCAAATGAGGTATTGGTTGTGTAAGACTCATATAAATTTTAAAGTGGCATACATTTGTATATTTCTCTTCCCTGTGACCTTGCAACACATTTTCCTACTGCTCTCTCTACCAAAAGCACACATATAAATGTGCAATCACAAAGGAAGATTATGGCTCATGCTTTATCTTTACTCCTGGGTCATATGTTGAATACTGGTCCCAAAATGTCACCAGAACTACCTTAAGTAGCACAAAGCAGTGTTTGCTTTTATCATACCAAGGAAGGACATAATCTTCATATAGTTTTCATAGAGCCTCAGCAGAGAGAGGGTAAAGTCAGCAGATTTGAGATTTTGAACACCTACCTAAATGAAGCTGGGTCTTTCAATGCAGGGGCATGGTTAGGATTGGATAAGGATCATGGTATAACAGTCTAGGATTGGTGGACCTAACAAGGTAAGGATTTTGAAGAGGGAGTCCAAAAGCTTAGGCTGTATACTATCATTTAATATTTTCTAATGAAGAATTTATTGGTCTTTCAGAAAGTTACTGTAATGAAGAGTAAAGTTATTTGTAACTTGTATTTTTTGGGCAAGTTTCTTGGAATAGTAAAGTAATATTGACAAACACATTGGAATAGTAACGTCATATTAATATAGTCAAGGTATGGGTATAGATGGTTTTGATTCTCACTTGTAAGACATGTTGGAGGTATTTTGTAAGAAGGAAAAGAGGGAAAGTAAATAGAATAGCAGGATTTACTTAGAAAAGGGCAGAGACTAACTAGTAGAAAAGGAGACAATAGATACAGAGAAGAGAGGAACAAGTGGCAAACTGAAGAAATGGGCAAAGTTTGAAGAGATTTTGAGAGTAGAAAATTTGGGGGATTAGAAGCTGGAATATAACGTATATCAGAATGTCAAAAATTAGAAGAGAATTTTAAAAGCTGTCAAATGTAAATTGTTTTCAATTAATTTTTCTGGCTGGACCGTTAGGTTTTGTATGTGAATCTGTGCCAAGACTGGAAAATATGTGGGCCTAAGAAGGTTACATTAAAAAATATATATATATGTATATATATATATATATATATAAATGTAAAAGCAATACACACACACATTTTTGGTAAAAAATTTGAATATACACATAAGCAATTAGAATAAAGATAAATTTTAATAGAAAAGTGAAATTCCAGTGAAATGGATATGTAGGAGTCAAAAACCAAGGGAAATAGGAAAGATGACTTTCATTAAAAATAATCAAGAATTTCTGTGGGGGAGAAGAGTGAAGTAGAGACATGGGAGATGGAGAAGAGAAAGAGGAAGAATAGCATGTTGGGAGGGTGTTGACTGAATTGTGGGAAATAGATAAAAGCACTGGGTTCTTACAAAGAAGAATATTTATCTTAAATGTTATTTATTTTTTCCATTGCTGTGATATTGCAGACAGTTTAGGCCAACAACAGAATAGAGGGCATAGTCCCAGGCTGTCTTCACATCTGATCAGCTGCAAGTACAGAGGGTCATAAAAATCATCCTCAGGCTTGATAATTCACAAGAAGGATTTGCAGAACTCACTGGAAGTTACTATAGTCATGGTTATAGTTTATTACAGGGAAAAGATAACAGATTAAAATCAGCCAAGGGAAGAAGCTCATATGTCAGAATTCTGTAGAATTACCACATAGAGAGCTTCTGTTATCTTCTAACTTTGGAATCAGGACACATCATTCTGCTGGCATTGATGTGTGACCATACACACCAAGTATTGCCAACCAGAGAAGCTCATCTGAGTCTCAGTATCCAGAGTTTCTTATGGGGTCTTGCTACATGGGCATGATTCATTGGTTGCCCACGTAGTTGATCTCAGTCTCCAGGTCAACTGCTACTATATAACCCAAAGCCCTCACCTTAAGTCAATCCTTCCCACCTCCCTTAAGACTATATGGGTGTGGTCAGCCCTTCCCACAAATCTCACTGTTAGCCTATCCCGTATGACCCAAGCCTTCCAAACAAAGACACTCCTATCCAGAGGCCCAGAGGTTACCTCGCAGAAGCTGAGGGCATAGATGTTTTTTGTTGAGCAAGGCCTAGTTCTTTACTACACAGATAATAAATCTCTTTCACCATCCTATCCTTCAGTAAAGGCTTATTCACACATGTGAAGAAAAGTAATTCATTCTTAAGCCTTCTATACAGATGGCTTAGGCAAAACATTATCACTTTTTCTTTATTCCTCCATAAATAAAAATAAGTAGATATTAGCACAAGTTAGAAGACTAATTAGGAAAATCAAATCATCAAGTGTAAGGTTAGATGAGACACTGGATGATACCTAGTTTTTCAGAAAGGTGAATTGTTTTATTAAAGACCAGTGGAGTTAGTGAGTCAGAGCTGAATCAAAATTCCAGGTCCACTGTCTTTTCTCTTACAATAAAGGGAAACTCTAGAGACTTCTTTTTGGATCCGAAGGATGTTACTTCTTGAAAATAGCACTGCCATAAAACTCTTAGAAAAAAACATAGGCAAAAATCTCTTGGACATAAACATGAACAACTTCTTCATGAACATATTTCCCCAGGCAAGGGAAACAAAAGCAAAAATGAACAAGTGGGACTATATCAAGCTGCAAAGCTTCTGTACAGCAAAGGACACCATCAGTAGAACAAAAAGACATCCTACAGTATGGGAGAATATATTCATAAAAAACGTATCTGATAAAGGGTTGACATCCAAAATATATAAAGAACTCATGCACCTTAACAAACAGAAAGCAAATAATCCAATTAAGAAATGGGCAGAGGACATGAATAGACACTTCTCCAAAGAAGAAATTCAGATGGCCAACAGGCACATGAAAAGATGCTCCACATCGCTAATCATCAGAGAAATGCAGATTAAAACCACAATGAGATATCACCTCACACCAGTGAGGATGGCCAACATCCAAAACACAAACAACAACAAATGTTGGCGAGGATGTGGAGAAAAGGGAACCCTCCTACACTGCTGGTGGGACTGCAAATTAGTTCAACCATTGTGGAAAGCAGTATGGAGGTTCCTCAGAAAACTCAAAATAGAAATACCATTTGACCCAGGAATTCCACTCCTAGGAATTTACCCTAAGAATGCAGCAGCCCAATTTGAAAAGGACAGATGCACCCCTATGTTTATTGCAGCACTATTTACAATAGCCAAGAAATGGAAGCAACCTAAGTGTCCATCAGTAGATGAATGGATAAAGAAGATGTGGTACATATACACAATGGAATATTATTCAGCCATAAGAAGAAAACAAATCCTACCATTTGCAACAACATGGATGGAGCTAGAGGGTATTATGCTCAGTGAAATAAGCCAAGCCGAAAAAGACAAGTATCAAATGATTTCACTCATATGTGGAGTATAAGAACAAAGAAAAAAACTGAAGGAACAAAACAGCAGCAGACTCACAGAACCCAAGAACGGACTAATAGTTACCAAAGGGAAAGGGACTGGGGAAAATGGGTGGGAAGGGAGGGATAAGAGGGAAAAAGGGGCATTACGATTAGCAGATGTAATGTTGGGGGGGCACGGGGAGGGCAGTACAACTCAGAGAAGACAAGTAGTGATTCTATAGCATCTCACTACGCTGATGGACAGTGACTGTAATGGGGTTGGTGGGGGGACCTGATGAAGGGGTAGTTTAATAATCGTAATATTGCACGTGTAATTGTAAATTAATGATAATAAAATAAATTATATTAAAAAAAAAGAAAATAGCACTGCCTGTTGATATTTGGTAAGATAGCCCTAATGACTTTCTGATTAATTTGGTTTTGACCCAGATTTGGGATGATTTCCAGATCCACATATTAAAGAAGACAGCTGCTCAACTGCTTGCATATTTTTCTGATTAACTGAACTGTATATGCTGCTGAAATAGCCAACTGTACTTCATGTTGTTGATAGGAGTAGTAGGGGATTGAACACTGTCTGAATCTCTCTAGTTGTTGGCAAAATTTCCCTCCCATTTGCTGCCTCCTTGTTCTTCATAGAAACTATTAAATATAATAAAAAAAATTTCTGATTCAAATCTGGAACCTAGTTTTTAGCTGCTTTCTCATTTCCTCCAAACTTTTAAAATAAACATTAATCAACCTCTGTTTCTATATGTATTGGTCAGGGTTGGACATTGGCAGTCAATCCAAATAGCATAAAGAGGGCCATCTCTTACTCTTTTCTCATTTAAGCCGGTGGCTTTGGAGGGTGTGATAGACTAAATGTTGTGTTTTCCAAAAATAGGTTTCAACATATACCAATGAAACCATACAGATACCTTCAATGGTACAAAAATTTAACAATGATGTTTAAGGATATAGGAAAAGCCAAATATGGCAATATATACAAATAATTTATAAAATAAGCCTTTCAATCCTAGAAAACTAAAATAGGAAGACTTTATGAATGGGAACACATGTAAAACAAGGACTAATAACACGTGAACAACCTTAAGCATTTCACCAATGATGAAGCCACAGAATGACAGCTTAGGTTACTATTAACAAAATTCGTAAGTTAAAACCTAATCCCTTATGTGATGGTATTTGGAGATGGACCGTTTGGTTGGTGATTAGATCATAAAGGCAAGGCCATGATGAATGAGATTAGTGCCCTTATGAAAGAGACCCCAGAGAGCTCCCTTGCCCTTCCTCCATGTGAGGACACAGCAAGAAGACAGCCACATATGAAACAAGAAGCAGGCCCTCACCAGTCACTGAATCTGCTGGTGCCTTGATCTTAGACTTCCCAGCTTCCAGAATTATAAAAAACTGTGTGGTTTATATGCCACCCAGTCTAAGGTATTTTTATTGTGCCCCCTGAATGGACTAAGACAGGGGAAATTAAGTAGATGCATTCATTTTCATCTGTAGGAACAGCATCCTGGATGGGCCTAGTAGCTAAAAGTATGCTTGGTTCTCATTTCAGCTAATGGAAATGATCTGCTGCACCAGAACACTTCTACTCTACTATCTCCATTGCCTTAGTTATGACATGACCAGTGAGCAAATCATTTGGGTTAACAGGATTGTGTTTTAAAAATGCAAAATGCAAAATGCAAACATGCCTGGGGGGAATTTTTAGTACTTTAATATACCCTCAGTTTGGTTATCTCTTTTGTAAACTTAAAATGAAATCAGCTGCAGTGAAGAGATAAAATTTTATTGAAATAAACTTTGAACTTGATGTGATATCAGGCATAAGGTAGGACATCACAGGTCTTCAGATATGCTTAGAGCATCAGGTGACCAAGGAGGAGAGTTAGGAAGAGATGGGAAGAGCCCTCATTTTTTTTCATTTGATGTAGTTCTGAACCGTGAGCTTCATGTAGCATCAAGATGAAGGAATTCCAAAGGAGTGGACACCTGTTCCTTTAGCTATTAAGAGCCCAACTACAGTGTTGGGAAGGTGATAGAAAGGGCCAGAGTCAGAGAAATCAGCTATGTACATTATGAAGGACACATTCTGATTTTGTTTTCCAAATGCATAGAAATAAAAGTCAATCTAGAAATATAGAAAATTCGAAGAAGCTTTACTGATGACATCTCATGGAGTGGGCAACCACTACTGTGTCCTAACATCTATTCCTTCCTCTCCTAATTTCCCAATACAACTAAACCCTCTTGTGGCTCTGCCTTTATATTCTAGGCAGCATTATCTAATAGAATATAATGTGAGCCACATACATATTTTTAACTTTTCTTGTAGCTATATTACAAAAGCAAGAAGAAACAGGTGAAATTAACATGAATAATATATTTTATTTAGTGTAATATATCCCAAATGTTATTACATTAATAACAAATTATTATTGAAGTAGTGTACATCTTTTTTTTTGTACTAGGTCTTTCAAACCAGGCATGTATTTTACATTTACAGACCATCTCAGTTTGGACTAAGCGCATTTCAGTTGCTCAATGACCACATCTGTCCAGTGTCTGCTAGATTGGACAAAGTAGCTCTCAGTGGAAGATACTAGTACTGCAACATGGTCTCTTAAAAGTCATGAAATTTTGTTATCAGCTGTCAGTGACAGAATAACTTACGAAGAAGGCTTGACCTGTAAGGGCATTCATCATTTACTTAACAAGGGTCCTGGAGGTAGGGGGTAGTTAGCAGTATTAAAAATGTCATCAGGGATTCAGCCTCTTTTCAGCCTTTCACCTCATGGCTCTTCCTAAGCACATGGGCTTTCCTTTCTTCTAGTCACTTTGTGGGCTTAAGGTGCCTATAGCAGCTTCTGATATCAAGCCCTAATACCTGGAAGGGGAAAGAGCAAGTCTTTCTTTAAGCCTCTTTTTATCCAGGAAGGAAAGGATTTCCCCCAGCAGACATGCCCTGCTATTTCACTGCCAGATGTAGGGCGCTCCAAGGTCCCAGAGATCTTGGGAAACTGGAAAGTTGGAAGGTAAAGAGAATGGCTACAGTGGGTTTGCTGTGGAAGATGATCCCTGATATATGAGTGCCCCAGATAAATCCAGACTTCTGTTAGCCTAGAAGCAGGAAGGGATGGCTACTGGGCAGGGAGCCCGTGATGTCTGCCAGTAGGGCTTCTCTCAAGGAGAACAGGACAGAGGAACAGTAAAAAGTCAAAATAGTCTTATAATAAAATACTAATTAACAATTGTGCTCATTTACTGAGTACTCATGTGCCCTGTGTGCTTCATGATGGATTATCTAGTTCACACACACACACACACACACACACACACACACGCACATGCGGGTTACCTATTGCTGCAGTAGGTACTGATAGTAGAGTCAGTACAGAATCATCAGATTATACTAGGAGCTCTCCAAGAGTAGGAATAGTGTCTTTGTGTGTGTGTGTGCTGTTTCATATCCCATAGTACAGTGTTCATAAATATTTGTTGAGTGAATGGCTTTCCTTATTGACTCAAGATAGTTTATGCCTCTCTCCCAAATCTTTCTAATCTGTGTCACTTCCTCTCTTCAAAGTCTAGTGTGTTGCCCTCTTTAAAATCCCTGGTAACACTACTCACACTGTAGCCTCAGGCCCAGATCCTGGCCCTCACTGTAAAGCCCCTACAACTCCTTCCACAGGCTGCCAAGCATTAAATTGGAGTTTGTGGGGGGATGGCTAGATACCACAACCAACCAGTTACTCAGCAACATACTCACTAAAGTATCCTCCTTCCTAGATTTATGTGAAGACATTAGAGAAATAAAACTAGTTTCTCCCACACAGAGTTGGTGACTCCTGGAACTGTGTCTTATTCTCTCTCTCAGTTGTTCAAACCCTCCTTGCAGTCTGGGAGTATCTTTTACTTGGTAAATAATAGAGATAAATTAAGTTTTCCCAATAATCCAATTATTGGGAGCTTATTATGTGGAAGAAAGAGAAAAATAATTTTATCCCCAAACACATCCAGGCCTCCCAGGTCACAGGAACGATGCCTAGGATAAAGCAGTAGCTGAAATAATCCAACAGTAGCTGGGGGAACTCTGCAGCAATTTCCCTATTTCCAACCCTCAGAAATAGGCATCCAGTGCTCTTAGCCTAGTGCTTCGCCACTGCAGTGACTCGCCATTTGCTAATTCTGCTCCTCTACCTCACAGCCTCTTTCTCTACCGCCTACCCTTGGCTTTTGTGTAGTCATTGTAGCTTCCACTGCCTTAAGGTCTCTGTGTCATTACGTTAGCTACTGAACTGCTCTCAAATCTCCCCTTAGAATTCTTCAAGAAGAAAAATAAATATGAGTTGATCTTTTAGGATCCTTCCATGGTCGGGGTCTTCATTGGTTAGCGGCCCTGTGCCAGGCAGTTCAGAGACCACTGGCCATTATAGGTGTAGGCTTCCTATCAGGCTTCTTTTTCTGGTTCAGTCACCTATTTCCAGAGTGACCAAATCTTGTGGTAAACAACATATGATCTGTGTATATGTCAGGTATCTTAAAGCTCTCCAGCCCTTGATTACTCTAACCTATTATGCCCAACTAAAAATAAGTCTGGGCCTGGCTTTCCTGGTGACCTTAAGAAGTGGAGATATTTATCACCTGCCCCTCAGTTTTTCTGGTCCTATCTGAAGAATACTTTAAGTCTATGGATCATTTCTATTTGTTTCATTTCAATTTGAATTAGCCCAAACTAGCTCTTGGTCTCCCTCTTTCCATTTTGTGAAAAGCGGTTTTATCTAATGGTTGCCTCTTTGGTGTTGTAGGGTATTTTGGGGATGATGAAACTTTCATTTATCATCATGGGTGTGGTGTGTACTTTGTCAGTAGTTACTGAAGTGTACTCTTAAGGTATGCGTGTTTTTATTTATGGAAATTACTCTAATATGTTTAATTAGCAACAACAAAGTGGTTAGTACAGTCAGGGTCCCAACAGGAAGAAGAAAAGCATTCAATTTGGCAATTTGAAGAGAGTTTAATAGAAGGCCAACTTACAAAAAGGTCAATAGGATATAGCACCCCAGAGCTGGAAACTGAATTCCCATCAAGAGTCCTGTAATGAACAGGGAAAGGAAGGGATCAATTACCAGAATGCAATGTATCAAATGTGATGTTGCCAAATGTGTCACGTGGAGAAGACCATTTTGGCAGAAGCTGGGGTCTTTGGTCAGAGGATGTAGCCATATATCTCAATCTTACAGTGAAGGAACTGGGAGAATAAATAATTTCAGATTCATCCTTCCCTCCCTCTGATCTCCTCCATGGACAAACCCAACCCAAAGCCTGTAAGCAAGGAAGCCCATCAATAGAGTTCATGCAGCTCAGGCTCACAGGGCACGGAACACAGGGGCGAAGGATGGTGAGGTCTGGAGGGTCAATCAGACCATATCCAGCATTGCGTTTTTAATTTTTATTGAATTTCTTCATTGCAGGTGTGGACAGTGCCCCTTTTGTAATTTTTTTTTATTAAGGTATTATTGATATACACTCTTCTGAAGGTTTCACATGAAAACACAATGTGGTCACTACATTTACCCATATTATCAAGTTCCCACTAATACCCCAATGCAGTCACTATCCATCAGTGTAATAAGATGCCACAGATTCACTGTTTGCCTTCTCTGTGCTACACTGTTTTCCCCGTGACCCCCCACACCATGTGTACTAGACATAATACCCCTCAATCCCCTTCTCCCTCCCTCCCCACCCACCCTCCCACAACCCTCCCCAATGGTAACCACTAGTTCCTTCTTGGAGTCTCTGAGTCTACTGCTATTTTGTTTTCAGTTTTGGTGCGTTGTTACACTCCACAAATGAGGGAAATCATTTGGCACTTGTGTTTCTCCGTCTGGCTTATTTCACTGAGCATAATATCCTGCAGCTCCATCCATGTCGTTGCAAATGCAGGATTTCCTTTCTTCTTATGGCTGAATAGTATTCCATTGTGTATATGTACCACCTCTTTTTTATCCATTCATCTACTGATGGACACTTACGTTGCTTCCATATCTTGGCTATTGTAAAAAATGCTGCAATAAACATATGGATGCATATGTCTTTTTGAATCTGAGAAGTCCCTTTGGTAATTCTTTAAAATGTATGTAATGCAAGATTATGGCATTTAAAATATTTTTCTGAAAGCTTCAGGGTAACAGAGGGTTAATGAAGAAAAAAGCAAATTTGAAAGCTCAAAAGAGCTTTCCAAGCTCCTGAGCCCATTGGCCATGCCTCCCTGCCTTCCTTCCTTCGCTCTGGCCATGTCCTACTGAAAGGGCCAGTCCACCTCACCTGAGTGGTGGTTTCCTTGGCCTCCTCCTCCACGTCCAAAATCTGATCCTGCCCTCCCGAACCCCTAAAGGAAGGGAGATTCCTCCCATTCCTTTCTTGCTTTTCTCTTTATCTAGGGGGATACTAGTAGGAATACCGTTTCACTTGAGGAAACAATATCCTGTAGGGAGCGGTCTGGCCATGGTATATATTCTCGCACACAGTTGCTGGCAGAGTGGGAAGATCATGGGCACCAAAAGCTCCGGGAGGTGAGGAGTCACGTCAGGGTTGGAAAGAGCCCGAGTGCAGCATGGCCAGGCCAGGGCCTGGAGGAAGGGAATGAGGGCCGGGACCATCACCTAGAGGTCTGCATGGGGCTGCTCAGGGCCTCTCTAGAGTGCCGAGTTGGAAGACCTCAGATCAAATTCCATGTTTATCACATGCCAGCTGTGTGACTTTGAGCAAGTGACTTAATTATTCTGAGGTACATTTTCTATGTTCTTCCCTTTTAAAAAAAAAGATCGTGATGTGAAAATGTACATTAAAACACTTTGCAAAACTGTACGGTCCAAATGAACATAAGCACAACCTTTCCAGGCATTGTCAGTCTTTTCTCGTTGCCACAACATTCACGTGTATAATACACTCCCATATGTCATTTTCAGGGGTAAAAGCAAGCATTGTGGAAGGGAAATATGTGCCTAAAGGTAAACTGTGAGTGGGAGCTTGATTAGTTGAAAAAGCCCTTCATGGACATTTTGATACAAGGCTACCCCCTACTTCATCCCCAACTGGATCATATCTAGTTGAGAGTCACTTTCCAGGCGAGGTGATAAACTGGTGGAGGATAGAAAAGGCTGGAAGATATGTTTTGTTTGGCTTCCACAGAATTGTGAATGTTTCTTAACTAGGTGTCTAAGTTTTAAAATCAGACTTCACATGAAAAAAATACTGTATTTCTGCCTTCTCTTAAAATACAAAATTTTCGGTTCAACCAAGTCTACATTCTTGAATGCTCCTGTTCAGCTGGGAGCTAAATAGTGGCTGCCCCTTTACATGTGGCATACATTCTCCAGCCAGTATTACCTACTTGTGTTACCTGCCTGTCGGCCATGGAGTTGCCCATCCCTGGTCTAGACTATCAAGGAATCATTGATGCTAAAGCCAGAAGGGACTCAAGATGTCATGGAGCCCTGGCTTTGCATTTACTCAGGCTAGAATTTGATTTCCCCATTTATAGCAAAACGCTCCTGGTTTGAATTTCTGTCCAGCCTCACCCACACTGGAGTGAAGAGGGACCCAGCGATGGAGGAGGAAGACCAGAATTAAGGTCAACTCCCTCTCATTGAAGGGCCTTTTCCTAGCACAGTGTGTTCCTTCCCAAACAGCATACCACAGTGTTGGAAGCCCAGTCAGTGGATCCATTGTGAAAAAGGTCAGACCTCAATGACAGAGGATTCTGGAGCCCCACTGCAGTGCTTCCAGCCCTGGCGCACACACGAGTTCCAGTGTGGGTGACCTTGAGCTCAGCTGCTTGGCCTCTCTGGAAGAAACATGCAGTTGGAGCAGGGCCGGAAGGGCTGTGATTTGGAGCAGCTAGTGTCCTTGACCCCTTGGCAAGGATCCCAGGCTGAAGAAAAACTCTGTGTTTCTTGGTGTGTGATGGGGAAGGAGGATGAGGGTGGGGAAGGAGGGAAGAAAAACAGGGATACAGAGCATAGCTGTTTTCTTTTCTTCTAGAAATTGAGCTTTTTGTGTTCCTGGGCTACATGTGTTCTGTGAGGTTTTCATTTTCTTTCTTTTTTTCTGGTCCTAGGATTGCTGTGTAGCCTATTGCTGACTGTTTGTTTTGGCTTGCTGGAGGAAGTATTGACAAAGGAAGTGGGAGAACAATCTTGTGAGCAGCCAGCCTGAGAGGAATGCTAAAGGGGAACTGGAGACAGCGTGTTAGGGCTGCGATTCCCTGAGACTGTTTCCCACCAGCATCCTTTGAGCATAGGGCTGCCGAGGAGTGGGAATGTGGAGGCTGTTAGAGCAGCAAGGGTGGCACTGATCACTTAGGGAGACCCATGGAGCTGTGCTTTGCAATTCTGATTTCTAAGTTTTTACCTTCTCTGGGCCTCAGCTTCTCCCCTACCCCCACTGTTTCCTCCCATGTGTCAAACATGGGCAGCAGACCTTTGCTAATGAGGATATAGTCTATTCAGGAAATTATCTTTTTTTTTGGTGAGGTTAAGTAATAAGATTATGATACAGGATTATAAAGAGGATCCTCAGAAATCTGATTTATTCTTCTGGAATTTTAAAAACACCTGAAGATTGTCAAGATTCCAAGTGATTGGTGAAATCTGGAAAGAATGCTCTTTCACTTTCTACTGGTCTAACGACCAGGTAGGAGTGGGAGGAGACCTCATATGTTCAAGTGATGGCACTGAGGGACCTTGGTGGGCTTGAGAAAGAAGCCCTAGGCCTCAATTCTGAATGGTAAATATACACGGAGTGTCATCAGGGGTGTATGGTTGGAGAAACCCCATTTACCATACCTTTTCTTAGGAAATAGATCAAGACACACGAAAGGTGGCAGTCCTTGCTAGAGACAGGGGACAGTATGACTTACCTTTTAATTTTTCTGCAAAGGGCTAAGAGGATGGATGAAATACCATGTTCAGATGACTGCTGGGAGTCAGCAAGTGCTGAAGCCTTCACTTAGGCTGAACCCATTTCCTGCTCCTCTGGGTACAGGTGTTCCTTAAAACGGTGATGTTCTTTCTCTAAAGGATTTTCTCCATCTAAGAAAGAGGTATTACTTTTTCTCTGGATCAACCTTAGAAAGCCACCTAGATAGGGGGTAACAGGTCTGCATGAAAGCTGTATTGTTACCATGGAAAAGCTAGGTCACTGCAAGGTTTATAACATACTTTTATTTTTTCTCCTTCCATAAGGTGATCAGGGAAGGGAGAGAGGGCAGGCATCAGTTAGAACACAAAGGACTTCACAGGAAGTACCTGGGCTCTGTGGAGCCATAGTGCAGTGGCAGCAGCAGGTCCACTCCAGAGCGGAGAGCCTCTGGTTGACTCCTGGGCCTCAGGATCAGGCCATCTCCCCAGGTGGATCTGGGCAAGGGGCAGAGGAAGTGCCAGGTGGGTTGCATGAGGCAGGAGCTTGTGAATGTGCAAGTCACTAGCTGTGTGAAAGGCATCGCTAAACTACTACCAGTTTACACTGATCTCCAAACAGGTACGAGCAGGTGTGCCTGGATGAGTTTTCTGGTATTGTTAGTTCTCTGGATCCCGGCTGAAACCATCACCTTGAAAAGCAGCTTGAGGTTGTCTGGAGCTGGTGCCTATTGTTCTGCCTGAAGAGATCATCGTAATACTGTCTCTTGCCTGTTCTCTTGAATTTTCTTTTTTTCCCCATCTTTTTTAGGTATAAAATGAAAATTGAAGAATAAAAATTATTTAAGGTGTAAAACTTGATGTCTTGATATATGAATACTTTCTTGAATTTCTGTATGCTAGAACACAAAGAAATATCTTTTTGGAAATTATTATTTTTCTTAAATTGTACTGGTATCTGTTTAATAGTTGAGTTAATAAGGGAGAAAGAGGAGACTCTCCAAAGAATGTAGAAAAGGACTGTGGCAGAGCTCTGGAAAAAACTTACTTTTGCTGGACTCTTGGGAAAGCTATTTGCTATGTATGCACCTTGTTTTCACATTTCAACATCTACACTGTGTAAAGATCTTATTACAGTACAGATTTTCTGTGATGGTCCCAATTTTGAGTATAGTGCCAATAACTCATTTAAATGCCACAGAAATACCAAAATTTTCATATTGTAATATTTAAATAATATGTCTTAGATTGCTTTTTTTAATGATGATCTTCTGTGCCTTTTTTTTTGAAAAACAGTTTATTGAGATATAACATGCATCCCATAATATTCACCCATTTAAAGTGTTTAGTATATTCAGAGTCATGCAACCATTATTGAAATCTTAATTTAGGACATTTCACTATCCTAAAAAGAGATCCATTAGCAGTCATTCACCACTATCCCTTCCCTCTAACCCCTGGTAACCACTAGTCTACTTTTTCTCTATATAAGCTTGTCTATTCTGGACATTTCATATAAGTAGAATCATACAATATGTGGTCTTTTGTGGCTGGCTTCTTTAAGCATAATGTTCTTGAGGTTCATCCCTGTTGTAGTGTGTCTCAGTACTTCATTTCTTTTTATTTATGAATAATATTCCATTCTATGGATATTCCACATCAGTTGAAGCACATCTGGGTTGTTTTCACTTCTTGGCTCTTATGAATAATGCTGCTGTGAGTATTCATGTATAAGATTTTTTTGTGGACATATGTTTTTATTTCTCTTGGAATATACCTAGGAGTGGATTTTCTGGGTCAGATGGTAACTCCATTTGTTACCAGAGGAGGAAGGTTGTGATTCCTAGAGAATGCCAAGACCTGCAGCCTGTGATTCCTAGAGAATGCCAAGACCTTCAGTGGTTATGTAGCCCTTGTTCTCGAGACATTGTTAAAGAAGTTGTGGCAGACGGACCCTAAGGCCTGTTATCCTAATTATCCTAGTTATCCTAGCTTCCTGGTGTTAATCTCTTTGTGTAATGTCCTCCTTTGAGCTGACTTGATTCTAACCAACAGAACATGACAGTAGTGATGGTATGTCCCTGTTGCCAATAGTGGTGACGATGTTATATTATGTCAGGCTTTAGCATCCTGGAGCCTCCTCTTGAGGGCTGGCTGAACTAAGAAGCTGTGTTGAGAGATCCATGTAACAAAGAACTGTAGGTGGCCCCTGGGACCTGAGGACAGCAATCAGCAAAAAGCTGGGGCCCAAGACATAAAACTGCAAGAAGATGAATTCTGCTAACAATTGAAATGAAGTTGGAAGTAAATTCTTCCCCAGTCGAGCCTTTGATGGGAATGTAGCCCAGCTAATCTCTTGATTACACCCTTGTGAGATGCTGAACAGAGGATCCAGCTAATTTGTGCCCAGTCTTGTGGTCCGTGGAAACTGAAATCATAAACATATGGTGTTTCATACAGATAAGTTTGTGATAATTTGTTATGCAGCTTTAGAACACCAATTTAGAAGTCTGGGATTTTGTTCCATTGTATAATCTGAGCTGGGTGCCACTGAGTTTAGCTGTCAAGGCAAATATGCTCTTTATTTATCACTATGATTATCATAAAAGGATAAACTGATGTAGAAGTTCAGATACGTGTTTGGTGGCTGGCGTGAAGTATACATGGGGTATGATTTCCAGAATGGGAAAAGTAGCATTGCAGAAGTAAGAAACAGAGTTACCCTTTGCCTCCTTGACTCATAAGGGACATGTGAATCTCTAGAAACTGTGTTCCAGGAAGAAACAGTAATCAGAATAATAGTAGCTTATATAATGAATGCTACTAATTATTAGGGACTGTAGGGCTGGGAGTGTAAGCATGTACTTGAGGCCATGCCATCATAGAATTATGGGATAGTTGTTTAGTCCTCTATGCAGACATAAACTTGGGCTTGATACCGTCTTTCCCTTACATTTCATTAGCCTCGTAATAACCAAACAATCACTGCTTGGTGAGAACCACTTCCATTTTTAGGACCCACCTAGGACTATTGCTTCTTTCTTAGTCATCTATTTCTATATTTAACAACTCTTACACTCAGAGTTTTTAACTTAAAGCTCACATAAATCCTTATTTTTCAGCTAAAGCCTGTGTTCTTTCATTCCTGCCCCCAAACAGATGGAGACAGGTGATTATGTGTCTCTTGACTGTCTTTGTCATACCATTTTGTTTTGTTACACTTAATTCTTGACTGACCTAAGTGAGGAGAGTGAGCTGTATTTTATCCTGTCACACAGGGACACATGTGGAATGCCTTTTTACATTCTGTCTGACTTAATTTCAAATGCTTGTATAGATGACTCAGTGTGCAGGAACTAATAAGAAAAGTCATGCTGCTTACAACATATAGCTAAATAACTAGACTTACCTCAGATGACGTGGAGTTTCCTGGTGAGGGGAATAAAGCAGTTACAACTCATGGGAAATGAATGTCTGATACCCAGTGGAGTGGAAGATTCAGTCATTACTGAAATTTCCATCTTCTCATATCTCACACCACTCATGAAATAAAAACCAAACATTGTTTTGCTGAGGGTGGAATCAATTGTGTTCCTTGTATATTCACAGCAGTGCCATCCATATTCTAGCCATAGGCAACAGAGATAAAATGGATGGAATAATTTTTTAGATGATCTGCATCACAGAGCAAGTTTACTAGGAAAGAAGCAAAGATTACTTGGATATGGTAGGAGTACTTCTTTCCATGAACAGGGTCTCATCTGTTTTCTTTGTTTTTATTTTCTTACAGAGCAAATAGGAAAATGTTTACATGTGCATAGCTGATTTCATTTACTTTTTTTATTAAGGTATCATTGATATACACTCTTATGAAGGCTTCACAAGAAAAACAATGTGGTTATTACACTCACCCTTATTATCGAGTCCCGCCCATACTCCCTTGTTGTCACTGTCCATCAGTGTAGTAAGATGCCACAGAGTCCCTATTTGTCTTTTCTGAGCTACACTGTCTTCCCCGTGCCCCCACACATACCATGTGTACCAATCATGATACCCCACAATCCCCTTCTCCCTCCCTCCCCACCCGCCTTCCCGCACCCCTCCCCTTTGGTAACCACTAGCCCCTTCTTGGAGTCTGTGAGTCTGCTGCTATCAGTTTTGCTTCGTTGTTATAATCCACAAATGAGGGAAATCATTTGGTATTTGTCTTTCTCTGCCTGACTTATTTCACTGAGCCTAATACCCTCCAGCTCCATCCATGTTGTTGTAAATGGTAGGATTTGTTTCTTTCTTATGGCTGAATAATATTCCATTGTGTATATGTACCACATCTTCTTTATCCATTCATCTAATGAAGGACACTTAGGTTGCTTCCATTTCTTGGCTATTGTACATAGTGCTGCAATAAACATAGGGGTGCATATGTCTTTTTGAGTCTGAGAAGTTGTTTTCTTTGGCTAAATTCCTAGGAGTGGAGTTCCTGGGTCAAATGGTATTTCTATTTTTAGTTTTATGAGGAACTTCCATATTGCTTTCCACAATGGTTGAACTAGTTTACATTCCCACCAGCAGTGTAGGAGGGTTCCCCTTTCTCCAAAACCTTGCCAGCATTTGTTGTTCTTGGTCTTTTGGATGTTGGCCATCCTTACTGGTGTGAGGTGATATCTCATTGTGGTTTTAATTTGCATTTCACTGATAATTAGAGATGTGGAACAACTTTTCATGTGCCTGTTGGCCATCTGAATTTCTTCTTTAGAGAAGTGTGTGTTCATATCCTCTGCCCATTTTTTAATCGGGTTATTTGCTTTTTGGCTGTTGAGGCATGATTTCATTTACTTTTGACAGTAGTTTTCACCTGTCATTTGTTGGTTGTCAAAAATGTCGTCTGCAGTGCTGGGACATTGTGTTGTGATGGCACCCTCCTCCCATTCCATCACACATGTCTCCTGGTCCACAGTAGAAGTCTTTGAGTTTCTGTGTGCTGGTCTGTGCTTACTTGTCTTGGCAATGGTGGGAAGTATTCGGATGTCAAGCACTGTCTTTGCTGATCTTTGCAGGGTCCGGCGGCTTTGCCCTCTTGAGGTGAGAGGATCCCTCTGCTCATCCCTAGCTCTGTGATTTTAATTCCAAATACTTCCTAGATTTCTTTTATACAGGAATATACTTGTTAATTTGGATCCAAACAGAAATTGGCAATGTTGCATTACAGTTATAAATTGTAAAGTGTTCTGTAAAGCCAATTTGAAAGAAGTGTAAAGGGCATACATCGTCACGAGGATCAAACTGAGATAGAGCTGATTTTAAATATTTTGCTGTTTTTCTCTTCCTTCTAAATATAGGCTGTGATAGGTAATTTTCATAGTGTATGCCCGGCCTGTTCCACTTCATTATTTGCTGTTACTTGTGTTCATGTGTTAAATATCACTTAAACACCTCCTTGCTACTTCCAAAAAAAACACCAATGATTTAGCTGTTTCCCTTCTAAATTCCCCCTTTAAGTGTCTCTGCTCGAGTGTGTCTTAAACTAGAGGTATGCAAGGTAGTACACACCCAACTGCTCTCGTTTTAATCAGAGTTGCTCATTCTTACATTCATCTAACAGTCATGTCACTTTGTGTTTGTTTTGGACCAACCATGTTCTGGGTACTCAGAATACAGAGATGAATGAAACATTACCTGATCTGGAAGAACTTCCAAAGAGGGAGAGAGTGTCATGCAAGAACATCATTATGGCATGATTTAAGTGTTCCAGCAAGGCTAGGAGTCCTGAATCATCCTGGAGGACTCAGAGAAAGTGATGTTTCAGTTGGGTCCCAAAAGATGTTTAAGGATTGAGTGGATTGTAGGTATGAGAGGTTGGTGGCTGCAGAATTGATTTCTAGACTAAGGAAATAGCATGAACAAAAGATTGGAGGCATGACAAGACCTGGTAATCTTAGAGAATAGTGAGAAGTTGGGTGTGACTGGAGTGTAGGGTGTGTGTGTGTGTGTGTGTGCACATGTGTGAGTATGTATGTGTGATGGCCTCTGAAGATGAACTTGAGGTGGGGAAGTTTGGAAAGAGAAGGACGTAAGCTGGGTATGGAATTCTAACTTGACTCTGTAGCAGAGGGCAGAAGTCCTAAAACAACAGTTACATGATAGGGAGATAGTGTACATAGCAATGTGTTGCTGAGATAAGAGTTGAGAGAGATGGGTCAGAGAAAGGCTCTATAGAAAGTCAGCTAATGCTGCCTACTTGAGGCAGCTGCCATGGAATCCTCCACTAGTCAATCTGGGTGAGGATTTTGCAGTTGGGCTGGCATTTAAGTTAAGGGGAGGGAAGGGCAGAGGAAGGGTTCCAGCTGAGAAACATTTTAGAGGAAGAGTTGTCAAGATGTTGTGATTGGTGGGGTGAGAAGAATGAGGGAGGGGAAGCTAGGTTGAAAGTAACAAGAAATTGTAAATATAAAATGTGAGTAATCAAGTAAATGATTAACTGTGAACAGTTAAGTGAAAAATTACTCTAGATTATGACCTTTATGAAGGCAGGATAATGCTTGTTTTTACCCTTGCGGTATAGAATTTGGTGGATAGTTGGTGTTCCGTGATACTCAATAATGATATAATCATTGTGGAAAGGGCTAAGAAGGTGAGATGCCTGCTGTCCTGAAATCATGTGAAAGATGGCCTATGCTGGTGTGGGGACCAGGGAAAGCTCCTGATTAAACACTCTTTAGATAGACATATAAAGCAGTTGTAATGGTGACAAAGTGTTGGGAGCCAGTTTGAACCATTCGTCTGATGGCACTGCTCAGATGCCCAGTAAGAAGGAACCGCAATGTGGACTCCTGAAAGGAGCATCCCCGCTTTCTCTCTCCTTATTATGGTGTTTGGAAATGTTGTTATTGGTCACTTTCACCTAAATTGGAAAACCAAATTTAATATATCCTGGGAGAAATGCCAGAGGCAAGACCCCCTAATTCTTCCAGGTGGTAAAGATACCTCGAGACAACTGCTGAGCATAAAAGCCTTAGGGCATAAATCTGCAAAGAAGTAAGAAGAGCTAACCTTTTCAAAGAACATTTTTTCTCTCTCACTTACCAAATGCACATCTCCCTGTATGGCCCCGGAAGATGGCTGGTTAGCCAGAGATGGGTAAGATTCCTGAAGGGAGGAACAACCTAAGACAGGCACAGTCGCAGGGGGGCCATCAGGTGAGCAATAGGGGGTTAACAGAGGTGAGGCTCAGAACCTCACCCCCAAGGTTTTGAGAGAAATCATCCACAGCCATGGCTGTTGTTGTCCTTGTCTCACTTGGATCTATACCCAGTTTATAGGCATGAATCTGACAGTCTGCACTTGCTTTCCTACTGCATTAAACTCCACTTTTCATATTTATCTTACATCAAGATTTAAACAGCTTACTATTAGAAACTGTAATCTTTATTACTTTTACTTACTACTTTAACATTTTATTAAAGAATAATAGGAGGGGGATGCGAGAAAGATGTTGGAAACAAGTATTGAGTTATAAAAAATGGAGATTGTTTGAGTGGGTACCACTTCCCCATCCCCTCCCTTATGTGAACTCTAGATGGCATATTTGATGAATGTGGAAATGGGTTCAAAGAACAGGTGGTTCCCTCTGGCTAACCCGCCAGACAACAGCTTGATAAATTATAAAAGTAATAAGAACAGGGCATTGCCTGACTTCAGATCAGAAAAATCTCCATTGTAAGTCTTACTGAAAATGGGTCCGAGGCACACTCCGTGAAATTTATCCCTGCCTGCCAAAAGGTCATCATGTCCTTTTGGAGAAAGCCTCTTTCTTTCCCACTGGAGATGGAAAATGGAAGTATAGCTATGAAAGAATAAGAACCCTACATAAAAACAATAGAATAGTAAACTTTAAATAGTCATCTGTAAAAAAAAACAAGAAAAAAAACCTACCTAACCTTTGTGATATTTTCTAACCGCAGTAACTAGGAACAAAATTTACTTAGAAATTAGTAGACCACTAAGATATTTCAAAATGATTTAATCTCATTTTCTAAACTCATGTAACCCTGCTATGTGTCAATTAAATGTTTAATAACTGTACTTTATGTAATCAAAGAGTATATAAACAATCTGCTACTTTTAATTAAAGGCCAGGCTCAGCTTTTGCTAGTGTCTGTGTCCTCATTCACTCAGTCGCCAACGCCATCCATCCTTCAGGGACCCCTGGAATAGCTGGAGCTGGACTTCGGCAGTGGACCAGCATTTGAAGTGTTACACAATGTCATTTTAATAGGATAAGCTTCAGATATATTTCAGGAGTACCATAAACATCCTTCATGACTTTAAAGGGTCAATACCAAGTAGACTTTTTGCAGTTAGAATTTTCTAGAGTCAGCATGACAACAATAAGATTATTTCTTCCTATTCCTTTTAGGAATAATAAATTGAGAGCCTGCTAACAGTATATTCTCATTTCTCCCTTCCAGACTGACCTTTGTATTGTTGTTGAATATATTTTTCTTATATGCATATTAAACTTATGCATGCATCATTGAAGTCTACATATAGTATAAAACCACAATACAGCGTTATTGTTTTAGCTCAAACAGAATTTTGATACCTAGAGCTTTACATATGAAACTAAGTAAATGCTCAATGTGTTAATTTTTTTGAGCTTGTATTACGCAGCTTGCCTCCCTGAGTAGTTTAAAACGAACACTTTGTATAAAACGCAACAACCACCCCCCGAAAGATCCTCAGAAAGAGTCGAGTTCTGATGCATACTCCCTCAATAAACCTAAATTAATACCTACTAAGGTTAAAAATAATGAATTTACACACCACAGGCACACACAAACCTGGAATGTACTGCAAGAAATGTTACATCTTCATTATATAATCTAATTTAATTGCGTTTCTTGTTCTTTCTTCTTCAAAGGTTCGGACTTTAGCTATGATTTTGTATTTTGCAGGAGAGCAGACACTATTCCAGACCCAAAACCTGCCACAGTGGAGGAGATTCCCTCTGACATAGAAAAGGCTGCAAGAAAAATCACTAAAATTGGCCATGCTAGTCCCAATATTGCAAACTGATAACTCTCTGCTCCTCCCGCTCTTGTCCATGTCCTTGGTGACCTCAGCTAGGAAGCCGGTCAGCATATTAGAAATATGATTTGAAAGGGAGGCACATATAGACATACAAAAGGTATCTGACAAAAACGCAGTTCCTTTTTTGAAATCTATGGAGACCTAAAAATACACGGAAGTACAGTATTGGATTGGATTTGCATGCTAAGTTCTATAGGCACATAAAGAGTGTATTCTCTTAAAAGTAAGATTTGGCATGCTGATCTGACTTGCATAGCTTTTGAGAAAGAGGTTCTAAGATGGTTTTATTCCCAAGAGAGACAGCACTAGGTCTAAGTAACTTTGAGATGGACTGTGGGGCGTTGCTCTGTCCTAGGCACAGCTCCTCAGCACAGCCCTGACGTGGGGCAGGGCGAGTGTCTGTTCGTTTACTGATAGGCTTTACTTGTATTTGGGGAAGTGATGACAGCATATTGAACTTAAACCATCAGTCCTCAAACAGTACCAGCGCGCTCGCGGCCGGAGCTGCGGCTCCAGTCCCCGCCCTCCTGCCACCTGCTGCCGCCTTGGCCACGCCCGGTCCCACGCCACGCGGCACTGCCCGAGGGGTCCAGCGGACAGTAGGCCGCGCCCCTCAGCCAAATCTTCCCGCTGCCCCCACGACACCTCGCAGGACCTGGGTCCAGCTTGTGGCCGTAGCCGAGCAGGAGGAAGGGAGCGGCCACTGCAGACGGCGGCCCTGCCCTGTCGTGGAGGGAGGCGGTGGCGGGCTCTGTGGCTGCCTCTCGGGAAGGAGCTCGGCAGACCCCAGACCTGGCGGGGAAAGCTGCGCCCACGACCAGGCACGCGGACCCTGCCACCACCACGGTCCTTCGTCTTTAGTGCCAGCAATGGCCTCTGTATTGCCCGATGCACTTGTGACCGAGTTGTAGGTGCGATGTTGAGAATCCCCGCGCTGCCGCCAGCATCCCAAGTCGCGCAGTCAGTAACTATGTTGGCTCTTTTGGGCTTAACTGCTGCTCCCTTTAACGCTCTGTTCGACTTTGCAGGCATCATGGACCAAAATGAAATGGAGATTCCTGTGACCCTCATTATTAAAGCACCGAAGCAGAAATACAGTGAGCAGACTATTAGATGCTTCTTGAACTGGAGCGTGGGGAAACTAAAAACGCATCTATCTAACGTGTACCCTAGCGAACCAGTTAAGTGTCTAAAGGCTGGGTGCAGCTCCTCTGGCCAGCAGCTTTTCGTGTCATGTACTCCATGCTCATCCCCTCTCCTCTTGAATCAAATAGATATCTTGGTAGACTGCAAAGTATTTTGAGTTCCAAGGTTGTGTGCGTCTCTTGAGTGTCCAAACCATCATTAATATAATATCTTCCTGATGAGGTTCAGTTCATTAGTGAGAATATACAGAAATATCTAGAAACATAAGAATTGCAGGCGTAAAAATGAACCAATTTTCTTGCACTTAATTAGCCTAATAAAGAGTATGTGTGGGTAAAGTGGGGTTCCTATGGTCAGGATCCTCACTGAACTTAAAGGTAACTGGCCTGTTGCTATGCTACCGGTTCCACACCTTTAGGCAATAAGACATTATTGTGTTAATGTAAGGAGTTCCACCCAGGGCTTGGACTGAGACTGGGTGGGGGGCTGGAAGGCTGTAGGAAGGTGGAGTAGAGGCTGGAGTGGTGGTAGTGCCATGGGAGTGACCGGCCACCTCGAAATAAAGTTGGGTATAACCTTTTCACCACAAGAACCCTTTGCTGTAAATTTTTTGGTCACAGTAAATCTATAGCGAACTTGCCTGGAGCTGAAACTCATTCGCAAGACAATTGGCTACATCAGCAGGGTTCATTGTTGACCAATGAAAACGACAGGCTGCACTTATGGGAGGAGTGGTTCAGCCGGCTGCCCCTGTGAATGGGGAGACAGTGGATTGTGGCCCAGTGAGTATGTGGTCCGAGGTGGCTTGCCTTATAGAAGTCTGGGCCCTACCCCAGGACTGGAGGGAAGTGGAGGTGACACCTGAAGCTGTAGAGGGCTGACCCTTCGTATAGTAAGTAGATCTTTTGAGAAGCAGAGTGACCATGAGGCCGCAGGGACTGTGGGTTGGCTGCCTCTCACAGTATTAAAAAGGTCTACAGAAGAGACCCAAGAAATGGCAACCCGAGAGCGCGAGCTGCAAACTTCTGTGGATTCCCTGAGGAGGGAGATGGCTTTGAAGCAAGAGGAGGCAGCACGGGAGCGCCAGCAGCAAGGAGCTATTGGAGACGAGACGGCAGCGCTGCCAGGTGTTCTGAAAGGGGAAGAGGCCGTCAAGGAAAAAGACGAACTCCTGAAGGAAACACAGGCAGATGTGGTCAGAGAACATCAGCTGGGAAGCGTTGAGCTGAAGGTAAGAGACCTTCTGAAGACTGAGGTAGCATTGCTGCAAGGTACACTAGAAAAGGTAAAGGTTGTAGCAGAGGAGGCACTCGGGAGAAGGGAGAGAAAGGTGCCATCAGCCCCAGTAATGGAGGAGCTGGAGAAATATGAAGGGGTGATGCCAGATGCACTGGTGCCTCCTGTATTGAAAGCACGCCCGGTGGTTGTAAGGAAAATAAAGACCCAGCAGCTGAATGTTCCCCATGGAGAGGAACAACACCCTCCCCAGGTCATGGAGCACTCTATGCTCTGCCCCTATACTCAGACTGAGCTGGTGGATTTGGGCTCCCAGTTTAGGCAGAAGCCCTCGGAGTTAATATCAGCTTAGCTCCTGCATCTCTGGGATTTAGAGGTGGATGGAATTGTTCTGTCCGGGTCAGAGATGGAAAAGTTATCTACCCTGACAGTGCAGCCTCCCTTGAGGCAACGATTACAAAATGCACATCAGACCCCAGGGAGTCACACCCTCCTCGATTGGCTCATGGCTTCACTTCCTGCTGTGTGGCCCAATCTGGGTGATCTACCATCCTCTCCTGTTAGATGGCAGACTTGCTGAACTCCAGCAGGTGCTACAAGAGCTAGGCATGAGAAATGCCACCTATAGTCCAGAGAATTATGGCCCAGATGAAGAGATTTTCACTACGCTGATGCGGACTATTGTACTTCAAACGGTTCCTACATCCCTCTTTTGGTCTCTAGTGGCCATTCTTCCCCTCTCTCAGGGCATCCCATAAGTGAGGTGACATGTACAGTAGCAGACGTAGGAGAGGCTGAAGCCACAAGAATTCGGAAAGAAGTAAGACCTGTTGCTCACAAGAGGAATTTACAAGGCCCCATGAAGGATGCAAGGACCCAGATGTGGGTTGATTTAATATGGGCAGGAGCAGATGGAAAGAACTAGATGGGAAGTTAAATAGGATCTTACTAGAGCTATGGCAACAGCTGAAACCAGAGCAGCAGTTCCAGCCATTAAGACCAAAGAGGCAGAGATCAGAGACAGAGCCATGAGTCTGGCCTGTGTGTATGCAAGACTTCCTGCTGGAAAGCGAGCCAACCTCACTTGAGCCCACACAGGAAGATGATTGGGGAACACAGTTTGACTGAGGGGAAGGTCAAGGTATCTGCCCTGAGGGACAAGGGGGGGACTGGAGGCCACATGTTGAAATAGCTATCCATTGGTCCCCAGAACATACAATGTGTCCTGGCTCTGGTGGACACTGGGGCTGAATGTTCACTGATTCATGGTAACACTGAGTGGTTCCCCGGGATGCCCTAACTGCTACAGTCCTATCAGAGGACCACTCTTTTGCATGCATCCTACCTGATGGACAAGATTTGCCTATGTTGGTGGAATTAAAACATGTATCTTATGGCCCATAAAGTCTTTGTTATTAAGAACCTCCTTTGGCTTGAGGATTATTATAATTCTTGTTAGCTGTATCTTAATTTTTATTATTTCTATGTTGTTATCCTCTGCTGTTGTTGTGGAATCTGGTTACCGTGCTCCAGCTTTCTCACACAGGACCATTTCGGAAGATGGGAAGCATGTAGATTGTAAGGCAAAAACCCTGGAGTGGAGGAGTGTGGGTAAAGTAGGGTTCCTATGACCAGGATCCTCACTGAACTTAAATGTAACTGGGCTGTTGTTATGCTACCGGTTCCACACTTTTAGGCAATAAGACATTTTTGTGTTCATGTAAGGAGTTCCACCCAGGGCTCGGCCAGAGACTGGGTGGCGGGGCTGGAAGGCTGTAGGAGAGCGTAGTGGAGGCTGGAGTAGTGGCAGGGCCGAGGGACAGAACTGCCAAATCAAAATAAAGTTGGGTATAACCTTTTCACCCTAGAACACTTTGCTGTAAATTTCTTTGTTCCCAGTGAATATATAGTGAACTTGCCTGGAGCTGAAACTCATTTGCAAGACAGTATGACAGATGCAGACTTAAAAAATTAAAGAAGCATGACAATCTGTATTTAAAATTGAATTGCTTTTTAGACTAAAAATATTCCTTCTTACTTACAACACTGGGCCCACAAACTTGCCCACTGTTTAACCTTTTTTCTTTGAAATAAGTGAATGACCCTTTAAACACTATACTTTCAGGATTAGTATATGTGTATTAAGAAGCAAAGTGTTATGTAAGTTTTAGATTAACTTTCTTTTGACCCTCTTACATTTTCTTCTGTGGAGAACATATGGAAATTTCATTAATTTTGAAGAAAACAGCCCTTCCACCCCCCACCATTTGATACACGTTTCCATTCATGTGGCCATTTGTACATCAATATGGCAGTGTTTTCTGTTCTGAATCATATCTGGATATTGCAAAGATAATAAATAAAATACAGACAGTACAGCTCCATCTGTCCCCAAAGTTAGGTCTGAAAGGACATAGTTTGTAATTAAGAAGTCTTGAAATACTTTAGAAAAGTTTGATATAGACTATATGAAAATAAGGCTTTTCACATCCTCCATTATATAAAATCTTCATTACTGAATAAGTAGTGTTCAGTGATTACTAAACCTTTTGTTTGATTGACAAAGAGGCTTAGATTTTCTGGTGAGAAATATTTTTGGCATCTGACAAATTAAAAAAAAATCTCAGTCCTCGTTATGATCCTATAGGACATACAAATCTCAAACATTTCTGTATTTTGTAGACTGGGATATACAGAGCAGGCCGCTGTAAAGATCCATCACTCGCCTCCATCCTGATGAACGAAATGGTTTCAGCAAAGGTAAAATTTAGATGTGACTTAACTGATTAAGTGCTTTTTGCTTCTCTTGGTTCTAATTCCGTGGGTGAACTCAAGAATTCACACATGCTAAATATTCAAATTAGAGCACCAGGTACATTGTTACAAATGGGTGCTCAATAAATACTGCCCTTTGTAGCAATGCTGCTTTGGGTGGTGTAAGATTTACTCCATCTAATGAACCTGTCACACTCTTCCTTCAGGGTTTCCAGTGGATTCTTTCTCTTACAATTCCTCACACTTTTAAAGCCCTCTTAGTCTGAAACAGCGGCTTCCATGTTGCATTTATCATATTCATAACTGAAATATGACATTTCTTCATCTTTCTTGGTACGGGTGCTGTGAAAATGTAGACTTTAATATATTTACTGAGCTGCAGTGGATGGTTTCACAGGTTGGGCAGTGCACAGACCCAGGGGGTGTATTTCACATAGACTGAAACGTGAATGGAGGCTCCTCCCACAGCAATTAGGGGTTCTCCTGGAAGCAGACACGAGACAAGGATTGATAGAGTTTATTTGGAAAGTGGAGAAAACAGTAGGGCAGGAGAGTGGCGAAGTGGCACCAGGAAAGGAAGATAGCTACTGAAGGGTGCATTAAGTCAGCTACTCCAGGGAGTGGCTGGAGTTGAATTCCAAGGGGAAACTGGGAAACAGTTTCAAGTACATGCCTCAGAATTATCCCAGCAGAGGGGTGAGGAAGCTATAGTGTTAATATGCCTACTCCTGAGACAGGTCACTGGATGGGGCTGCTAAGGTGGGTATAGAAGGGTTGGTACCTTGTTTATGGCAGGGAAGGCCTGGGGCCTTCTGTGCTTCTGGGATCTGGTGGGGAGTGCGGGGAAGGAGACTGTGGGGCATAGATTCCCACACTGAGAGTGGAGGTCTGCCAGAGCAATGGAAGACCTGGGCACACAGAGTCTGCCGTAATCCCCTGGAGCTGGGTAGATAGAACCCTTAAACAGCATGTGGTGCCTTGTATATATATTGATCTTTATTTTATCCAATATTTTAATTCCATATCACTAATCTAATTTCCTTTTTATTCTTTCGTGCCTCCTAGGCAAGTTATTAAATACTGTATTTGGTTTATGGTCACCAGGCAGTGTTCACTATCCAAGTACTCTTTGAGAAAAGCTGCATTATATGATCCTATTTGCTTGGGCTAAATGTATTAAGAGCTATCATATTTTAAAAAGTTTCTATTGATTGCTTATTTCGTCTGTAATAATCTTTTTTTCAGATTTTCTATACATTTATTGAAATAATCATACAAATGTTCTCCTTTATTTAAAAACGGTGAATTAAATTGATAGTTTTTTTAATTAAAGTGTCATTGATATACACTCTCTCATGTCTCTGTCTTTGCTCTCCCTCTGTAGCAATTTTAAATGTGTTTTCTGAATTAACCCTATTTAACTCTCTAGGGTATAATCATCATTTTATTGCCTTAAATTTCTTTGGTATTTCTCCTCCCATAACCAATATTTATTCAAGTATAATACATGCTCATAATACAAAATAATCAAAATGAGTCAAAGAATAAAACCATTACCCTCACTACACTTCCTGTGTTCCTCAGAAGTACAGGCCCAACATTCTGTTTCCCGAGTCTGGTGTCTGTGTCGCCCTGGGCAGGGCGTGTTGTTGTCCACGCCTCGCTTTGCTCAGCTGTCAGCCGGATGATGCTGTTCCACACCTCACAGGCATGTTTCCAGAATTGGTGGAGATAATTCAGGCAAAGCTTTTAGGACAGAGGCTAGCATGTAGTCCAAGTTTTGTAAACGTTAGCTATTATTATGTCTCTTTTGACATATGGAAGCACGTGTTTCCCCCCTTTTTTCTCCTCACCCTAATGGGACAATCCAGTACAAATAGTTCTGAAATTTGCTCATATAAACATCTACCTTGTTCTTTTTAACATTTTCATAGTATTCCAGGCCTCTGTTAAATGAACCATTTGTAGTTTTACAATATTTGTCACTATGAGGTAATCACCTAAATAAATTGATAAAAGGGGATTTTTATATATTGCTTTTTTCTTACTAGATGTTCAGAATTTAGCATACACATGGAATTTTCTCACTTTAATAGTCCATATGCCTCTGGACTCTGAAGGTTTTTGCTTATGAATACGTGGGTTATAAGATATACAGAGAGAGAGAGAGAGAGACTGTATTATATCAGAATTAGTTTTGTTTACAAATAACAGAAATCCAAAAGAACAGTGGTAAAAACAAGACAGTATTTCTCTTTTATGTAAAAGTCCTGATGTTCTGTGTAAGTGGTACCCCTTAGAGTTGTGCAAAGCACACCTTGTGAGACCAAGGAGACTGTTTCAGCCCCAGCCATCACGTCTGGATTCCAGCCAGTAGGAAGGAGGAGTAAACAAAGAAGAGAGAGCAAGGAGTGCACCCACTACATTTTTATGTTTGTGGTAAAGTCCACATAACTTAAATTTATCATTTTAACATCCTTAAGTCTATGGCTAGCTTCTTGGCATTAAGTTCTCTCAAATTGTCATGCAACCGTCACTACCACCCATCTCCAGAATTACTTTTCAATCTTCCCAGATGTAAACTGTACCCATCAAACAATATCTCCGCCTTCCTTTCTCCCCCAGTCCCTGGCAGCCACCACTCTCCTTTCTCTCTATGAATCTGACTGCCTAGGGACCACATGAAAGTGGAATCACACAGCATTTGTCTTTTTGTGACTGGTTTGTTTCACTTAACATCAGGTCTTCAGGGTTCACCCCTGTAGAGGCATGTGTCAGCATTTCCTTTTTAAAGCTGAATAAACTACTATGCTTTGTTTATCCATTTGTCCATCAATGGACACTTGGGGGGTTCCCAACTTTTGGCTGCTTGTCAGTGATGCTGCTGTGAAACGGGGGCATCCAAGTATCTGTTTGGGTCTTTGCTTTCAATTCTTTGGCTATATATCCATCCACAAGTGGAATTCGTAGATTGTATGGTAATTCTATTTTTAACTTTTTGAGGAATGGCCATTGTGTTTCCATAGTGGCTGTGCCATTTTACATTCCTACCAGCAGTGCACAAGGGTTTCAGTTTCTCCACATCCTGGCCAACATATGTTATTTTGTTTTTCTGATTAATAGCCATCCTAATGAATTGTTGTCATTTTTATTTGCTTTTTCTAATGAATGGTGAAATAAATCTCTTTTCATATACTTATTGACCATTTACATATCTTCTTTGGAAAATTATTTAAGTCCTTTGCCATATTTTAATTTGATTTTTGTGGCGTTGTAAGAGTTCTTTATATATTCTGGGTATTAATCCCCTATCAGATAAATTATTTGCAAATATTTTCTCTATGAGTTGCTTTTGTATTCTGTTAATAGTGTCCTTTAATGCATAAACATTTCAAATTTTGATGTAATCCAATTTATCTATTTTTTGTTTTGTTTATGCTTTTTGTATCATATCCAAAAAATCATTGCAAAATCCAATGTCATGAAGCTTTTCCCCTGTGTTTTCTTCTAAGATTTTTATAGTTCTCTCTCTTATGTAGGTCTTTGATCTATACTAGATTGATATTTATATATGGTATTGGGTAAGGATCCAATTTCATTCTTTTGCATGTAGCTATCTGTTTTTCCCTGTATCATTTGTTTAAAAGATACCAACTACCTTAAACAGAAACGTCCTGTGGACTGCCACATAACACATATTTACATCCTATTGTCCAGAGCTTGGTTACTGGGATATCCTTACCTGCAAGGAAGGTTGACAAATGAGGTTGGAACAAGCTAACAAGCTATTTTAATTAAAGATAAAAAATTTTAAATTTGAAACCTTTTCTTCTTTTGATTATCTTGAATAGGCTATAAAGTAGTGTTGTACAATGATGTACACTCAGGTGTCTGCATTAATTTTGAGAGCAGAACAGTTGCATTTTATGAAGGTGATATATTCTTGAAGATCTGGCATAAAATCCAATAGGTGTAAATGTAAAACAAATGGTGGTGGTGGAGGCATAGGGGCTGGAAACCTCTTCCAGAGCCTGTGGATCTATTACAGTGATATTGATCTTGCAGCTGAGGCACCAGAATTTTTTTTCATTTTTCTTGCCAATATACTCCAGGATTTATGAAGGTTAAAGCTGTATCTGCTGCATTTAAGCATCTCAGCATCTGTTCCATTAATTCCTATGTGCTTTTCTCTGAACAAACAGGGTCAGCTGTTGAGGAGTCTGGCCTTCCTCAGAGAGATTTATCGCAGCAACTTTTCGTCCGAAGCTATTCATGTGGGAGGGTTTCAAACGTCAGCACTTGATGGCATTGTTGGGCTGTTAAAACAGCTTTACATTAAAATAATGGTGGGTGTTAAACAGCAGAATAGTCACCAAAATTACTCCATGCCAAACCATGCAACAGGGGTGCCCGCAGGGTATGGATAAGTAGGCATTGCTGTTGAGCAACTGAAGTAACAAAAACGTGAAAAATTGTCTACCAGCTCTGAAATAATGCTATTTTTAATAATTTCACAATTCTTGATAATTTTTGAATGATTTTTTAAAGAATGAGTTTTTATTAATATTTCTGTTGTGCTATTTCAAATTTATATAAAGTGTCATATTTATCTTGTGTTTTGGTGATGTGACGAAAGAGAAACAGCTATATGAAGTATATAATCACGAAGTTTAATAGTCAGTTCTTTAAAGAAGTCTATTTGCTTTAAAATGCTGGGGGTGGAGAGAGGTAAGGGAAGAGTATAGAAGCAAAACTGGCCATGGGTTGTAACTGAGAGAATGAGAACATGGGTGTTTATTATATTACTGTCTGTACTTTTGGGTTTGTAGATTTCCCTGATGTAAAGTTAAATACAGAGGGCTTGTTGTGTTAGCATGCCAGCACACCTAATTGCATGGTACAGACGATCTGCTCCACCTATGTTTTTCTATTAGAAATACAGAAAAAAGAGGGGGCAGTGCAGTGCAGTATAAGCACATTGGTCAGAGAAATCTTTTGGAAGAGGTAGGTATTGTTTATCAAGTTGAGAACCCAAAAGAAATGAGGTTTTTCACTCACTAATTCTAAACTTGAACACCCAGAGACGCAGGAGAGCTTCTCGGGGAAGGAAGTAACCCCCTGACCGACAGTGTGCGGCATCCTGTTCTTGGGCGATGAATGAGAAGGAACTCAAGTGTCAGCCTCCAGTTGGGGCCTGTCGGCAATTCTTCCTGATTGACGGCAACCAAGGAAAGGAACTCTATTTAATTCCTGGGGTTCACCCTCATAGCTTTCCCTTTGGTCGCAGAGAATTGTTTCTTCTCCGGTTCAGAGTTAATTCCCACATGGGAGCTGTGGATCCCATCTGTTCCATCTCCTCTGGGATTTCTCGACATCAACTATTCCCTCATTCCCTCTCTCATATACTTTCTGTCAGCCCCTTCCTCACAGCTTGGAAGCGTGTTCAGATCTCCCCTAATTTCCCATCCCTCTCTAGCTATGTCTGCTCCAGCACCTTTCTCCTTCCATTCCTCAGTAGTTCTCCAAAATCATTGTGTTTCCTTCTGTTCTCCAGGGTCATGTGTTCATCTTACTGTAATTAGACTACGACCATCACGTCACTGTCACTGCAGTGGTGAGACTACGAGTTGCCGAATTACCAAATCCCGTGGCCAGTTTTTAGTCCTTGCCTTATTCAATCTAATTGCTTAAAAAAAATTATAATCCATACAGAGGCCTGTGTGTTTTACATGTATTAGCTCATTTAATCCATAACAGCCCTATGAGATAGGTACCATTATTATCTTCCTTTGGTAGAGGAACAGGCAGAAAGAGATGGAGTAATTCATTGTGGATCACCAATTACTCATTTATTCCTTTAATGTTTCAGTTTGGTTGATGATTGGTTTGAGATGACAGCTGGAGTAGTCAAAGATAAACCCTCCACCCCGCATGCCATGCCCCAATCCCTGGAATAGCAAATATGTTGGGTATATGGCAAAGGTGAATTAATGTTGCAGATGGATTAATGTGACTAATCAGTTGGTAGGGAGAGTATCCTGGATTATCCAGTATAATAATCACAAGGGTCCTTCCAAGTGGAAGAGGGAGACAAGAAAGAGAAGGTGATGTGATGACAGAAGCAGGTCACAGCGATGTGCTGTGAGATGCACTAGACTTGGTGTTGCTGGTTCTGAAGACAGGAAAAGGCCAAGCAAGCAGGTGGCCACTAGGAGCCAGGAAAGGCTAGGAAACAGATTCCCTGCTGCAGTCTCTAGTGGAATGCTGCTCTGCTGACACTTAAGTAGACCAGTGAGGCATGTGTTGGACTTCTATACCTACAGAACAGTAAGGTAATACATTTGTATTGTTTTAAGCTACTCTAGTTTTGGTAATTCGTTACCATGGCAATGGGAAACTCATATAAGAGCCTATCCTGGCTGGCCTAACGTTTCTCTGACCATTTCTTGCCAGAGTCCATTCCTGGTTTCTTTTGCTCTGATCCCGTCATAGTTTGAGTTTCCCTGAGCTCTGTCCTTGGCACCTGTTCTCATCACATTCATCTCCTCTGGGTAATATTACACATTCTCATGATCTTGACCCCTATCCATAAGCTGACTTCCAGATCCCTAATTTTTGCCCAAATAAAATACTGAATTCAAGACAAACATACTTGACAGCCTCCAACACCTAATATGCCACTAATGGGCCACTCAAAATTACTGCATTGTCCCCTCCTGTCAAGCATCATTTCCTCACATGCTTTCTGCTTGAGACTCATAAGTCACTGTCCTGTCTCCAATGTCACTCTTCCTTGGGAACCTGACAGTAGACGGTCCCTGTTGACTCCACCTCTGCTCTCCAGCTCAATCCCTTTCCTCCATCCCCACCACTCCTTTACCTCATGACTCACCTGGTTCTCACTGCTGCCCTGCACTAGAGCAGGTGCCTTCTGGCTTTTTGCCTATCCGGGGCCCCGTCACTCCACCTCCCCAACTTTTCCATGTGGCCCCCAGAAGTGCTTTTCAGAACACAAATCTAATCATGTTGACTAATTGCTTGAAATGTTTTGGTGTTTACTCACTCTTTGGAGGAAAAGCAAGACAATGTAAGATCTGGCCGCAGCCCAGCTTTCCAGCATCCTGTGTGGCCATCCCCCTAAGTGCTTGCGGCTCCCTGACAGGCAGTGCCATTCAGCCTCTGCACCTCTTCAGTCCTGTTCCTGCTAAGAGGAACCCGGACCTCATCCTATGTCTGCTATCAGCTCGAGCGCTGCCATGGTTGGGAAGCCTTCCTTGTTTCCCAGTTAGAATTAAACACACTCTCTTTTATTCTCCCACACATTTCTGTGACTTTCCACTCACTGCTGTATTCATTTTCCTGTCTCCCTTCCCCATTAACTGAAGTTCTGAGCAAGAAGCAGGTTTTAGCCACCTTTCCATTCCTCACATCTAGTATAATGCCTAGCAGGTGTGAGGCATGTATGGTTGAATACAAGGATGATTTCTTGAAACTAGAGTCAGAGAGAAGCAGAGAAACAATACATATATAATTCAGAGAGGTGAGGAGGTGTCAGCACTCCGTGCCTTTGGGAGGACATAATAAAATAGTGTTGAAGCAGATAATGTTGTGAACTCAAGCTCTATAACCTTTGTGGTCCAGTCACTAACTTTGGAAAACTAGTCAGTACTCGCTGTGCCCAAGTCAATGTCTGGATACAGTACATGGTTAAGAAATAGGCACTAAATGATTAACTGGATATGTAGCTGGATAAAGAAAGCAAGACCATGATGGGGGTGAGGTTAATTGGAAAGAACAAGTGGAGCTTAGATACTGCAAAGAGCCATGTCAAGAGATTAGTAGATGTAATGTTGGGGGGGCACGGGGAGGTCTGTACAACCCAGAGAGGACAAGTAGTGACTCTATGGCATCTCACTACGCTGATGGACAGTGACGGTAATGGGGTTGTGTGGGGGAACCTTATGAAGTGGGTAGTGTAATCACCATAATATTAATCATTTAATTGTAGATTAATGATATCAAAATAAACTTATTAAAAAAAAGGAGTGTAGGTAGGCCTGGACATGGGAAAGTGCCAGGTAGAGAAACAAGGAATGCGGAAGTCTGGCAATAGAAAGAGTGGCCTAGGTGGTAAGGGTGTATGGTGCAGACAGGAAGGGGGGGAGGCAAACCTGTCTGGCGGGAGACTCAGTGTGATGCCCCAGTGGGCCTGCTCTAAGGGGAAAAAGGCCTAGACCATGTGCTGGTATGGGGTCAGCGTGGAAAAGAGCCCTGGGAGTTGAAGGCTGGGTCACTGAGGGAACTTCATGACTGACTCCACATAGAAAAGGGATGAAGAATGACCATAGTAAGCAGGTCTAGAAAAGAAACCTGGCTCTGCAATAAAATGGAAGCATTTCGCTTTCCCAGTACTTTTATAGGACTGCAGTAGAGTTAGGAAGCATCAGGACGCTTTTAGAAACTAGATTGAAATAAACAGATTTTCCTATAAACTCCCATAGTTTCTTAGTGTAGTCTTTAAATAACAAAGTTTTCTTTCATGTCTAGTTACAAAATAAGTACATGGTTAATCGAAGTTGGAAAACACAAAAAGCAAATGGAAAAATGTCTCCATAATTAAATCATACAACTACAACAAAGTAAAAATTTGGGGATACATCACTTGGATTATTTTTTGATGTATTAGAATGTCTTCCACATATGTTTTCAAATGGAAATAACTATTTTTTCAGTCAATAGTCTTTGGCTTCTTTTAAAAATTGGCTTAAATATTACATATATATTTCCCTGTTCTATGAGTATTCCAACAGTACAGAATTCTTTATACAGGATTTACTTTACATGGGATCTTTCCACTCTAATCCTCCAGTCCTACCAATCCTACTCTTCTAAAGGAACCGCTAGGAAATGAACAGTCTATTTATTTTCAGAACTCTTGTGCACAGTTACACTCACTCATATTTTCTATTTACAGACCTATTTCCACATATATATGAATTTACATAGTGTATGGGTCTCCTGCATGGAGATGTGCATGTATATGTACAACATGATTATAATAGCTGCAGAGGATTCCATATTATTAGTGTCTCATAAACTATTTAACAGTCAGTTGCTAACATTTACATTTTCATTTTTGTGCTTTAAAAAATAATGTGATAAAGAAAATCCTTGTCTTAATTCTGACTTTGTAAGGAACTCCAGTGTTTCATTGTCAAATATAGTAGTTTAGGTAAATATCCTTTGCTATGGGAAAGTGGGCTTCCTCTATCCAGTTTACTGATACATTTTTTCTTTAATTATGAATAGTTGCCAAATTCTAGCAAATACCTTTTTGGCTTCTACTGAGATGTTATTACTCGTTTGATTTACTGAAGAATGAAATCTTGTGTTTGCAACAACATGGCTGGCCCTTGAGTGCATCGTGCTAAGTGAAATATGAGAGAAATACAAATACCATATGACCTCATTTATATGTGGAATCTAAAAACAGAGAAACAGTTCATAGACAAAGAGAAGTGATTGGTGTTTGCTGTGGCCCTGGGGTGGGGAGGGGAGAAATGGGTGAATGGGGAAGGAGAGTCAAAAGGCCGAGGGGAGACCTGCTACATCCGGGACAGCATCCAGGCCCCTCCGGAGCCACGGCCCGAGTCCACCGCCAGAGCCCCCACTCAAGAGGTGCTGGTGACAGGCACCGGTGGCATTCAGTGGCGGCAGATACAGGCAGAGGTGAGCAAGATGCTCCTGTCTGGGGGTCCGGGTAGGGCCGGGTGGGAGCTCCCATTCGGCCTTGGCCTCGGTCTCTGAGTGTGGCTGCAGTGAGCGCTTTCTGCACGTTGCTCTGGAAGGTGTTTGTCTGTCCCCTGGGGTCTGTTTCTTGGGATTTGTCCTCTCTTCCCCAGGGACCTGATTTCTGTGGTCTTCACTTCTTGTGGTGAGAAGTGTAGGGAGTTTCCTCCTCAAGGCTCTGCCTTCTGTCCTGTGTCTCTTGGGGGTGGATCCTCTGTCCCACCTGTGATACCACTACTCCAGGGGGGATGCCTTAGAAGCATCCCTGGTGCCTCCAGCTCCTGCCTTTCCCTGGGGTTACATGTGGGGACAATGTGGGCATGGCACTGCTCCTTCCACCCACCTCACTTACTGGTTTCCAGTGTACCCGTGGTGATGGTGGGGTCAGCAGGCGGAATCGACACGCTGGCCCATTTGGGAAGAAAGCTAAGGCCCAAGAGGTGGGAAGCCGGCCAGCGGACAGGCTTCAGAAGGCACAGTGGACTGACTTCTGTGACTTCCTTGACATCACCCACGTGGTGCCAAACAACGCCACATCTGTGTACACTATCAGGACAAGTGACTGGTAGGGCTGGGGCTGGAGCGTTGTGGGGCCAGGGGTGCCTCTTGCCTGTGGTGCCTGCCTGACGTCCCCCGGCCTGCAGGAGCTGACCCTGCCTTCCCGCGATGCAGCCCTGTCCTTGGTGTCACTGTTGGATGGCTCTTTCCGCCTGACAGCCGACTCAAGCCACTACCTGTGCCATGAAGTGGCCCCTCCAGGTCTGGTGATGAGCTTCCAGGACGGCATCCACGGGCTCCTGGTGTGAGTGCCGGGCAGGGCGGGGGCTGGCAAGGGCCAAGGGGGGGGCTGCCGGCAAGACCATGAGCCACAGGGAGCACTGAATGTGAGACCCCCAAAACTCCCTGAGGAGGCCCTTGGTCCACAGGGGTGGAGTGGGGGTGGGGATCCTGGGTCTCCCTATTCAGCCAGCTCTTGAACTGTCAGTCCTGCCCACTGCCCCAGCCCCACCTCATGGGCAGGGGTGGCCTCTCCTACTCATTTGTCTGTCCATGGGTCCATCTTTCCATCCATCCACATAGGTGCTCATCGTGGACCATCTGAGCATGTGCATCTTATCATCCTGCTGCCAGATGTCAGACAACCTAGATGAGGGCATCACCAGCGAGTGAGTACCACCCCACCCCCAGCCCATGCTGCGGAGACGGGTCACGAGCATAGGATGCCTTCAGATTGCCCAAAACTTCCAAGTGTGCAGTTCCCTGCACAGACCCCCGTGAGGGGGTGATCCTCCCCTCCTGAGGGTGGGAGCCTGTGCTGAGGAACCCCGACCAAAGACTCCCTGGCTGCCACCCCTAAGGGGCCAGCCTCCCCCACTGTGTAGGACCCCCAGGGTGAACTCACTGTGGTACCCCCAGAATGCATAACTTTCTCTGGGAAGCCCCAGTGGCTGTGAATGTAAAGAACCCTGCCCAGGTAGCTCTTCGCTGTGACCCATGGGTGTGCATCTCCTGCTGAAGATGCTTAAGGAGTGAAGTCCCCACCCCCCAACATCTGACCCTCTGCAAGTGTCCATCTTCCAGAGTCTGAGACTTCCCATGTCCGTGGGCACCCAGGAATCCCTCCTTTCTCTGTTTCTACTAGTTGTTGAAGACATCAACAAATGGCAAGAGCCCATCCCCAGCATGGAATCCATTATTTGCTGAGTCCCATGGAGAAGGGGCCTACAGGAGCGAGAGTGTGTGTGTGGGTGTGGATGTGGGTGTGGGTGGGTGTCTGCAGGTCTAAATGTGTGTGCGGTAACAGGCAAAGGCTGGGAGGCAGGGTAAGAGGCCATAAGTGTCAGGCCTAAAGCATGATCCACCTTTCCCAGTCGGTGCAGGCCCTAATCTAAGACTTCCTGGGGACACCAAACTTCATCTACAAAGCAGCACATATCTTCTTCACCGAGAGTGATTGAGGATGAGGCATGTGGGCGGTAGGGGTGAGGGAGCGATGGGGCCCATCAGGCCTGATGCCCCATCTTGCCCCACCTCCCCAACCCCAGCCTGTGCCCCTCTTCAATGAACTGGGTCGCTCCCATGTGGCAAAGGTGGTGAAGACGCTGAAAGAGATCCAACTTGCCTTCCTCCCCTACGAAGCCCAGGTACATCCCCAGCTCGTCGTGGGCAGAGTGCGGGAGCACTGACAACACCGAGTCAGAGAGAGAGGGAGCCGGGGCCCACTCAGACCACTGTCGGGACCTGGAGGTCTGTCCCTCTGGGCACCTGCATGGGGCAGCGGAGAGCAGGCCTGAGGGTGGTGGCGCCCAAGGGTTTGGAGGCTGGGGTGTTGGCTGGAGTTCGTCCCGCCCTGTGGACGGCCGAGCTGTCCTGGGGCCGAGCTTGTCCGGGGACCAGCGGCTGCCCGGGCATGAAGTGGGGCAGGTGTTCCCCGACGTGGCGGCTCTGGCCCTTGTCTCCCAGGTGTTCTCCCTGGATGTTCCCCACAGCACCTACAACCTCTACTGTCCCTACGTTTCCAGGGAGAGGACACGGCAGCTGGAGGCGCTGGACCAGGAGATCGTCACACGGTGTACCACACTGCAGGAGTACCCGGCCATCTGCTACCGAAAGGGGGGACCCCACACGATGCTGCCCCCTGACCTTGACCCCATCCTGCATCCAACATTTAACCTCATTTTTGATCCCAGCCCTTGTCCTCACCCTGGTCTTGCTCCCATCCCTAACCCCTAACTCCCATCCATGACCCCATCCTTGACACCTCCAGTCTGTGCCTGGCTCACCCCAACCCCATGACCTGAGACATCGTGTCTGTTCGCCTCAACCCCAGGGGCCCAGAGGACATGGCGCAGCTAGCCATGACGACCTGGCCAAGATGAATGCCTTCAAGGTGGACACTCAGAATATGGGCAAGGTGAGGTGTCCGGGGAGGTTGGGGCGAGGTCCCATTCGGGGACAGGGTCAATGTCCTCATCCCTGTCCCCCTTCCCCAGGTCCCTGAAAAAACCCACTCACATCTACTAATCATGGACTGGGAAGCCGACCTTGTGACCCAACTCCTGCATGAGCGATTGTTCCAGCCCATGGCCTATGACCTGCTGGACATCGAGCAGGACACGTACAGGTGGGTGGGCCCTGGACGCACCCTCGCCTTCACCGTGGACCCGGGTGCCTGGTCCTCAGCTAGCTCCCCTGAGCCTCGTGTCACCCCTCCCGCAGGTATGAAACCGCAGGACTGAGCGAGGCCCCTGAGAAGGCTATGCTGCTGGACGAGGATGACGACCTGTGGCTGGAGCTGTGGCACATGTACATCGCGGATGTATCCAAGTGCGCACATGGGGCGGATGCCGCTTCCACACCACGGTCCCCACCTCATACTCTCCTTCCCCATTACGGCCCAGTCCTGCCATTTGTGTCTTGGTGAGACCTCCTCTGCAAGCCACACCTCTCAGGCCAACTCCGGGGTGTACTCCAGGACGAGCTTGCACGTGGCCTGCTATAGGGACGTTTGACACCTCCCCGTCCTGCCATCAGACTATCTCAGCAACCTCACCCCTGCCAGCCCTTACGGCCAGGAGGGTCACATAGCTTCTGAAGACATTCTGAGAGCAAGAGACTGACCACATACAAGGAAGGCTGGGCCCCCATTGGGCCGTGGGACCTCGGGAGGCAGGGCCTGGCCTCACACCAAGCCTGTCCCAGGCCAACATCGAAGACATGTCCCACATACTGGAAAAGATGCCTCAGAACCAGAAGGAGCTGAACAAGGTGAGCATGACCGGGAAACCCCTGCTGCCCTCCCTTCCCCACAGCCCCCACAGACCTGCTTCTCCCCGCCCACCGACTATCGGCCTGGATGCAGTCTCTGTCGCCCCACCCCGCAGTACTCCATGCACCTGAATGTACCGAGTACTACATGAAACCTTTAAGGGCTCTGTGGAGAAACTGCAGTGTGGAGCAGGTGCAGGCCGCCTGGGACGGGTGTGTGCCCTGTGTGCGTGGGCGGGACCAGTATGAGGGGTGGAGCCCGTGGAGATGAAGGACGTTTGCGGGGCGTAGGGCCTGAGGAGAGTCAGGACCTGGGTGAGGGGTGGAGCCTGTGGAGAAGCAGGAACTTTGTGGGGGGTGGTGCCCGTGGAGAGGCAGGACCGTGGTGGTGGGTTGGGCCTGCGAGGTGGTGGCATCTGTTTAGTGGAGGGGATCGAAGATAGATGAGGTGGGATCTTCTGAGCACTTAGAGGAGGAAGCGGGCCCCAAAGTTCTTGCCAAGGATCCTGGAATGTCCTAGCCCTGCTGGGCCACAATGGCTGACAGGACAGCTCGCCCCCAAGCCCTGCAGGATTTGGCCATGGGCTCCTATGCAGAGGGCGAGAAGATCAAGGACGCCATGAAGCTGATCATGCCTGTGCCGCTGGATGCAGCAGTGCCGGCCAATGACAAGATCCGTGTCCTGTTGCTCTACATCCTTCTGTGGAATGGTGCGTGGGGGCACAGGAAGGCCTCAGGATTTCCCCACTCACTGGGGACTCCAGTGATCCTGGGAAGCTCCCATTCCCACAGTTCCCCAGTCCGTGGGATGTCCCCACTCACCAGGCATGCCAAACCTCACAGATAACCCTCCACTGACCTAGGGGGTCCCCTCATTGGCATCAGAGTGCCACTGATATAGAGACCGCCATGTCCAGCATTGCTCTCAACTAATTCCGAGTATCCCCCACCCGGCCCCCACCTGGTTCCCCACCCCGCCCCCACCTGCTTCCCCACCCAGATTTCTGACTTTAGGACTCCCCTTTCTGCTGTCCTCAGTGGCTCTCTTGTTTATGAAGAACTCTCAACTGAAGGACAGCCCCACCACAGCCATGCAAGCCCCCCTGCAGCCGGCAAGCTTAGCCCAGGAGCCCACATGGCTGCCTCCTGTCGTCCCGCCTTCCCCATGAGGGTCCCGTCAGCCACCTTTAGGTGTGAGCAAGGAGAACCTGCTCAAGCTGATCCCGCACGCCAGCATGCAGGCCCACAGTGGCCTTATCCGGGACCTGGAGCGGCTGGGGGGCACTGTCACCAGACCTGGGGTACGCTGGGAACAGGCTGTGGGGTCAGAGGCTGGGCACAGGGCAAATGGCATAAGGACGCCAGGGAAAGGTCATTGAATCCGAGTCTGGCCCTGGGGTCCAGAGGGCATATAACCGGGGCTGTGTACACAGGACATGGGGTGGTCCTTGGGGACAGCGAGCACTGTGCAGGGTGAGGTCTGAGGGCCAGGGAACACCAGGGCTGTCCCTAGCACTGGGACACATAACCAAGGGGTGAGATGTGGTCACAGCACGGGTCCTGGTGGCGGTGCAGTGTGGGGCATGGGTCCTGTGTCCTGGGATCAGATAATAGGGTCCCCAGTATGGGCATGAGGGCACACAGGTGACCTCTGCCCCCGGAAAGCAGGCACATACAGCTGCTTCCTTCACTCGACTCTCAGCCTAGCCTCTCCTGTCTCTCCCGGGTCTCCACGCCCCATTGCCCCTGACCCACCCGCCCTGCGGATTGGCGGCTGGCTCTCCTCTCTCCCAGCTCCCATCTCTGCTCGCCCTCCTCTCAGCTCCCCTGTTGCTCTGCGTTCTTCACCCTCTTTCCTTATTCTCTCATGCTGTCTTTCTGTTCTGTTTGTCCATCTACATCTGCAACACCTCGAAGACAGACGAGCTGCGAGCTCCATCTGTGACCCCCCTCCTTCTCCCCACCTCCCCCATGGGTCCTGCTGCACTGCGCTGTAGGGCTGCAGGACCTCATCCAGCTGCAGCGGAGGGAGCGCTTGGAGCCCACCTGTCAGCTGTAACGCTGGAACCCGATCATCAAGAACGTGATGGAGGTCCTGCTGGTGGGGACGAGCCCGGGGAGTGTGGGAACTTGGGACCTTTCCTCCCCATGCCACCATCCAAGCAGCGGCTCAACCCCTTCGTGGTCACAGCACCAAGCCTCGGGGCTTATAGAGATCCCTCATTATGCACATGACCCCTGCCATCCAGTCTGCACCACCAGAGGGGCCCCAAGCATGCACCTGAGGAATTGGGGTGGCAGAGGGACCCCTCCTCTGTCCCCTCTATTGTCTTCCCCTGCCACCTAAAAATCCCCCTGGGCTGCCCTTTCCCTGCCCTGTGTGAGCCCCTGCCCATCCTGGGAGCCCAGAGCATCAAGAGCACAAACGGCCAGGTCCGTGCTTCCTGCCTGCTGTCCCTGTGGAGGGAGTCCTGTCCCCTCCACCTGCCTGGGGCCCAGTGACATTGGTCCCCAACACCATGGACCTTGGAGGCCTGGAGCCTCTGTGACTCCAAGAGGCTAGAGATGGAAATGGTGGCACCTGTCTGCCAAGAGCTTGGCTCCTGAACACAGTGGAGGGGCTCCAGGCGTTGGGCCCCACCATATCAGGCCCTCTCGAGGCCTCCGTCTCTGGCCCTGAAGATGCTGTGCAGGAGTGGCTGGACAGAGAGCTGTGGCCCTTCGTGTCCGTTCCCACCCCCACACCCAGCTCCCATGATGCTGCCAGTTGAGGGCACTGGGGACCCCGCTACAGAGGCACCCATTGGGTGTGGGTGCTAGTGGGGGTGGGGGTGTGGTCTCCAAACTGACCTCTGCCCACCTCCCTTGTCAAAACACCCACTTTGGCCATTGGCACAAGAATAAAACGGGCATGGAGACACGTGCAGGATCCCGGTTCCTCATCTACACTGTGGGCGGTGTGGCCATGTCAGAGATGTGGGCAGCCTATGAGGTGACCAGGACCACAGATGGCAAGTTGGAGGTGCTCCTTGGTGAGTCCCAACCGGGGTCCCTGGGCCAGGGCAGGGCCCACAGCAGGACTCCTCCATTACTGGGTCCCTGGGGCTGGGGCTGGATTTCCAGCTTTAGGGGGTGGGCTGACCACCAGACTCCGGTGGGGTCCCCAAAGCCTAGAACCTCTGCAGGGCTTGTGTCTGGGAGCCCTGGGTGAGGGGATGTAGTCATACCTCTGTGTTTCTAAGGGGTCTAGACCCCTGAGTCCTCAGGGTCAATCCTGGAGTTCTCAGGGACCCTGGTTGGGGGGACCCCATGAAGTGACCCCATCTGCCCACCCCTCTGCTCCTGCCCAGTGTCATCACACATCCTCACCCCAACACGCTTCCTGGCTGACCTCACGATGCTGGACCGGAAGCTGGAGGACATTTCTCTCCCCTGAACCCCAGCTCCGCCCTGGTCTGCTCCCTCCCTTTCCAGAGAAACAAACGGCTTCCTCCTCTCTGCCAGGCTCCGCCCACCTCACTTCCCTTCTGGGGGAGCAGGATGGGGCCAGTCGCCATTGAGTTTCATTCCCCAGCCACGACCTGCGCCTCAGGCACCACCGCACACTGTTGTTCTGCCAGAGGGAGGTTAAGCACTTGGGCTCAGGTTTGAATATTGCCTCCAGCGCTGATCAGCTGAAAGGCCTTGTCCAACCTGCTGGGTTCCCCATCCAAGAGACGGGCCACTAATGGCAGCTGCTTTGCAGAGGAGATAAAATGGGGCAGGAAAGCTGATGCCCTTGTCACCAGGTATCTTCGCTGCTCCCATGAGTTATTACTAGTATTATGAACAAGCAGAATGGGCCCTGCATGCCCACCAACCACAAGCCTTCTAGGAACGGTGTCAGCAGGCCTAGGGCCATACAGACCAAGGGTCTTCCCCAGTTCCTGGGATCAGAGCCTGCATTTAGGTGAGGACAGTCACCCAGCACACCATTCCCGGGCACCACGTGGAGAGTTAGAACTCTCTCTGCTCATCCTCTTCCCCATTCCCAGGGCAGTCGCAGGGGCTCCTAACTGCAGAACCTAACAGAGCCTTTACTGGGTGTATTAGTGTGCTCAGGCTGCCATAACAAAGTACTGTGTTCCTGGCGACTTACACAACAGAAATGTATTGTCCCCCAGTCCTGGAGGCTGGAAGCCCAAGATCACGGTGTTTTCTGAGGCCTCCCTTCTGGGCATGAAGATGGCCTTCTTCCCTCACAAGGTCTTCCTTCTGTGTGTGTGTGTGTCCTAATCTTATAAGGGTACCAGTCACACTGGGTTAGTGCCCACCCAAATGGCCTCATTCGAACTTAATTATCTTGTGAAAGACTCTACCTCCACTCGCTTCTGTGGTCCTGGGTGTTAGGGTTTCAATATATGAACGCAGAGTTTGGGGGCTTTACACAATCTAGGCTGCAAAACGCAGCTAAGAAGGGGTTGGCACCTCACAGCCTGAATAAGACACATAAGGATCCTTCCTCCTGGGGAACAGATACCCAGCCAGGCAGAGGAGCCGCAGCAGAGGGAGTGGCTGGCTGAGCCCCAAGGACAGCCTAATCCACCCAGACTCTGGGCAATTAGGGAAGTCATCTTGGAGGAGGTGAGGTTTGACTTGAGAATGAAAAGGAAGAGAAGTCGAGAAGAGAGGGAAGGGCAAAGTGGGGGCAAAGGTAAAGGAGGGCGGTGGTGTGGAGAGAGTAGGGTAACAAGTTCTGAGAGCCACGTAGGGCCTCAAAGACTGCATGTCTTGGCCTGTGCTGGGGAGATGGGAAACTACGAAAGGCGTCCCGACCAGGGGTGGGTGAGGCGCAACGCTAATGCTGGCGAAGAGACTCTGAATGGTTGGGTGCGGGGGGCGCGGGTCAGGGTGAGTAAGCTGGGTACAGCGTCCCCCAGAGCGCTACGTATTTCCATTCTGTCACTGCTGGGGACGCAGACGATCCAAGGCCGAAACCAGGAGGGCGTGGACCGAGACAGGACACCCAGGACCCTTCCTTCCCTTCCCACTGAGGACTTAGCCCTGATGTGGAGGTCACCTATCCTGAGAATTGAAGGAAATCTGCGCACCTCTCAGAAAAGCCTCACACACAATTTTGGAGGTGGGGCTTCACAGAACCACTGATTCAGCAGTTCTCCTTCTAGGCTGTATGAGAAACTCCCGCCAGGGCAGAAGGGTGGGTGTGCAAGGTCGTCGGGCGGATGGGGTGAGTGCAGCGGCGAGAGTGGGTCGGCGCAGAGCCCTGAGACTGCCCGCCCGGGAGGAGCGGCTCCCTTCCAGCCTCGGCAGGGAAGCCTTTTCACTGGCGGGAGACCGAGGAGGTGGAAGGGAGGTGATCTTCCACTTGAGCAGTGAAACGCGCCTCCCTGGCCAGCCCCACTCTCCCTGGGGCCCCGCTTGAGTAGGTGAGCACGGTGTGCACCAGGGGTCCCTGCGGATGAATGTCCCCGGTTTTCTGATCTCCGGCGCCTGTGACTGCAGCTTGGCTGACCCTAGTAGGTCAGCAGCTACCCAGTAGTGGTCAACAGCAACAGAACTCTGTTGCTTAAACCGCCTAGGCCTCTGCCCCTTATATATATTCTTCCATGTGGTAGGATGTCTTTTTGTTCTGTTAATGGTGTCCTTTGCTGTACAAAGCTTTCAAGTTTGATGTAGTCCCATGTGTTCATTTTTGCTTTTATTTCCCTTGCTTAAGGAGATGCATTCAGGAAAAAGTTGCTCATGTTTATATTTAGGAGATTTTTGCCTATGTTATCTTCTAAGAGTTTTATGGTTTCATGACTTACATTCAGGTCTTTGATCCATTTCAAGTTTACTTTTGTGTATGGGGATAGACAATAATCCAGTTTCATTCTCTTGAATGTAGCTGTCCAGTTTTGCCAACACCAGTTGTTGAAGAGGCTATTTCCCGATTGTATGACCATAGCTCCTTTATCGTATATTAACTGACCATATGTGCTTGGGTTTATATCTGGACTCTCTAGTGTGTTCCATTTTTCTATGGGTCTGTTCTTGTGCCGGTACCAAATTGTCTTGATTACTGTGGCCTTGCAGTAGAGCTTGAGTCAGGGAGTGTAATGCCCCCAGCTTTATTCTTCCTTCTCAGGATTGCTTTGGCTATTTGGGGTCTTTTGTGGTTCCATATGAATTTTAGAATTATTTTCTCAAGTTGGTTGAGGAATGCTGTTGGTATTTTGATAGGGCTTGCATTGAATCTGTAGATTGCCTTAGGCAGGATGTCCATTTTGACAATATTAATTCTTCTTGTCCATGAGCACAGGATGTTTCCATTTATTGGTATCTTCTTTAATTTCCCTCATGGGTCTCTTCTAGTTTTCAGTGTTTAGGTCTTTCACTTCCGGCTTTAGGTTTATTCCTAGATATTTTATTCTTTTTGATGCAATTGTGAATGGAATTGTTTTTCTGATTTCTCTACATGTTAGTTCATCATTAGTGTATAGGAGTGCAACAGATTTCTGGATATACTAGTTTTGAGGTGGATTCTTTAGGGTTTTTTATGTACAATATCATGTCATCTGCCAACAGGGACAGTTTAACTTGTTCTTTACCAATCTGGATGCCTTTTATTTCTTTGTGTTTTCTGGTTACCATGGCTCGGACCTCCAGAGCTATGTTGAATAAAAGTGGAGAGAGTGGGCATCCTTGTCTTGTTCCCGTTCTTAAAGGAAAAGCTTTCACCTTCTCGCTGTTAAGTATGATGTTGGCTGTGGGTTTGTCACATATGGCCTGTATTATGTTGAGGTACTTGCCTTCTATATCCATCTTGTTGACAGTTTTTATCATGAATGGATGTTGAATTTTGATGAATGCTTTTTCAGCATCTATGGAGATGATCATGCGGTTTTTGTCCTTTTTGTTGATGGGGTGGATGATGTTGATGGATTTTTGAATGTTTTACCATCTTTGCATCCCTGGAATAAATCCTAGTTGGTCGTGATGGATGATCTGTTTGATGTATTTTTGAATTCGGTTTGCTAATATTTTGTTGACTATCTTTGCATCAATGTTCATCAGGGATGTTGGGCTGTAATTTTCTTTTTTTTGTGGTGCCTTTGCCTGGTTCTTGTTATTAGGGTGATGCTGGCCTCATAGAATGAGTTTGGAAGTATTCCTTCCTTTTCTACTTTTTGGAAAACTTTAAGAAGAATAGGTATTAGTTCTTCACTACATGTTTGATAAAATGCAGTGGTGAAGCAATGTGGTCCAGGTGTTTTTTTCTTAGCTGGTTTTTTGATTACCAGTTCAATTTTGTTGCTAGTAATTGGTCTGTTCAGATCTGTTTCTTTCTGGATCAGCCTTGGAAGGTTGTATTTTTCTAGAAAGTTGTCCACTTCTTCTAGGTTATCCAGTTTATTAGCACATAATTTTTCATAGTATTCTGTAATAATTATTTGTATCTCTGTGCTGTCCATAGTGATTTTTCCTTTCTCATTTTTGATTCTGTTTATGCATGTAGACTCCCTTTTCTTCTTGATATGTCTGACTAGAAGTTTATCTATTTTGTTTATTTTCTCGAGGAACCAGCTTCTGCTTTCATTGATTGTCTCAATTGTTTTATTCTTCTCGATTTTATTTATTTCTCCTACAATCTTTATTATGTCCCTCCTTCTACTGACTTTGGGCCTCATTTGTTCTTCTTTTCCTATTTCCATTAATTGTGAGTTTAGACTGTTAGTATGGGTTTGTTTTTCTTTCCTGAGTTAGGCCTGTATTGCAATACACTTCCCTGTTAGCACTGCATTCGCTGTGTCCCACAGATAATGCAGTGTTGAATTATTGTTGTCATTTGTCTCCATATATTGCTTGGGCTCTGTTTTAATTTGGTCATTGATCCACTGGTTATTTAGGAGCATGTTGTTAAGTCTCCATGTGTTTGTAGGCTTTTTTGTTTTCTTTGCATATTTTATTTCTAGTTTCATACCCCTGTGGTCTAAGAAGCTGGTTGGTGCAATTTCAATCTTTTTGAATTTACAGAGGCTCTTTCTGTGGCCTAGTATATGATCTATTCTTTAAAATGTTCCATGTGCAATTGAGAAGTATACGGATCGTGCTGCTTTTGGGTGTAGAGTTCTGTAGATGTCTGTTAGATCCATTTGTTCTAATGTGTTGTTCAGGGTCTCTGTCTCCTTTCTTATTTTTGTCTGGTTGATCTGTCCTTTGGACTGAGTGGAGTGTTGAAATCTCCTAGATGAATGCATTGCATTCTATTTCCCCTTTTAATCCTTTTAGTATTTGTTTCACATATGTAGGTGCTCCTGTGTTGGGCGCATAGATATTTATAATGGTTATATCCTCTTGTTGGATCGACCCCGTTATCATTATGTATTGTCCGTCTTTGTCTCTTGTGACTTTCTTTGTTTTGAAGTCTATTTTGTCAGATACAGGTACCGCAACACCTGCCTTTTTCTCCCTATTAGTTGCATGAAATATCTTTTTCCATCCCTTCACTTTTAGTCTGTGTATGTCTTTGGGTTTGAAGTGAGTCTCTTGTAGGCAGCATATAGTTGGGTCTTATTTTTTTTTATCCATTTAGTGACTCTATGTGTTTTGATTGCTGCATTTAGTCCATTTACATTTAGGGTGATTATTGGTAGGTATGTACTTATTGCCATTGCGAGCTTTAGATTCTTCATTACCAAGCTTCAATGGTAGCTTCTTTGCTATCTAACGGTCTAACTTAACTCACATAGTATGCTATTACAACAGAATCTAAACGGTGTTTTTTCCCTCCTCCATTCTTGAGGAACTACTTTGCAGACCAGAGACCTGCTGCCCCAGGTGTTCAGAGATGTAGCAGAGCTGGGAACTCAGAACACTGGGCACAGTCCGCACTCCAGGAAGGCAATGTTTCATCCACGCAGGGGTCTCATGCCTGGCTTAGGCTGAGCCTGGCATACGGGCATCCATCAGTGATCGTCACATTGAGCTACCCAACAACTGTGGGGTCGAGGAAATGGGGGAGAGAGGTCGGACTCTGTTTCCCACCAGGCCTGGCGGCAGACCACTTAACCTGCAACGGCACAGGGGTGGAGCACACATAGCTCTGGGTAGGCCATCTGCAGCACCCAAGGGTCCCAGCACCACAGGCCAGCTGTAACAGGCCCAAGGCCAGGATCCAGCGCCAGCTGTCCTGTGTCCAGCGGCTCCTACCATTGGCTGTGACCATGCCACCAGGCCTCCCCTCCTACAGCGCTGACTGTCAGGCCCGGTGCGGTGCTCGCTTCCCTGAAGCTACCAGCCGCTGGGCGCCAAGACCCTCCCGCGCGGCTTTGCGTGCAGGGTGTGGAGTGGGAGCGTGGGCACCGCCTCCCTTCCTCAGCCCCCCCAGGCCAATCCACTGCGGTGGCAGCGCGGGGAGCACGGGGCGGGATGTTGAGACGGTCGCGCCCGGCGCGTCCCCGCCGCCTCCAGTGCCGTGCGCTCCCGCAGGATGGCGGGGGCCAAGCTGCCGTGCTCGCCGTCCGAGGGCAAGGCGGGCCCGGGGGGAGCCCCGACCGGAGCCTCGACCTCCGAAGAGCCGCACTGGCTGAGCCAGGGGCTACCGACCCGCAAGTAGGTATCAAGGCCCAATACAAACGGAGGAACTAATGCTGAGGCAGACCCCGCCCACATACACACTGAATAGAGCAGAGGCACTTGAAGAGGCCTCAGTGAATGGGCGACCTGGAGAAAGTCCCCTGCAGTATCTTAAGCAAAGGAGAAAGCCTGTTTATCATCGTCATGGCTCAAGAGGAAAATGAAACAATAGACTTAAACCTATTTTCACATGGGTCTAGGGTTGACATTTATACATTCTGTATGGCCATAGCCAAGAAATTAAAATGATCCGAGGTTGGTAGCACCTCCTGACATTAAGCAGAACTCTTCAGACATATTTTATAGGAAAGCATCCTTCAGATACCCCAGGATTTCCTCAAAATAAGTTCAGCAAAACATGAGTTCATCATAAAACGTTAAGCAAGTGAACAAGAAATAAACAACAAACTTAGACTTGTAGTGAGGGCTATCAGATACTAGCATTATGAGATGCAAAATATAAAATAAGTAAATATGAAGTGTTTAAGTAAAAGATGGAATTGAAAATGTGAGAGAAAAAGGGGATTACCAATATATGACAAACATTTAATATGGAACCAAATATCACTTTGGGGAAGAAAAATATAATTGCGATTTAAAAACCAACAGACAGCTTAAACAGTGGATTAGGCATAGTAGAAGAGAGAACTAATGATTTAGAAGGTAAATCTGAACATGTCACCAGAATGAGTAATATCAGAATTGTAAGCAGTTGGAAGATATAAAAGCAAAGTAAAGAGACCTGAAGGTCAGAATGAGAGTAGAGAAAATGAGAGGAAATAGTAACACATAAGTAATTAACTTTCCAGAATCGAAGAAAGTATCCTTTCTCAAGACCCAGGCCCCGTGAATCCCAAGCAGGGTAAATAAGTATGAAATCCACACTTAGACACATTGTGTGGAATTGCATCATCCCTAAAACAATTAGATATATTTAGCAGGCCTGAGAAAGGTCATCCTCAGAGGGGCGATGACTAGATGAACAGCAGACTTTGGGCAGCAGCAGTAGGAGCCAGAAGACAGTCAGACATCTTTAAAGTACCCACAGAAGATGACTTTGGACTTAGACCTGGGTACACAGGAAAACTCTTTAAAAAATGAGTACTGTGTTTCCAGATAAAGAACAGATTATATAACCAGCAAACACTACTAAGAGAATTCTGAAAGGGTATATTTCAGATAAAAGGAAAGCGGAGATAACCAGGAGGATATCTAGAGAAATTGGCATGTGTGTGCATAAATTCAAACGGTATAAAAATAGCAAAATGAACCAACTAAAAATAGGGGCCACAGGTTGTTCTCTCCTTCCGTAGGTTTTCTAACTTTGACATTATAATTTACAACTTGTAAGAATAAAATATACAAAACAAAAAAGCAGGTATGCCCGCTGTTTCCTCTATGTATGATCAAGCCAACCGTTACGATTTTAAAAATTAAACTGTCCTTTTTAAGGGGCCAAAGGTTCAACATTTAGAGTCCTCATTTGAAGGATATAATAATTAAGTTATAATGATGCCAGCTGGAAAGTTAGGAACTATCCTAGTTTCTAAAAGCCACTGTGAAATGGAAAAGAGAGAAGTTTAATGTGCAGGATATACGGTTTGTACCATTTTTCAAGCACATGCCTCTTTTTGGAGTCTGTGATCCTCTATTTTAAACATCTCTGCATGTATATTAAATTAATAAAAATGTAAACTATTAAGTTTGACGAATGTTAAGCAAAATTTATAGTCCAGTTCCACAAGCAGTTTGGAATGTCATATGCCACAGTAACTCAGGAAAATTATTTTAAATTTGTCCTAATATATTTACAGAACAGTTGCATTCAAGATTTCATTTGACAAATGCAATAGATAACTCCATTTGAGATAAGCAGTGATTTGGCATTAGCAAAGCATTACCTCTTTATTCATCTCTTCTTAACTATGTTTAGACAGTTCTTTGCGGTAGCAGAAACAGTTGTCAATACTATCAAAAGCCTCTATAGAATCAATGTAATCCCTATCTGGATTCCAATGACATTTTTTACAGAAGTAGAAAAAACAGTTGTAAAATTTATATGAAATCCCAAAAGACCCTGAATAGCCAAAGAAATTCTGAGAAGAACAAAGCAGGAGTTATCATATCACAATCTGTAGCCATCAAAACAATATGGTAGAGGCATGAGAACAAATACATGAAAGCAACAGATTGAAAGCCCAGAAATAAATGCAAGGATGTATGGTCAGCAAATATTTTTCAAGGGAGCCAAGAGTACTGAATGGAGAAAAGACAATCTCCTTAATAAACAGAGGTGGGATAACTGGATAGTCACATGTAAAAGAATGAAATTTTACCCATATCTTATGTCACTTATAAAAATTAGCTCAAAATGGATGAACAACTTAAATGTAAGACCTGAAACCACGAAACTACATGGAGAAAACATAGGTACAAAGCTCCCTGCCATGCATCTTGGTAATGACTTTTTGGACATGACACTAAAGCACAAGCAACAAAATAAAAAAACCCAACTGAGATGACATCAAATTAAAAGCTTCTTCCCAGCAATGGACACCATCAGCAAAGAGAAAAGAAAACCTATGGAACAGGAAAAAATATTTGCAAACCATGTATCTCCTAAGGTGTTAATATCCAAAACATAACACATACAACTCCATAGCAAAAGAACAACACTGTTAAAAATGGAGAAAAGAACTGAATACACATTTCTTCAAAGAAGATATACAAAAGGCCAAGAGGTACACAGAAAGAGGCTCAACATCACTAGTCATCAGGGAAATAACCGCAAATTAAAACCACAATGACATGTCACCTCATGCCGGTTAGAATGATCATCATCAAGAAGATAAGAGATAACAAATGCTGGGGTGGATGTGGAGAAAAGGGAACCTTGTGCACTGTTGGTGGGACTGAATTGGTGCAGTCACTATGGAAAACAGTATGGAGGTTCCTCAAAAAATTGAAAAGAGAACTTTTCTATAAAACACATAGTGCAGTAATTACACTTCTGGGAATAGATCCAAAGGAAATGAAAACTAACTCAAAAATATACCACCCTCACCTTCATAGCAGCATTACTTACAATAGCTAAGACATAGACACAACCTAAGCTTCCATCAGTGGATGAATGGATAAAGAAATTGGAGATCTGTGTATAATGGAATATTATTCAGCCATAAAAAATGAGATCCTACCATTTGTGACAACATGCATGGACCTTGAAGGCATTATGCTACGTGAAATAAGTCAGAAAGACAAATACTGTATAATCTCATTTATATGTGGGATCTGAAAACCAAAATGAAAGGGAAAAACCCATAGGTAAAAAACGATCAGGCTTGTGGTCACCAGGGGTAGGAGATGCAGGGAAGCGGTATTGGAGGAAGTTGGTCAAAAGGTACAATTCCAGTTACAAGGTAAATTGGTCATAGGGTTAATGTGTGGCATGGTGACAGTCACCCACACTATTGTGTGAGACTCAGGGAAGTTGTCAAGAGAGTAAATTCTGAGTTCTCACCAGAAGAAGAATCATTTTTTCCTTTCTTCTTTTCTTTTTGTTTTATCTGTATGAGAAGATGGATGGTGGTTAAACTTATTGTAACTGTTTCACAATATATGTAAATCAAACCATTATGTTGTATGCCTTAAATTGATACAGTGATGTGTGTCAACTGTTTCTCAGTAAAACTGGCGGGCGGGCGGGTGGGAGGAGAAAAAAGGGTATGTTAAGTGATGCTAATATGCTTGATTAATATGTTAATTAGCTTGATTGTGGTAATTGCAATGTATATTAAAGCATCAATTTGTACATCTTAAATATATGTAATCATTCGTAAGTTATCTCTCAGTGCAGCTGCAAAAATTAAGAGAAAAGCATTGACACGCAATAAGAATAAGATACTGGATCATCTCTTTTCATAAACATAGTCCTCATTTGAGAAATAGGCTAGTCTGTAAATTCAGGCTTGGCTAAGAAAGCAGAAAACATCAGTACATTTCCAAACACAATACTAGGAACAGTGCCTGATAAATATTGCCATTACCTGTTACTTTGGACAAGTCATCATTACCTTTTTATGGCCCAGCTTTCCTCTCTTAAATCAAAAAGACAACTATAATTAGCTCAGCACCAAGAGTTAACGTGGTCATGTTTCAAAGTGCCCTTCCCCAGGCTCCGCAGAACAGAACTAGGTGAAGTATTAGCTCTGTTTTTTAAGAGAGGACCGAAAGGAGTGAGAAAAGGCTTACACTCTGTGGTTGTGGGGAAAATTGTGACATTTCCAGAATATCTCGCTGGCTTTGTTACATCTGCATATCATGCATATCGACAGGCCTTCGGAGGTGGAAAGCAGAAGGGCTTTAGTGCATTTGCATCATTCCTCAGGTGTAGAGAAGTTCATCTCCATATCAATGGGCAATTACCTGGGCCTGGAGGGCTTACTGTGCCTGGGAGGTGAGGGGGAGGGCCGGGTTTGCTTCCTCCAGAGCAGGAGAGAGATGGCCAGGGACTGCATAAACAGGTTTTAAACTTTGTATCTCCGTTTGACTGATTATGGTTTTAGAGGTATTTTGCCCTGGGATTTCCTCTCCCCAGACTTACACACTCTATCAAATTTGGATTGTGCCCTGAACAAAACAGACTTTTACTGATGGGTCAGCATAGTTTGAAACAAAAGAAGACAAAAATTACAGAAATTTGTATAAGTCATGTGTCCTGGAAATGGAAAGCTAGTTTGTGATTTGAGGCAGAGGAAGAAAATCGAATAATTCTTTTGAGTAATGGTGATGCCGGGGTTCTTGTTCACGAAGCCGAAGAATGAGCTTAGTAAACACCCAAGGTAGGAGAGCAAGGTACAGGCTTTTATTTAGAAATAAAGTGAAAGGACAGAGCTCCTGGAGGGGACAAGAGATCCCGGGGTGGGGGGTGGTCTATGGGGTTTTATAGGCAAATGAGGAATTTTTCGAGAACATGAAAGAAAGGCTTAGGTGTGTGGACTTGTACCACCTGCCCTGCATTCAAGGTGGGCAGGGATGTTTACAGTAAAGTCACGGGTTATACTGAGATACCCTTCTTTATTTGTGAAACACTCAAGCATTCTAGGCCAAGTTGCTCCTGGCCTTTTGACCTGCAACTGATCTCACTGAAGATGCCTATATTCTTAGTCTGGTATCTAGATCCTAGAGGATTAGTGTGACCTTGACATTGCATAATGCGTAACAGTTTCAAAAGGGACTTCTTCGCCCATTGTTATATTGCTCTGACTGTAAATATCCCGCCCTGTTTTTCCTGAGGCCCTCACCCTACTCTGACTACACCCATGGTCCTTGTCTCAATGTCATCCACTCCAAAATTGCTGATGTTTTTTTCTGCTATTTTGAAGTGGCCATGGAGGATTTTTCATCTACTGCAGTTGCCTTTAACATGCTACTGAGTGAAACTACTGATAGGTCTGAGGGCCCCCTGCTCCTGGTTTCCATCTATTATATGCATATCATGTAATCCAAAGAAATCTATTTTAAGAAGCCCTTTTGGAAACTTTGAAAGCAATCAATACCTTTGAAATGATGAAAACCTCTGTCAACCAAAACATCAGTGATGCTTCTCAACTTTTCCGATTATGTCCATGGCACATGCTGAAAATGGTGATCTTTGTTTGGTAAAATGGGACCGGCTGCTGCAAGATAGAGATCAGTGTGTTGGAACACCTGTAACTCACTCATGCATGAAGTCTAGGATGCTGTCATTTAGAATGGATCAGTGTTTGGCAAAGAAGGAAGCTCCATCCATGAGTCTTAATTTTTGAGGCTTTGTTACCAATATCCCTGTAAGTCTTGCCTGTTGCTAAGAAGCCAGTGAGCACCTTAAAATAATTTTGTCAAAAAACCTGAATGTGTAATACTCTTCTCATTTACATGGAAATTGGCTGACTTTCCCCAAGAACAATCTTGAAGAGCTTGACTGAATTTCAGACAAACATTTTACTTTTGTTAGTATTTTTGAAAACTGCGTGTGATGAGGAAAGGCCCATATATGTCTTTTTTGGTAAATTGCTGAGGTACATTTTTTAATGTAGCTTAAGATTGTAAGAGAGGAGATTTGAGAGAAATAACTATGTCAACTGTGCAGTGCTTCCATAACTGCAGTGTGGGTGGTGAGTGGGGTAGCTCCGTCAGGCTTTCTGTAGGCAGGAATACCCTAGTGTTCATTGCACCGGGAAACATGGGAAGCCTCTCCTGAAGATTTACTCCCTCTGATCACCCTAAGGATCGATACAGACGCCACAGCAACGCAACGCACAGACTGCTCTTCTGTGTCCAGTTCACAATCCAGAGAAACAACCTTCTCAATGGAAATTTCTTTTGAGCGGAATCAAAGGTAACTTTTTGTTTTATCCACTTTACTTTCCTTTTTTTCAGAGTGCAGCTGTTACTTTTTGTTTGAAAAAACCTGGAAGACATAAATCTTAAGTATAAGATTTTTCTATGTTTGCTATAGAAGTCAATGTAATAAAATTACTTGTAGTGAACATTTTGCTTCATGTTCTGTGAACATTTTTCTGGACAGAGGATCCGTATTTTCATTTGAGTCACAGGAAAGTCTGCTCCCAGTTTGTGGATCACCAGTACAGGGTCAGCCCACTGTTCCATTCATACAGCCCTTCCCTCAAACTCCCAATAACCTCATTGTCATCAATGCTTCTTTGGTATCTTTTAGGATCACTGTTAGTGTTGGATTTCTTCTTTAGGTTTATGTCCTATCTTTATACCATGTATCTTAATTGTAGAGAGGTGCCTTTTCTCCTAGTTTAACTGGCTGTACACAGCAAATTGTTATTTGGTTGCTAGCTTAGTTTTTTAAATTCCTATTTTAGGACCAAACAATGTGCTGACACATTACTGGATGGATGCGTGTGTTGTACTGCTCAGCACAAAGTACTAACTTTGCATTTTGGAGAAATTGAGTTACATCGGCCACAGATTCTAAAGCACATCGAACCTCTTTGTACTGTGCAGGCCTAGTGTAAGGCACACTAGTGTAGGTGAGCCATATAGCACACATGCCTATTCCAGGAAAGGCAAATTCCTCTAGATTTTTGGACAGATTTTCTCCATCCCTAGAGTTTTGCTTTGCACATAGTAGGTTCTCAGTAAATATTTGTTAAGTGGGTAACAATTCAGTGACAGTGTGGCAAATTGTACGAAGTTCTTTGCCTTCCCCTATGTAGGGTAGTTGTAGGGACAGGATGAAGAGATCATGGTATGGATTTTACTATTAACTTGGCTTTGCCTTATTATTCGCTCTTCCTGTTCAAGTTTTTGGTTGACAGAATTAGAAGGACATAAAATAATGGCTGAAAATGGGAACTGATAGGTCTGTTGCCATTGACCTTGTAAGGACCGTGGAATGTCTGTACAAAACTCTACCTCAAAGAGACTTTTTGTCTCTCCTTAAAATCTGGCCATCTGTACAATGAACATAGTAGACAGAGTTAATTTTTATTGCACACTTAGTATGTGCCAGGCACTGTGCTGAGTACTTTACATAAACTTTCTCATTTAACCATCAGTCACAGCAGTCCTGTGAAGGAGGTACTGTAATTATCCCCATTTTACAATGAGGAAAGAGGATTTAGAGATGGTAACGTATTTTTCTTAATATCATACTCAGAAGGTGACACTGGCATTTGCATCCCTGGCAGTCTAGACTCAGACCCAGTACTGTTGCCAAATTTAGGTCCATTTTAAGGTTGAGGCACGACAGTGGCAAGGAGCAGCCTATTTCCGTATTACTAGGCAGTGTCATGATTCTCGGTTGGCACGTAAGAATGTCGGGGACAAGTAAGTTTAGACCTTACTTTCCTAAAGCCTTTTGTGTGTGTGCTTAATATGGAAGATTGGTTCCATAGCACCACCCGTGTGTTAGTGTGTAGTCAATAAAATGTGGAACAGCATTTGAAGTGATACACAATGTCATTTTAATAGGATAAACTTCAGATATATTTCAGGAGTACCATAAACGTCCTTCATGACTTTAAAGGGTCAATATCAAGTAGTCTTTTTGCAGTTAGAATTTTCTACAGTCAGCATGATAACAATAATTCCTTTTAGGAATAATTAATTGAGAGCCTGCTAACAGTATATTCTCATTTCTCCCTTCTAGACCGACATTTGTATTGTTGTTGAATATATTTTTCTTATATGCATATTAAACTCATGCATGCATCATTTAAGTCTACATATAGTATAAAACCAAAATACAGCATTATTGTTTTAGCTTAAACAGAATTTTAATACCTAGAGCTTTACATATGAAACTAAGTAAATGCTCAATGTGTTAATTTTTTTGAGCTTGTATTACGCAGCTTGCCTCCCTGAGTAGTTTAAAACGAACACTTTGTATAAAACGCAACAACCACCCCCCGAAAGATCCTCAGAAAGAGTCGAGTTCTGATGCATACTCCCTCAATAAACCTAAATTAATAGCTACTAAAGTTTAAAAATAATGAATTTACAAACCACACGCACACACAAACCTGGAATGTACTATAAGAAATGTTACATCTTCATTATGTAATCTAATTTAATTGCATTTCTTGTTCTTTCTTCTTCAAAGGTTCGGTCTTTAAAGGATTCCTTCTAAGTAGCTATGATTTGGTATTTTGCAGGAGAGCAGACACTATTCCAGACCCAAAACCTGCCACAGTGGAGGAGATTCCCTCTGACATAGAAAAGGCTGCAAGAAAAAGCACTAAAATTGGCCATGCTAGTCCCAATATTGCAAACTGATAACTCTCTGCTCCTCCCGCTCTTGTCCATGTCCTTGGTGACCTCAGCAAGGAAGCCGGTCAGCATATTAGACCTGTGAATTGAAAGGGAGGCGCACATAGACATACAAAAGGTATCTGACAAAAACGCAGTTCCTTTTTTGAAATCTATGGAGACCTAAAAATACACGGAAGTACAGTATTGGATTGGATTTGCATGCTAAGTTCTATAGGCACATAAAGAGGGTATTCTCTTAAAAATAAATTTGTCATGCTGATCTGACTTGCATAGCTTTTGAGAAAGAGGTTCTAAGATGGTTTTATTCCCAAGAGATACAGCACTATGTCTAAGTAACTTTGAGATGGACTGTGGGGCGTTGCTCTGTCCTGGGCACAGCTCCTCTGTACAGCGCTGCCGTGGGGCAGGGCCGAGGGTCTGTTCGTTTACTGATAGGCTTTACTTGTATTTGGGGAAGTGATGGCAGCATATTGAACTTAAACCATCAGTCCTCGAACAGTACCAGCGCTCCCGGCCACAGCTGCCGCTCCAGTCCCCGCCCTCCTGCCACCTGCTGCCGCCTTGGCCGCGCCCGGTCCCTCGCTGCACGGCAATGCCGAGGGGTCTGGCGGAGAGCAGGCCGCGCCCCTCGGCCAACTCCTCCCGCTGCCCCCACGTCACCTCGCGGGACCCGAGTCCAGCCGTGGCCGTAGCCGAGTAGCAGGAAGGGAGCGGCCGCTGCGGACGGCGGCACTGCCCTGGCGCCGAGGGAGGCAGTGGCGGGCTCTGCGGCCACCTCTCAGAAGGAGCCCGGCGGAGCCCTGACCTGGCGGGGAAAGCTGCGCCCACGGCCGGGCCCGTGGTCCCTGCAACCACCGCGGTCCGTCGTCTTTGGTGCCGGCAATGGCCTCTGTGTCGCCCGATGCACTTCTGACTGAGTTGTACGCAGGATGTTGAGAATCCCCGCACTGCCGCCAGCATCCCAAGTCGCGCAGTCAGTAACCACGTCGGCTCTTTTGGCCTTAACTGCTGCTCCCCTTAACGCTCTGTTTGACTTTGCGGGCATCGTTTAACAAAATGGAATGGAGATTCCTGTGACCCTCATTATTAAAGCACCGAACCAGAAATACAGTGAGCAGACTATTAGCTGCTTCTTGAACTGGACCATGGGGAAACTAAAAACGCCTCTATCTAACGTGTATCCTAGCAAGCCAGTTAAGTGTCTAAAACCTGGGTGCAGCTGTTCTGGCCAGCAGCTTTTCGTGTCATGTACTCCATGCTCATCCCCTCTCCTCTTGAATCAAGTATGTCTCTTGGTAGACTGCAAAGTATTTTGAGTTCCAAGGTTGTGTGCATATCTTGAGTGTCCGAACCATCGTTAATATAATATCTTCCTGATGAGGTTCAGTTAGTTAGTGAGAATATACAGAAATATCTAGAAACATAAGAATTGCAGGCGTAAAAAAGAACCAATTTATTTGGACTTAATTAGCCTAATAAAGAGTATGTGTGGGTAAAGTGGGGTTCCTATGGTCAGGAACCACACTGAAGTTAAATGTAACTCCCCTGTTGCTATGCTACCGGTTCCACACCTTTAGGCAATAAGACATTATTGTGTTAATGTTAGGAGTTCCACCCAGGGCGTGGTCGGAGACTTGTTCACAGGGCTGGAAGGCTGTAGGAGAGTGGAGCGGAGGCGGGAGTGGTGGTAGCGCCGAGGGACTGAACTGTCACCTCAAAATAAAGTTGGGTATAACCTTTTCACTCCAAGAACCCTTTTCTGTAAATTCCTTTGGTCACAGTGAATCTATAGCGAACTTGCCTGGAGCTGAAACTCATTCGCAAGACAATTGGCGAAGTCAGCAGGGTTCATTGTTGACCAAGGAAAAAGATACGCTGCACTTATGGGAGGGGTGCTTCAGCCGGCTGCCCCTGTGAATGGGGAGACAGTGGAATGTCCCCCAGTGGGTATATGGTCTGAGGTGTCTTGCCTCCTAGAGGACTAGTCCCCACCGAATGACTGGATGCAAATGGAGGTGACACCTGGAGGCAAGTGGAGGTGACACCTGGAGCTGTTGAGGGCTGGCCCTTCATATAGTAAGTAGATTTTTGAGAAGCAGAGTGCCCGTGAGGCCGCAGGGACTGTGGTTGGCAGCTTCTCACAGTATTAAAAAGGTCTACAGAAGAGACCCAAGAAATGGCAACCTGATATCTCGATCTGCAAACTTGTGGATTCCCTGAAGAGGGAGATGTCTTTGATGCGAGAGGAGGCAGCATGAGAGCGCCGGTAGCAAGGAGCCATTGGAGACGAGGCGGCAGCGCTGCCAGGTGTTGTGAAGGAGGAAGAGGCCATCAAGAAAAAAGACGAACTCCTGAGGGAAGCACAGGTGGAGGTGGTCAGAGAACATCAGCTGGGAAGCGTTGAGCTGAAGGTAAGAGACCTTCTGAAGACTGAGGTAGCATTGCTGCGAGGTACACTAGAAAAGGTAAAGGTTGTAGCAGAGGAGGCACTCAGGGGAAGGGAGAGAAAGGTGCCATCAGCCCCAGTAATGGAGGAGCTGGAGAAAGATGAAGGGGTGATGCCAGAGGCACTGGCGCCTCCTGTGTTGAAAGCACACACCGTGGTTGTAAAGAAAATAAACTGTTGAGCCTTTTTTCTTGGGAATAAGTGAATGACCATCTAAACACTATACTTTCAGGACTAGTATATGTGTATTAAGAAGCAAAGTGTTATGTAAGTTTTAGATTAACTTCCTTTTGACCCTCTTACATTTTCTTCTGTGGAGAACACACGGAAATTTCATTAATTTTGAAGAAAACAGCCCTTCCACCCCCCACCATTTGATACACCTTTCCCTTCATGTGGCCATTTGTAAATCAGTGGGGCAGTGTATCTGTTCTGAATCATATCTGGATATTGCAAAGATAATAAATAAAATACAGACAGTACAGATCCATCTGTCCCCAAAGTTAGGTCTGAAAGGACATAGTTTATCATTAAGAAGTCTTGAAATACTTTAGAAAAGTTTAATATAGATTATATGAAAATAAGGCTTTTCACATCCTCCATTGTATAAAATCTTCATTACTGAATAAGTAGTGTTCAGTGATTACTAAACCTTTTGTTTGATTGACAAAGAGGCTTAGATTTTCTGGTGAGAAAAATTTTTGGCATCTGACAAATTAAAAAAAAACCTCAGGCCTTGTTATGATCCTATAGGACATACAAATCTCAAACATTTCTGTATTTTGTAGACTGGGATATACAGAGCAGGCCGCTGTAAAGATCCATCACTCGCCTCCATCCTGATGAACGAAATGGTTTCAGCAAAGGTAAAATTTAGATGTGACTTAACTGATTAAGTGCTTTTTGTTCCTTTTGGTTCTAATTTCGGGGGTGAACTCAAGAATTCGGACATGCTAAATATTCAAATTAGAGCCCCAGGTGCATTGTTACAAATGTGTGCTCAATAAGTACTGCCCTTTGTAGCAATGCTGCTTTGGGTGGTGTACGATTTACTCCATGTAATGTAACCTGTCACACTCTTCCTTCAGGGTTTCCAGTGGATTTTTCTCTTATAATTCGGCAATCTTTTAAAGCCCTTAGTCTGAAACAGTGACTTCCAGGTTGCATTAATCATATTCATAACTGAAATATGACATTTCTTCATCTTTCTTGGTACGGTTGCTGTAGAAATGTAGACTTTAATATAGTTACTGAGCTGCCATGGACAGTTTCACAGGTTGGGCAGTGCACAGACCCAGGGGGTGTTTTTCACATAGGCTGAAACGTGAATGGAGGCTCCTCCCACAGCAATTAGGGGTTCTCCTGGAAGCAGACACGAGACAAGGATTGATAGAGTTTATTTCTAAAGTGGAGAAAACAGTAGGGCAGGAGAGTGGGGAAGTGGCACCAGGAAAGGAAGATAGCTACTGAAGGGTGCATTAAGTCTGCTACTCCAGGGAGAGGCTGGAGTTGAATTCCACGGGGAAACCGGGCAACAGTTTCAAGTACACGGCTCAGGATTATCCCAGCAGAGGTGTGAGGAAGCTATAGTGTTAATATGCCGACTCCTGAGACAGGTGACTGGATGGGGGCTGCTAAGGTGGGTATAGAAGGGTTGGTACCTTGTTTATGGCAGGGAAGGGCTGGGGCCTTCTGTGGTTCTGGGATACGGTGGAGAGTGCGGGGAAGGAGGCTGTGGGGCATAGATTCCCACACTGAGAGTGGAGGTCTGCCAGAGCGACGGAAGACCTGGGCACACAGAGTCTGCCGTAATCCCCTGGAGCTGGGTAGATAGAAACCTTAAACAGCATGTGATGCCTTGTATATGTAGTGACCTTTATTTTACCCAATATTTTAATTCCATATCATTAGTCTAATTTTCCTTTTTATTCTTCCATGCCTTCTAGGCAAGTTATTAAATACTGTATTTCGTTTATGGTGACCAGGCAGCGTTCACTATCCAAGAACACTTTGAGAAAAGCTGCATTATATGATCCTCTTTGCTTGGGCTAAATGTATTAAGAGCTATCATATTTTAAAAGTCTCTATTGATTATTTCCTCTGTAGTCTTTTTTTCAGATTTTCTATACATTTATTGAGATAATCATACAAATGTTCTTTATTTTAATATGGTGAATTACATTGATAGTTTTTTTCATTAAGGTATCATTGATATACACTCTCTCACGTCTCTGTCTTTGCTCTCACTCTGTAGCAATTTTAAATGTGTTTTCTGAATTCAACCCTATTTAATTCTCTAGGGTATAATCATCATTTTATTGCCTTAAATTTCCTTGATATTTTTTCTCCCATAACCAAATATTTTTTCAAATATAATACATGCTCATAATACAAAAAAATCAAACTGAATCAAAGAATATAACCATTACCCTCACTACACTTACTGTGTTACTCAGAAGTAGAAAGGCCCAACATTCTGGGTCCAGAGTCTGGTGTCTGTATGGCCCTGGGCAGGGCGTGTTGTTGTCCACGCCTCGCTTTGCTCATCTGTCAGCCGGATGATGCTGTTCCACACCTCACAGGCATGTTTCCAGAATTGGTGGAGATAATTCAGGCAAAGCTTTTAGGACAGAGGCTAGCATGTAGTCCAAGTTTTGTAAATGTTAGCTATTATTATGTCTCTTTTCCACATATGGAAGCACGTGTTTCCACCCCTTTTTCCCCCTCACACTAATGGGACAATCCAGTACAAATAGTTCTGACATTTGCTCATATAAACATCTACCTTGTTCTTTTTAACATTTTCAAAGGATTCCAGGCCTCTGTTAAATGAACCATTTTGTAGATTTACAATATTGGTCACTATGAGGTAATCACCTAAATAAATTGATAAAAGGGGAATTTTATATATTGCTTTTTTCTTACTAGATGATCAGAATTTAGCATACACATGGAATTTTCTCACTTTAATAGTCCATATGCCTCTGGACTCTGAAGGTTATTGCTTATGAATACGTGGGTTATAAGATATATATATAGAGAGAGAGAGAGAAAGAGAGACTTTATTACATCAGATTTAGTTTTGTTTACAACTAACAGAAATCCAAAAGAACAGTGGTAAAAACAAGACAGTATTTCTCTTTTACGTAAAAGTCCTGATGTTCTGTGTAAGTGGTACCCCTTAGAGTTGTGCAAAGCACACCTTGTAAGACCAAGGAGACTGTTTCAGCCCCAGCCATCACGTCTGGATTCCAGCCAGTAGGAAGGAGGAGTGAACAAAGAAGAGAGGGCAAAGAGTGCACCCCACTACATTTTTATGTTTATTGTAAAGTCCATGTAACTTTAATTTATCATTTTAACATCCTTAAGTCTATGGCTAGCTTCTTGGCATTAAGTTCACTCAAATTGTCATGCAACCATCATGACCAGCCATCTCCAGAATTACTTTTCAATCTTCCCAAATGGAAACTGTACCCATCAAACAATATCTCCGCATTCCTTCCTCCCCCAGTCCCTGGCAGCCACCACTCTCCTTTCTCTCTATGAATCTGACTGCCTAGGGACCTCATGAAAGTGGAATCACACAGCATTTGTCTTTTTGTGACTGGTTTGTCTCACTTAACATCAGGTCTTCAGGGTTCACCCCTGTAGAGGCATGTGTCAGCATTTCCTTTTTAAAGCTGAATAAACTACTATGCTTTGTTTATCCATTTGTCCATCAATGGACACTTGGGGGGTTCCCACCTTTTGGCTGATTGTCAGTGACGCTGCTCTGAAACGGGGGCATCCAAGTATCTGTTTGGGTCTTTGCTTTCAATTCTTTGGCTATATATCCATCCACAAGTGGACCTTGTATATCGTATGGTAATTCTATTTTTAACTATTTGAGTGTTGGCCATTGTGTTTTCCATAGTGGCTGTGCCATTTTACATTCCTACCAGCAGTGCACAAGGGTTTCAGTTTCTCGACACCCTGGCCAACATGTGTTATTTTGTTTTTCTGATTAATAGCCATCCTAATGCATTGTTGTTTTTATTTGCTTTTTCTAATTAATGGTGAAATAAATCTCTTTTCATATACTTATTGACCATTTATATATCTTCTTTGGAAAATTATTTAAATCCTTTTCCTATATTTTAACTGGATTTTTGTTGAGTTGTAAGAGGTCTTTATATATTCTGGGTATTAATCCCCTATCAGATAAATGATTTGCAAATATGTTCTCTATGGGTTCCTTTCATATTTGTCTAATAGTGTCCTTTGATGCATAAACATTTTAAATTTTGATGTAATCCAATTTATCTATTTTTGTTTTGTTTATGCTTTTTGTATCATATCCAAAAAATCATTGCGAAATCCAATGTCATGAAGCTTTTCCCCTGTGATTTCTTCTAAGATTTTTATAGTTCTATCTCTTATGTAGATCTTTGATCTATCCTAGATTGATTTTTATATATGTTATTGGGTAAGGGTCCAATTTCATTCTTTTGCATGTAGCTACCTATTTCTCCCGGTATCATTTGTTTAAAAGATACCAACTACCTTAAACAGAAAGGTCCTGTGGACTGCCACATAACACATATTTACATCCTATTGGCCAGAGCTTGGTTACTGGGTTTTCCTTACCTGCAAGGAAGGTTGACAACTGAGGTTGGAACAAGCTAACAAGCTATTTTAATTAAAGATAAAAATTTTTAAATTTGAAATCTTTTCTTCTTTTGATTATCTTGAAGAGGCTATAAAGTAGTGTTGTACAATGATGTACACTCAGGTGTCTGCATTAATTTTGAGAGCAGAAAAGTTGCATTTTATGAAGGTGACATATTCTTGAAGATCTGGCATAAAATCCAAAAGGAATAAATGTAAAACAAATGGTGGTGTGGAGGCATGGGGGCTGGAAAACTCTTCCAGAGCCTGTGGATCTATTACAGTGATATTGATCTTGCAGCTGAGTCACCAGCATTTTTTTTCATTTTCCTTGCCCAGATACTCCAGGATTTATAAAGGTTAAAGATGTATCTGCTGCATTTAAGTGTCTCAGCATCCGTTCCATTGATTCCAATGTGCTTTCATCTGAACAGTGTCAGCTGTTGAGGAGTCTGGCCTTCCTTAGAGAGATTTATCGTCCGAAGCTATTCATGTGGGAGGGTTTCAAACGTCAGCACTTGATGGCATTGTTGGGCTGTTAAAACAGCTTTACATTAAAATAATGGTGGGTGTTAAACAGCAGAATAGTCACCAAAATTACTCCATGCCAAACCATGCAACAGGGGTGCCCGCAGGGTATGGATAAGTAGGCATTGCTGTTGAGCAACTGAAGTAACAAAAACGTGAAAAATTGTCTACCAGCTCTGAAATAATGCTATTTTTAATAATTTCACAATTCTTGATAATTTTTGAATGATTTTTTAAAGAATGAGTTTTTATTAATATTTCTGTTGTGCTATTTCAAATTTATATAAAGTGTCATATTTATCTTGTGTTTTGGTGATGTGACGAAAGAGAAACAGCTATATGAAGTATATAATCACGAAGTTTAATAGTTCTTTAAAGAAGTCTATTTGCTTTAAAATGCTGGGGGTGGAGAGAGGTAAGGGAAGAGTATAGAAGCAAAACTGGCCATGGGTTGTAACTGAGAGAATGAGAACATGGGTGTTTATTATATTACTGTCTGTACTTTTGGGTTTGTAGATTTCCCTGATGTAAAGTTAAATACAGAGGGCTTGTTGTGTTAGCATGCCAGCACACCTAATTGCATGGTACAGACGATCTGCTCCACCTATGTTTTTCTATTAGAAATACAGAAAAAAGAGGGGGCAGAGCAGTGCAGTATAAGCACATTGGTCAGAGAAATCTTTTGGAAGAGGTAGGTATTGTTTATCAAGTTGAGAACCCAAAAGAAATGAGGTTTTCACTCACTAATTCTAAACTTGAACACCCAGAGACGCAGGAGAGCTTCTCGGGGAAGGAAGTAACCCCCTGACCGACAGTGTGCGGCGTCCTGTTCTTGGGCGATGAATGAGAAGGAACTCAAGTGTCAGCCTCCAGTTGGGGCCTGTCGGCAATTCTTCCTGATTGACGGCAACCAAGGAAAGGAACTCTATTTAATTCCTGGGGTTCACCCTCATAGCTTTCCCTTTGGTCGCAGAGAATTGTTTCTTCTCCGGTTCAGAGTTAATTCCCACATGGGAGCTGTGGATCCCATCTGTTCCATCTCCTCTGGGATTTCTCGACATCAACTATTCCCTCATTCCCTCTCTCATATACTTTCTGTCAGCCCCTTCCTCACAGCTTGGAAGCGTGTTCAGATCTCCCCTAATTTCCCATCCCTCTCTAGCTATGTCTGCTCCAGCACCTTTCTCCTTCCATTCCTCAGTAGTTCTCCAAAATCATTGTGTTTCCTTCTGTTCTCCAGGGTCATGTGTTCATCTTACTGTAATTAGACTACGACCATCACGTCACTGTCACTGCAGTGGTGAGACTACGAGTTGCCGAATTACCAAATCCCGTGGCCAGTTTTTAGTCCTTGCCTTATTCAATCTAATTGCTTAAAAAAAATTATAATCCATACAGAGGCCTGTGTGTTTTACATGTATTAGCTCATTTAATCCATAACAGCCCTATGAGATAGGTACCATTATTATCTTCCTTTGGTAGAGGAACAGGCAGAAAGAGATGGAGTAATTCATTGTGGATCACCAATTACTCATTTATTCCTTTAATGTTTCAGTTTGGTTGATGATTGGTTTGAGATGACAGCTGGAGTAGTCAAAGATAAACCCTCCACCCCGCATGCCATGCCCCAATCCCTGGAATAGCAAATATGTTGGGTATATGGCAAAGGTGAATTAATGTTGCAGATGGATTAATGTGACTAATCAGTTGGTAGGGAGAGTATCCTGGATTATCCAGTATAATCACAAGGGTCCTTCCAAGTGGAAGAGGGAGACAAGAAAGAGAAGGTGATGTGATGACAGAAGCAGGTCACAGCGATGTGCTGTGAGATGCACTAGACTTGGTGTTGCTGGTTCTGAAGACAGGAAAAGGCCAAGCAAGCAGGTGGCCACTAGGAGCCAGGAAAGGCTAGGAAACAGATTCCCTGCTGCAGTCTCTAGTGGAATGCTGCTCTGCTGACACTTAAGTAGACCAGTGAGGCGTGTGTTGGACTTCTATACCTACAGAACAGTAAGGTAATACATTTGTATTGTTTTAAGCTACTCTAGTTTTGGTAATTCGTTACCATGGCAATGGGAAACTCATATAAGAGCCTATCCTGGCTGGCCTAACGTTTCTCTGACCATTTCTTGCCAGAGTCCATTCCTGGTTTCTTTTGCTCTGATCCCGTCATAGTTTGAGTTTCCCAGAGCTCTGTCCTTGGCACCTGTTCTCATCACATTCATCTCCTCTGGGTAATATTACACATTCTCATGATCTTGACCCCTATCCATAAGCTGACTTCCAGATCCCTAATTTTTGCCCAAATAAAATACTGAATTCAAGACAAACATACTTGACAGCCTCCAACACCTAATATGCCACTAATGGGCCACTCAGAATTACTGCATTGTCCCCTCCTGTCAAGCATCATTTCCTCACATGCTTTCTGCTTGAGACTCAAAAGTCCCTGTCCTGTCTCCTCTGTCACTCTTCCTTGGGAACCTGACAGTAGACGGTCCCTGTTGACTCCACCTCTGCTCTCCAGCTCAATCCCTTTCCTCCATCCCCACCACTCCTTTACCTCATGACTCACCTGGTTCTCACTGCTGCCCTGCACTAGAGCAGGTGCCTTCTGGCTTTTGCCTATCCGGGGCCCCATCACTCCACCTCCCAAATTTTCCATGTGGCCCCCAGAAGTGCTTTTCAGAACACAAATCTAATCATGTTGACTGATTGCTTGAAATGTTTTGGTGTTTACTCACTCTTTGGAGGAAAAGCAAGACAAAGTAAGATCTGGCCGCAGCCCAGCTTTCCAGCTTCCTGTGTGGCCGTCCCCCCAAGTGCTTGTGGCTCCCTGACAGGCAGTGCCATTCAGCCTCTGCACCTCTTCAGTCCTGTTCCTGCTAAGAGGAACCCGGACCTCATCCTCTGTCTGCTATCAGCTTGAGCGCTGCCTTTGTTGGGAAGCTTTCCTTGTTTCCCAGGGAGAATTAAACACAGTCTCTTTTATTCTCCCACACATTTCTGTGACTTTCCACTCACTGCTGTATTCATTTTCCTGTCTACCTTCCCCATTATCTGATGTTCTGAGCAAGAAGCAGGTTTTAGCCACCTTTCCATTCCTAGCATCTAGTATAATGCGTAGCAGGTGTGAGGCATGTATGGTTGAATACAAGGATGACTTCTTGAAACTAGAGTCAGAGGGAAGCAGAGAAACAAAACATATATAATTCGGAGAGGTGAGGAGGTGTCAGCACTCTGTGCCTTTGGGAGGACATAATAAAATAGTGTTGAAGCAGATAATGTTTTGAACTCAAGCTCTAGAACCTTTGTGGTCCAGTCACTAACTTTGGAAAACGAGTCAGTACTCGCTGTGTCCAAGTCAGTGTCTGGATACAGTACATGGTTAAGAAATAGGCCCTAAATGAGGAACTGGACATGTAGCTGGATAAAGAAAGCAAGACCATGATGGGGGTGAGGTTAATAGAGAAGAATATATGGAGCTTAGATACTGCAAATAGCCATGTCAAGAGATTAGTAGATGTAATGTTGGGGGGGCACGGGGAGGGCTGTACAACCCAGAAAGGACAAGTAGTGACTCTATGGCATCTCACTACGCTGATGGACAGTGACGGTAATGGGGTTGGGGGGGGAACCTTATGAAGGGGGTAGTGTAATCACCACAATATTACTCATTTAATTGTAGATTAATGATATCAAAATAAACTTATTAAGAAAAAAGTAGTGTAGGTAGGCCTGGAGAATGGAACGTGCCAGGTAGAGAAACAAGGAATGTGGAATTGGGGCAGTAGAAAGGGGGTCCTAGGCGGTAAGGGTGTAGGGTGGAGACAGGAAGCTGGGGAGGGCAAACCTGTCTGGCGGGAGACTCAGTGTGATGCCCCACTGGGCCTGCTGTAAGGGAATAAGGGCCTAGACCATGTGCTGGTGTGGGGTCAGCATGGAAAAGAGAACTGTGAGATGAAAGCTGGGTCACTGAGGGAACTTCAGGACTGACTCCATATAGAAAAGGGATGAAGAATGACCAGAGAAAGCAGGTCCAGAAAAAGGATCCTGGCTCTGCAATAAAATGGAAGTATTTCGCTTTCCCAGTAGTTTTATAGGATTGCAGTAGAGTTAGGAAGCATCAGGACGCTTTTAGAAACTAGATTAAAATAAACAGATTTTCCTATAAACTCCCATAGTTTCTTAGTGTAGTTTTTAAATAACAAAGTTTTCTTTCATCTCTATTTACAAAAGAAGTACATGGTTAATCGAAGTTAGAAAACACAAAAAGCAAATGGAAAAATGTATCCATAATTCCATCATACAACTACAACAAAGTAAAAATTGGGGGATACGTTACTTGGATTATTTTTTGATGTATTAGAATGTCTTCCACATATGTTTTCAAATGGAAATAATTATTTCTTCAGTCAATAGTCTTTGGCTTGCTTTAAAAATTGGCTTAAATATTACATATATATTTCACTGTTGTATTTGTTTTCAAACAGTACAGAATCCTTTATACAGGATTTACTTTACATGGGATCTTTCCACTCTAATCCCCAGTCCTAAGAATCCTACTCTTCTAAAGGAACCGCTAGGAAATGAACAGTCTATTTATTTTCAGAACTCTTGTGCACAATTGCACTCACTCATTTTCTATTTACAGACCTATTTCCACACATATATGAATTTACATAGTGTATGGGTCTCCTGCATGGAGATGTGCATGTATATGTACAACATGATTATAATAGCTGCAGAGGATTCCATATTATGAGTGTCTCATAAACTATTTAACAGACAGTTGCTAACATTTAATTTTCATTTTTGTGCTTAAAAAAATAATGTGATAAAGAAAATCCTTGTCTTAATTCTGACTTTGTAAGGAACTCCAGTGTTTCATTGTCAAATATAGTAGTTTAGGTAATTATCCTTTGCTATGGGAAAGTGGGCTTCCTCTATACCAGTTTACTGATACATTTTTTCTTTAATTATGAATAGTTGCCAAATTCTAGCAAATACCTTTTTGGCTTCTACTGAGATGTTATTACTCGTTTGATTTATTGAAGAATGAAATCTTGTGGTTTGCAACAACATGGATGGCCCTTGAGGGCATCGTGCTAAGTGAAATACGAGAGAAATACAAATACCATATGACCTCATTTATATGTGGAATCTGAAAACAGAAAAATGAGCTCATAGACAAAGAGAAGTCATTGGTGGTTGCTGTGGCCCTGTGGTGGGGAGGGGAGAAATGGGTGAATGGGGAAGGAGAGTCAAAAGGCCGAGGGGAGACCTGCTACATCCGGGACAGTAGCTGGACCCCTCCAAGCCATGGCCCGAGTCCACCACCAGAGCCTCCACTCGTGAGGTGCTGGTGACAGGCACCAGTGGCATCCAGTGGCGGGGGATGCATGCAGAGGTGAGCAAGATGCTCCTGTCTGGGGGTCCACGTAGGGCCGGGTGGGAGCTCCCATTCAGCCTTGGCCTCGGTCTCTGAGTGTGGCTGCAGTGAGCGCTTTCTGCACGTGGCCCTGAAAGGTGTTCGTCTTCCCTGGGGTGTTTCTTGGGATTTGTCCTCTTCCCCAGGGACCTGATTTCTGGAATCTTCACCTCTTGTGGTGAGAAGGGTAGGGTCTTTACTCCTCAAGGCTCTGACTTCTGTCCTGTGTCTCTTGGGGGTGGATCCTCTGTCCCACCTGTGATCTCAGAACTCCAGGGGGGATGCCTAAGAAGCATCCCTGGTGCCTCCAGCTCTGGCCTTTCCCTGAGGGGTATATGTGGGGACAATGTGGGCATGGCACTGCTCCTTCCATCCACCCCACTTACTGGTTTCCAGGGTTCCCGTGGTGATTGTGGGTGCAGTATTCGGAATCGCCACACTGGCCCATTTGGGAAGAAAGCTAAGGCCCAAGAGGTGGGCGACCAGCCTTCAGACAGGCCTCAGGAGGCACCATGGACTGACTTCTGTGACTTCCTGGACATCACCCACGTGGGGCTGAAAGAACGCCACATCAGCATGCACTGTCATGCAAGTGCCTGGTAGGGCTGGGGACCAGAGCGTTGTTGGGTGGCAGGGCGCCTCTGTCCTCTGGTGCCTGCCTGACATCCTCCGGGCTGCAGGCGCTGACCCTGCCTTCCCGGGCTTCAGCCCTGTCCTTGGTGTCACTGTTGGATGGGTCTTTCCGCCTGACAGCTGACTCAAGCCACTACCTGTGCCACGATGTGGCCCCTCTGGGGCTGGTGATGAGCTTCCAGGACGGCATCCACGGGCCCCTGGTGTGAGTGCCGGGCAGGGCGGGGGATGGCAAGGGCCAAGGTGGGGGCTGCCTGTAAGGTCATGACCCACAGGGAATGCTGAATGTGAGACCCCCAAAACTCCCTGAGGAAGCCCCTGGTCCACAGGGGTGGAGTGGGGGTGGGGATCCTGGGTATTCCCATTCAGCCAGCTCCTGAACTGTCAGTCCTGCCCACCGCCCCAGCCCCACATCATGGGCTGGGGTGGCCTCTCCTACTCATTTGTCTGTTCATGGGTCCATCTGTCCATCCATCCACAAAGGTGCTCATCATGGACCATCATCTGAGCATGTGCATCTTGTCATCCTGCTGCAAGATGTCCAACATCCTAGAGGAGGGCATCACCAGCGAGTGAGCACCACCCCACACCAACCTGTGCTGCGGAGACAGGTCACAATCATAGGATGCCTTCAGATTGCCCAAAACTTCCAAGTGTGTAGGTCCATGCACAGACACCCCTGAGGGGTTGACCCTCCCCTCCTGAGGGTAGGAGCCTGTGCAGAGAAACCCCCCACCAAGAACTCCCTCGCTGTCACCCATAAGGTCGAGAAAACCCCACTGTGTAGGACCCCCAAGGTGAACTCACTGTGGGGCCCCCAGAAGGCATGATTTCTCTGGGAGGCTGCAGGGGCTGTGAATGTAAACAACCCTGCCCAGGTTGCTCTTCGCTGTGACCCATGGGTGTGCAACTCCTGCTTAAGACCCTTAAGGAGTGAAGTCCCAACCCCCCAACATCTGACCCTCCACCGCTAGTGTCCATCTTCCAGAGTCTGAGACTATCCATGTCGTTGGGCACCCAGGAATCCCTCCTTTCTCTCTTTCTACTAGTTGTTGAAGACATCAACAAATGGCGAGAGCCCATCCCCAGCATGGAGGCCATTATTTGCTGAGTCCCATGGAGAAGGTGCCCACAGGAGCGAGAGTTTGTGTGTGTGTGGGTGTGGGTGGGTATCTGCATGTCTAAATGTGTGTGCGGTAACAGGCAAAGGCTGGGAGGCAGGGTAAGAGGCCATAAGTGTCAGGCGTAGAGCGTGATCCACCTTTCCCAGTCAGTGCAGGCCCTAATCGCAGACTTCCTGGGGACCCCAACCTTCATCTGCAAAGCAGCACATATCTTCTTCACCGACAGTGACGGAGGAGGAGGCGTGTGGAGGGTAGGGGTGAGGGTCCGATGGGGCATGTCTGGCCTGATACCCCATCTTGCCCCTCCTCCCCAACCCAAGCCTGTGCCCCTCTTCAATGAACTGGGTCGCTCCCATGTGGCAAAGGTGTTGAAGATGCTGAAAGAGATCCACCTTGCCTTCCTCCCGTACGAAGCCCAGGTACATCCCCAGCTCGTCGTGGGCAGAGTGCGGGAGCACTGACAACACTGAGTCAGAGAGGGAGGGAGCCGGGGCCGACTCAGACCACTGTGGACAACTGGAGGTCTGTCCCTCTGGGCACCTGTAGGGTGCAGCGGAGAGCAGGCCTCCGGGTGGTGCCGCCCAAGGGGTAGAGGCTGGGGTGTTGGCTGGATATCATCCCACCCCGTGGAGGGCCGAGCAGTCCCGGGGCCGAGCTTGTCCGGGGACCAGCGGCTGCCCGGGCATGAAGTGGGGCAGGTGTTCCCCGATGTGGCGGCTCTGGCCCTTGTCTCCCAGGTGTTCTCCCTAGATGCTCCCCACAGAACCTACAAACTCTACTGTTCCTACGGGTCCAGGGAGAGGACACCACAGCTGGAGGCGCTGGCCCAGGGATCGTCACACGGTGTACCACACTGCAGGAGTACCCGGCCATCCGCTACCGAAAGTGGGGACCCCACCCGATGCTGCCCCCTGACCTTGACCCCATTGTGCATCCAACCTTTAACCTCATTTTTGATCCCAGCCCTTGTCCTCACCCTGGTCTGGCTCCCATCCCTAACCCATAACTCCATCCATTACCCCATCCTTGACACCTCCAGTCTGTGCCTGGTTCACCCAAAGCCCATGCCCTGAGACACCGTGTCTGTTCGCCTCACCCACAGGGGCCCAGGGGACATGGCCCAGCTAGCCATGACGTCCTGGCAATGCTGAACGCCTTCAAGGTAGACACTCAGAATCTGGGCAAGGTGAGGTGTCCGGGGGGTTTGGGGCGAGGTCCCAGTCGGGGACAGGGTCAATGTTCTCATCCCTGTACCCCTTCCCCAGGGCCCTGAAAAACCCGCTCGCAGCTACTAATCATGTACTGGGAAGCCGACCTTGTGACCCAACTGCTGCATGAGCGATTGTTCCAGCCCATGGCCTATGACCTGCTGGACATCGAGCAGGACACGTACAGGTGGGTGGGCCCTGGACGCACCCTCGCCTTCACCGTGGACCCTGGTGCCTGTTGTCAGCTAGTTCCCCTGAGCCTCGTGTCACCTCCTCCTTCAGGTATGAAACCACAGGACTGAGCGGGGCCCCTGAGAAGGCTATGCTGCTGGACGAGGATGACGACCTGTGGCTGGAGCTGTGGCACATGTACATCGCGGATGTATCCAAGTGCGCACATGGGGCGGATGCCGCTTCCACACCACGGTCCCCACCTCATACTCTCCTTCCCCATTACGGCCCAGTCCTGCCATTTGTGTCTTGGTGAGACCTCCTCTGCAAGCCACACCTCTCAGGCCAACTCCGGGGTGTACTCCCAGAGCGAGCTTGTACGTGGCCTGCTGTAGGGACGTTTGACCCCTACCCATCCTGCCGTCAGACTATCTCACCAACCTCACCCCTGCCCGCCCTTACTGCCAGGATTGTCACATAGCTTCTGAAGACATTCTGTGAGAGCAAGAGGCTGATCACGAACAAGGTAGGCTGGGCCCCCTTTGGGCGTTGGGAACTCGGGAGGCAGGGCCTGGCCTCACACCCACCTGTCCCAGGCCAACATCGAAGACCTGTCCCACATACTGGAAAAGATGCCTCAGAACCAGAAGGAGCTGAACAAGGTGAGCATGACCGGGGAAACCCTGCCTGCTGCCCGCATTTCCCCACAGACCCCACGGCCCCGCTTCTCCCTGCACCCCAACTGTTGGCCTGGATGCAGTCTCTGTCCCCCCACCCCGCAGTACTCCATGCACCTGAATGTAGCCGAGGACTGCATGAAGCCTTTAAGGGCTCTGTGGAGAAACTGCAGTGTGGAGCAGGTGCAGGCCGCCTGGGACGGGTGTGTGCCCTGCGTGCGTGGGCGGGACCTGTATGAGGGGTGGAGCCTGTGGAGAGGCAGAAACGATATGGTGGGTGGAGATTGTGGACAGCCAGGACCTGAGTGAGGGGTAGAGCCTGTGGAGAAGCAGGACCTTTGTGGGGGGTGGAGCCTGTGGAGAGGCAGGACCTGAATGAGGGGTGGATCCTGTGGAGAAGCAGGACTTTTTTGAGGGGTGGTGCCCCTGGGGAGGCAGGACAGGATGAGTGGTGGAGCCCGTGGAGAGGCAGGACCGGGATGAGGGGTGGGGCCCGTGGAGAGGCAGGACGGGGTGGTGGGTTGGGCCTGCGGGGTGGTAGCATCTGTTAAGGGGCGGGGCCCGGTGATAGATGAGGTGGGACCTTCTGAGCCCTTAGAGGAGGAAGCGGGCTCCAAATTTCTTGCCAAGGATCCTGGAATGTCTTAGCCCTGCTGGGCCACAATGGCTGACAGTACAGCTCGCCGCCAAGCCCTGCAGGATTTCGCCATGGGCTCTGATGCAGAGGGCGAGAAGATCAAGGATGCCATGAAGCTGATCATGCCTGTGCCGCTGGATGCAGCAGTGCCGGCCTACGACAAGATCCGTGTCCTGTTGCTCTACATCCTTCTGCGGAATGGTGTGTGGGGGCACAGGAAGGCCTCAGGATTTCCCCACTCACTGGGGACTCCAGTGATCCTGGGAAGCTCCCATTCCAACAGTTCCCCAGTGCGTGGGATGTCCCCACTCACCAGGCATGCCAAACCTCATAGATACCCCTCCACTGACCTAGGGGTGCCATCATTGGCATGAGAGTGCCACTGATATAGGGACAGCCATGTCCAGGACTGCTCTCAACTATTTCCCGAGGATCTCCCACCCTGCGCCCTCCAGGTTCCCCACCCAGAGTTCTGACTTAGGACTCCCCTTCCTGCTGTCCTCAGTGGCTCTCTTGTTTATGAAGACCTCCCAACTGAAAGACAGCCCCACCACAGCCCTGCAAGCCCCCCTGCAGCCGGCAAGCTTAGCCCAGGAGCCCACGTGGCCGCCTCCTGTCATCCTGCCTTGCCCATGAGGGTCCCGTCAGACACCTTTAGGTGTGAGCAAGGAGAACCTGCTCGAGATGATCCCGCAAACCCGCGTGCAGTCCCACAGCGGCCTTATCCGGAACCTGGAGTGGCTGGGTGGCACTTTCACCAGCCTTGGGGTATACTGGGAGCAGGCTGAGGGGTCAGAGGCTGGGCACAGGGCAAATGTCATAAGGACGCCTGCGAGAGGTCATTGAATCAGAGTCTGGCCCTAAGGGCCAGAGGGCATATCACCGGGGCTGTGTACGCAGGGCATGGGGTGGTCCTTGGGGACAGCGAGCACTGTGCAGGGTGAGGTCTGAGGGCAAGGGCACACCAGGGCTGTTCCCAGAAGTGGGACACATAACCAAGGGGTGAGATGTGGTCACAGAGCAGGTCCTGGTGGTGGTGCAGTGTGGGGCATGGGTCCTGTGTCCCGGGGGCAGATTATATGTTCCCCAGTATGGGCATGAGGGCACACAGTTGACCTCTGCCCCGGAAAGCAGGCACATACAGCTGCTTCCTACACTCGACTCTCAGCCTAGCCTCTCCTGTCTCTCCCGGGTCTCCACGTCCCACTGCCCCTGACCCGCCCACCCTGCAGCTTGGTGGCTGGCTGTCCTCTCTCCCAGCTCCCATCTCTGCTCGCCCTCCTCTCAGCTCCCTTGTTGCTCTGCGTTTTTCACCCTCTTTCCTTAATCTCTCATGCTGTCTTTCTGTTCTGTTTGTCCATCTTCATCTGCAACACCTCGAAGACAGACGAGCCACCAGCCCCATCTGTGACCGCCCTCCTTCTCCCCACCTCACCCACGTGTCCCACTGCACTGCGCTGTGGGGCTGGAGGACCTCATCCGTCTACAGAAGAGGGAGCGCTTGGAGCCCACCTGTCACCTGTCACGCAGGGCCCCGATCATCAAGAACGTGATGGAGGTACTGCTGGTGGGGACGAGCCCGGTGAGTGTGGGAACTATGGGACCTTTCCTCCCCATGCCACCATCCAAGCAGCGGCTCATCCCCTTCGCGGTCACAGCACCAAGCCTCGGGGCTTATAGAGATCCCTCATTACGGGCAATGCCCCTGCCATTCAGGCTGCGTCCCCAGGGTGGCCTCAAACAGGCACCTGAGGAATTGGGGTGGCAGAGGGACCCCTCCTCTGTCCCCTCTATTGTCTTCACCTGCCACATAGAAAGCACCCTGGTCTGCCCTTTCCCTGCCCTGGCGAGCATCTGCCCATCCTGGGAGCCCAGAGCAACCAGAGCACAAACGACCAGGTCCGTGATTCCTGCCTTCTGTCCCTGTGGAGGGAGTCCTGTCCACCCCACCTGCCTGGGGCCCAGTGAACTTGGTCCCCAACCCCATGGACCTTGGAGGCCTGGATCCTCTGTGACTCCAAGAGGCTAGAGATGGAAATGGTGGCACCTGTCTGCCAAGAGCTTGGCTCCTGAACACACAGTGCAGGGGCACCAGGCGTTGGGCACTGCCATCTCTGGCCCTCTCGAGGCCTCCATCTCTGGCCCTGAAGATGCTGTGCAGGAGGGGCTGGACAGAGCTGTGGCCCTTCGTGTCCGTTCCCACCCCGACACCCAGCTCCCAGGCTGCTGCCAGGTGAGGGCACTGGGGACCCCACTATTGAGGCACACTTTGGCTGTGCGTGCTAGTGGGGGTGGGTGTGTTGTCTCCAAACTGACCTCTGCCCACCTCCCTTGTCAAAGCGCCCTCTTAGGCCATTGGCACAAGACTAAAGCGGGCATGGGGAAACGTGCAGGATCCTGGCTCTTCATGTACATTGTGGGTGGTGTTGCCATGTCAGGGATGAGGGTGTCCTATGAGTTGACCAGGGCCACAGATGGCAAGTGGGAGGTGCTCATTGGTGAGTCCCACCGGGGTATCCGTGCCAGGGCAGGGCCCACAGCAGGACTCCTCCATGCCTGGGTCCCTTGGGCTGGGGCTGGATTTCCAGGTTTAGGGTGTGGGCTGACCACCAGAACATGGCGGGGTCCGCAAAGCCTAGAACCTCTGCAGGGCTTGTATCTGGGAGCCCTGGGTGAGGGGATGTAGTCATACCTCTGTGTTTCTAAGGGGTCTAGACTCCTGAGCCCTCAGGGTCAATCCTGGAGTTCTCAGGGACCCTGGTTGGGGGGACCCCATGAAGTGACCCCATCTGCCCACCCCTCTGCTCCTGCCCAGTGTCATCACACATCCTCACCCCAACATGCTTCCTGGCTGATCTCACGATGCTGGACCAGAAGCTGGAGGACATTTCTCTCCACTGAACCCCAGCTCCACCCTGGTCTGCTCCCTCCATTTCCAGAGAAATAAACGGCTTCCTTCTCTCTGCCAGGCTCCGCCCACCTCACTTCCCTTCTGAGGGAGCAGAGTGGGGCCAGTCGCCCATAAGTCCCATTCCCCAGCCCCGGCCTGCGCCTCTGGCCACACCGCAACCTGTTGTTCTGCCAGAGGGAGGTTAACCACTTGGGCTCAAGCTTGAATATTGCCTCAAGCGCTGATCAGCTGAGAGGCCATGGCCAACCTGCTGGGTTCCCCATCCAAGGGACGGGCGACTAATGGCAGCTGCTTTGCGGAGGAGATAAAATGGTGCAGGAAAGCTGATGCCCTTGTCACCAGGTATCTTCGCTGCTCCAATGGGTTATTACTAGTATTATGAACAAGCAGAATGGGCCCTGCATGTCCACCCACCCCAACCCCTCTAGGAACGGTTTCAGCAGGCCCAGGGCCATACAGGCCAAGGTTCTTCCCCAGCTCCTGGGATCAGAGCCTGCATTTGGGTGAGGACAGTCACCCAGCACACCATTCCCGGGCACCACGTGGAGAGTTAGAACTCTCTCTGCTCATCCTCTTCCCCATTCCCAGGGCAGTCGCAGGGGCTCCTAACTGCAGAACCTAACAGAGCCTTTACTGGGTGTATTAGTGTGCTCAGGCTGCCATAACAAAGTACTGTGTTCCTGGCGACTTACACAACAGAAATGTATTGTCCCCCAGTCCTGGAGGCTGGAAGCCCAAGATCACGGTGTCTTCTGGGGCTCCCTCCTGGGCATGTAGATGGCTGTCTTCCCTCACAAGGTCTTCCTTCTGTGTGTGTGTGTGTCTTAATCTTATAAGGGTACCAGTCACACTGGGTTAGTGCCCACCCAAATGGCCTCATTCGAACTTAATTATCTTGTGAAAGACTCTACCTCCACTCGCTTCTGTGGTCCTGGGTGTTAGGGTTTCAATATATGAATGCGGTTTGGGGGGCTGTACACAATCTAGACTGCAACACGCAGCTAAGAAGAGGTGGGCACCTCAGAGCCCGAATAAGGCAGATAAGTACCCTTTCTCCTGGGGCACAGATGCCCAGCCAGGCAGAGGAGCCGCAGCAGAGGGAGCAGCTGCCTGAGCCCCTAGGACAGCCTAATCCACCCAGACTCTGGGCAATCAGGGAAGTCGTCTTGGAGGAGGTGCGGGTTGACTTGAGAATGGAAAAGAAGAGAAGTCAGGAAGGGAGGGAAGGGCAAAGTGGAGGCAAATGTAATGGAGTGCGATGGTGTATATAGAGTTGGGTAACAAGTTCTGAGAGCCACATAGGGCCTCAAAGACTGCGTGTCTTGGCCTGTAATGGGGAGATGGGAAACTACAGAAGGCGTCCCGACCAGGGGCGGGTGGGGCCCAAGGGTGATGCTGGCGAAAAGACTAATGGATTGGTTTCCCTGGAAGGAGGCCCAGGGCGAGTAAGCTGGGTACAGCGCCCCCCAGTGTAGTGCTACGTATTTCCATTCTGTTACAGCTGCGGACGCGGACAATCTAAGGCCGAAACCAGGAGGGCATGGACAGAGACAGGACACCCAGGACACTTCTTCCCTGCCCACTAAGGACTTAGCCCTCATATGGAGGTCACCTATCCTTTTGAGAATTCAAGGAAATCTGCGCACCTCCCAGAAAAGCCTCAAACAGTTTTGGAGGTGGGTCTTCACAGAACCACTGATTCAGCAGTTATCCTTCTAGGCTGTATGCGAAACTCCCGCCAGGGCAGAAGGGTGGGTGTGCAAGGTTGTCGGGCAGATGGGGTGAGTGCATCGTCGAGCGTGGGTCGGCGCTGAGCCCTGAGACTGCCCGCCCGGGAGGAGCGGCTCCCTTCCAGCCTCGGCAGGGAAGCCTTATCACTGGCGGGATACTGAGGAAGTGGGAGGGAGGTGTTCGTCCACTTGAGCAGTGAAAAGCGCCTCCCTGGCCAGCCCCGCTCTCCCTGGGGCCCCGCTTATGTAGGTGAGCACGGTGACCACCAGGGTTCCCTGCGGATGAATGTCCCCGGCTCTCTGATCTCCGGCGCCTGTGACTGCAGCTTGGCTGACCCTGGTAGGTCAGGAGCTACCCACTAGTGGTCAACAGCAACAGAACTCTGTTACTTAAACCGCCTCGGCCTCTACCCCTTATATATATTCTCCCATATGGTAGGATGTCTTTTTGTTCTGTTAATGGTGTCCTTTGCTGTACAAAGCTGTTAAGTTTGATGTAGTCCCATGTGTTCACTTTTGCTTTTATTTCCATTGCTCAAGGAGATGCATTCAGGAAAAAGTTGCTCATTTTATATTCAGGAGATTTTTGCCTATGTTATCTTCTAAGAGTTTTATGGTTTTCATGACTTACATTCAGGTCTTTGATCCCTTTCGAGTTTACTTTTGTGTATGGGGATAGACAATAATCCAGGTTCATTTTCTTGAATGTAGCTGTCCAGTTTTGCCAACACCAGTTGTTGAAGAGGCTATTTCCCGATTGTATGACCATGGCTCCTTTATCATATACTAATTGACCATATATGCTTGGGTTTATATCTGGACTCTCTAGTGTGTTCCATTGGTCTATGGGTCTGTTCTTGTGCCGCTACCAAATTGTCTTGATTACTGTGACCTTGTAGTAGAGTTTGAAGTCAGGGACAATAATGCCCACAGCTTTATTCTTCCTTCTCAGGATTGCTTTGGCTATTTGGGGTCTTTTGTGGTTCCACATGAATTTTAGAATTGTTTTCTCTAGTTGGTTGAGGAATGCTGTTGGTATTTTGATAGGGATAGCTTTGAATCTGTAAATTGCCTTAGGCAGGATGGCCATTTTGACAATATTAATTCTTATCAACGAGCACGGGATGTTTCCATTTATTGGTATCTTCTTTAATTTCTCTCATGGGTGTCTTGTAGTTTTCAGTTTATAGGTCTTTTACTTCCATCTTTAGGTTTATTCCTAGATATTTTATTCTTTTTGATGCAATTGTGAATGGAAAAGTTTTTCTGATTTCTCTACCTGTTAGTTCATCATTAGTGTATAGGAGTGCAACATATTTCTAGATCTACTAGTTTTGAAGTGGATTATTTAGGGTTTTTTATGTACAATATCATGTCATCTGCAAACAGGTACAGTGTAAATTGTTCTTTACCAATCTGGATGCCTTTTATTTCTTTGTGTTTTCTGGTTGCCATGGCTAGGACCTCCAGATCTATGTTGAATAAAAGTGGAGAGAGTGGGCATCCCTGTCTTCTTCCCGTTCTTAAAGGAAAAGTTTTCACCTTCTCGCTGTTAAGTATGATGTTGGCTGTGGGTTAGTCATATATGGCCTGTATTATGTTGAGGTACTTGCCTTCTATATCCAATTTGTTGACAGTTTTTATCATGAATGGATGTTGAATTTTGACGAATGCTTTTTCAGCATCTATGGAGATGATCATGTGGTTTTTGTCCTTCTTTTTGTTGATGTGGTGAATGGTGTTGATGGATTTTCGAATGTTGTACCATCCTTGCATCCCTGGAGTAAATCCTAGTTGGTCGTGATGGATGATCTGTTTGATGTATTTTTGAATTCCGTTTGCTAATATTTTGTTGAGTATCTTTGCATCAATGTTCATCAGGGATGTTGGGCTGAAATTTTCTTTTTCTTGTTGTGTCTTTTCCTGGTTTTGGTTTTTAGGGTGATGCTGGCCTCATAGAATCAATTTGGAGGTATTCCCTCCTTTTCTACTTTTTGGAAAACTTTAAGAAGGATAGGTGTTAGTTCTTCACTAAATGTTTGATAAAATTCAGCGGTGAAGCCATGTGGTCCAGGTGTTTTGTTCTTAGGTAGTTTTTTGATTACCATTTCAATTTTGTTGCTAGTAATTGGTCTGTTCAGATCTTCTGTTTCTTTCTGGGTCAGCCTTTTAAGGTTGTATTTTTCTAGAAAGTTGTCCATTTCTTCTAGGTTCTCCAGTTTGTTAGCATATAATTTTTCATAGTATTCTATAATAATTATTTGCATCTCTGTGCTTTCCATAGTGACTTTTCCTTTCTCATTTTTGATTCTGTTTAGCATGTACACTCCATTTTCTTCTTGATAAGTCTGACTAGAGGTTTACCTATTTTGTTTATTTTCTTGAAGAACCATCTTCTTCTTTCATTGATTCTCTCTATTGTTTTAATCTTCTTGATTTTATTTATTTCTGCCCAATCTTTATATGTCCCACCTTCTTCTAACTTTGGGCCTCATTTGTTCTTCTTTTTCTATTTCCATTAATTGTGAGTTTAGACTGTTATTATGGATTTGTTCTTCTTTCCTGACGTAGGCCTATATTTCAATATAGTTCCCTGTTAGCACTGCATTCGCTGTGTCCCACAGATAATGCAGTGTTGAATTATTTTTGTCATTTGTCTCCATGTATTGCTTGAGCTCTTTTTTATTTGGTCATTGATCCACTGGTTATTTAGGAGCATGTTCTTAAGTCTGCATGTGTTTGTAGGCTTTTTTGTTTTCTTTGCATATTTTATTTCTAGTTTCAGACCCTTGTGGTTTGAGAAGCTGGCTGGAGCAATTTCAATCTCTTTGAATTTACTTAGACTCTTTTTGTAGCGTAGTATATGATCTATTCCTGAAAACGTTCCATGTGCACTTGAGAAGTATATGTATCCTGCTGCTTTTGGGTGCAGAGTTCTGTAGATGTCTGTTAGATCCATTTGTTCTAATGTGTTGTTCTGTTTCCTTATTTATTTTCTGTCTGGTTGATCTGTCCTTTGCAGTGAGTGGAGTGTTGAACTCTCCTAGAATGAATGCATTGCATTGTAATTCCCCTTTTAATCCTGTTAGTATTTGTTTCACATATTTAGGTGCTCCAGTGTTGGGTGCATAGATATTTATAATGGTTATATCCTCTTGTTGGATCAACCCCTTTATCGTTATGTAATGTCCGTCTTTGTCTCAGGATTGCTTTGGCCATTCGGGTTCTTTTGTGGTTCCTTATGAACTTTAGAACAACTGTTTGTTCCAGTGGTAGAACAATGCTATTGGCATTTGGATAGGGATTGCCTGGAATCTGTAGATTGCTTTAGGCAGGATGGCCATTTGGACAGCATGAATTCTTCCTACCCGAGAACATGGGATGAGTTTCCATTTGTTACTGTCCTCTTTAATTTCTCTTAAGAGTGTCTTGTACTTTTCAGGGTATAGGTCTTTCACTTCCTTGGTCAGGTTTATTATTAGGTATTTTACTCTTTTTGATGCAATTGTGAATGGAATTGTTTTCCTGGTTTCTCTTTCTGCTAGTTCATCATCGGCATATAGGAAAGCAACAGAGTGTTCCGTTCTGTATCCTGCACCTTTGTTGAATTCCGATATCAGTTCTAGTAGTTTTGGAGTGGAGTCTTTAGGGTTTCTTTTGTGTACGGTACCAAATCATGTCATCTGCAAATAGTGACAGTTTGACTTCTTTACCAATCTGGAGGCTATGTATTTCTTTTCTTTGTCTGATTGCCATGGCCAGGACCTCCAGCACTATGTTGAATAAAAGTGGGTAGACTGGGCATCCCTGCCTTGTTCCCAATCTCAGGTGAAAAGCTTTCAGCTTCTCGCTGTTAAGTATGATGTTGGCTGCGGGTCTGTCATATATGGCCTTTATTACGTGGAGGTACGTGCGCTCTATACCCATTTTGTGGAGGGCTTCTATCACGAATGGATGTTGAATTTTGTCGAACACCTTTTCAGCATCGATGGAGATGATCACGTGGGTTTTGTCCTTCTTTCTGTTGATGCGGTGGATGATGTTGATGTATTCTCGAATGTTGTACCATCCTTGCATCCCTGAGACGAATCCCACTTGATCACGGTGTATGATCCTCTTGGTGTATTTTTGAATTCGGTTTGCTAATATTTTGTTGAGTACTTTTGCATCTGTGTTCCTTTCTTTTGTGTGTGTGTGTGTGTGTGTGTGGGTGGGTGGGTGGGTGGGTGGGTGGGTGGGTGGGTGGTGGGGGAAGGGGTGTCTCTGCCTTTGCCTGGTTTTGGCATCAGAGTGATGCTAGCTTCATAGAATGAGTTTGGAAGTATTCCCTCTTCTTCTATTTTTTGGAAAACTTTAAGGAGAATGGGTATTATGTCTTCTCTATATGTGTGGTAAAATTCAGCGGTGAATCCATCTGACCCGGGGTTTTCTTCTTGGGTAGTTTTTTTTTTTTTGATGACCGATTCAATGTTGTTGCTGGTAATTGATCTGTTTAGATTTTCTGTTTGTTCCTTGGTCAGTCTTGGAAAGTTGTATTTTTCTAGAAAGTTGTCCATTTCTTTGAGGTTATCCAGCTTGTTAGCATATAGGTTTTCATAATCTTCTCTAATAATTCTCTGCATTTCTGTGGTGTCGGTCGTGAGTTTTCCTTTCTCGTTTCTGATTCTGTTTATGGGTGCAGATTCTCTTTTTTCTCTTAATCAGTCTGGCTAGGGGTTTATCTATTTTGTGTACTTTCTCAAAGAAGCAGCTCTTGGCTGCACTGACTTTTTTTCTACTGTTTTATTCTTCTCGATTTTACTTATGTCCTCTCTGATCTTTATTATATCCCTCCTTCTGCTGACTTTGGACCTCATTTGTTCTCTTTTTTCCCCCAGTTTCCATAATTGTGACTTTAGACTAGTCATTTTGGGATGGTTCTTCCTTCTGTAAGTAGGCCTGGAATGCTATATGCTTTCCTCTTAGAACTGCCTTCGCTGTGTCCCACAGAAGTTGGGGCATTGTGCTGTTGTTTTCGTCATGTGTTTCCATAGATTGCTTGATCTCTGTTTTAATTTGGTCATCGATCCATTGATTAGTTAAGAGCATGTCGGGAAGCCTCCATGTGCTTGTGAGCCTTTTTGTTTTCTTTGTACAATTTATTTCTAGTTTTATACCTTTGTGATCTGTCGGCTCCTCCCTGCCAGCGACCCGCAGGGAAGGGAGGCAACACGATGAGATTTCGAAGACCTGAAAGGACCAGCCAGGGGACTCGTGCAGGTAAGAAGGCATTAACTTGTAAGTGATTCGTGTGAGGTGAGAAGCGATTAACTTGTCAGTGGTTAATACGATTTCCCACATTTCCCCCTTTTTTTGTGTTTAAATGGCAGAAATATATGCGAATATATTTGTAGAAAGGTACCGGAATAATGATTAGCTGGGCTCGCTCGACCTGTGACACAGCCTGTCACAGGGAACATCTCTCTCCTCTGGGGCGGGGGTGGGGGGTGGGGGGTGGGGCTGAGGTCCTATGCCTCCCCTCAGTTGGCCCCCACGTTGCTCACCTGAGGCCCCTTGCGACTGTGCCTGCCTTTGGTTGTTGCTCCCGTGAGGAACCTTACCCGTCTCTGGCTAACCGGCCATCTCCTGGGACCAAACAGGGCGATGAAATACAGAAGAGAGGACAGCCAGAGGCTCTAATTCTGGATGAAATCATAATATACATGATTATGTTCTTGCAGCAGATGCAGGTGGGGAAGCAGCCTAGAATATGATTTCACAGGGTTGCTTAAAAGGAATCGCCTGATTTCTTGACGTTAATTCTTGAAAAGGAGCATAAGCACGTATTGGTTTTAAAAGATTAGCAACTGCACTTCTTACACATGCTAGGAGAACAGGAATACAAAAACATCACAAAAGTAGACCTATCATTACAGGCCATATCCAATGAAACCAAGAAAACCAAGAAGATAATCCACGCATTTGAGAAGATTTATCCATAACATGGTGACTATCATCTATTTGATCTTGAATAGTATGAGAAAAATCAGACAAATTAAAACAACACATTCCTGGAAATTGTTCACATCACGTATGTTCTTTCAGCAACAGGTGATCTACAGTAGCATGATTCTGACGTGCTGCAGTTCATACTTCCCGTAACTCTTGATGAAGTTCAGATAGTATGGATGCGGTCACATTTGCTGTTCTACTACCAGCACAGGCTGACTTAGAGAGTTCATTCTGCATCCCAGCAACAAGTCCAGGAGTTGGTCGAAGAAATGCAGCTGTGACAATAAGAGCAGCAGGATTCAATACCTTCAGTCTGCCATCAGAGCCGGACGGCAAAGAGCGACGTGACCTTGTATGCCGATACCCAGGACGACGACGTACTGAAGCTGGAAGAATGCGTCCCACTCCACAAACGCCTTGATAATGGGAAGAAAGGGCTTGATAGGTTTTATTATTGCATAAAAACACCCAGCCATTTGGAAGTTGATATCCAAAAGGCCGTATCACTCGAGTAACAGAATTGCAGTCAGTAAGAGGGTATTTGTGTGCCATTTAATGCACAAGCAACCTGACACTATCGTAGTGCTGACAGGTAAATTCTATTGACTATGACCTATGACGAATAAGTATCCTAGGAGGATCCATTATGTGTATGCCTGAAATATTAGTAAACACTGAAAAAGGAAGTCCTCTGCCGATTAAATTCCTTTTCAGTAATCCGCTCATGGAAGACCCTCCGGCTACTCAGAAGGATGTTTTCTGCAAGCCTTGACTTGCAAGCCATAGCCACAAAGTAGGTGAAGAGTACTCACGTTCTGGGGCGAGGGATACATTTAAATGCACGGAACTGGTTTGGAAGAGTGTACTTTTAAATAAATTCACAGGTATATTTGCCAAAGTCTTCTTGGGTCGATACTGCCTGGTAAATATCATAGAGGTTATTATCTCTTGTAAATTGATCAGTGGCATTATGCCATCCATGCTTTACTCCAGGTGTTTGTTTCTATGTTTCTTCACCATCCTTTTCCCCATAGGATAGGACCTACAGGAGAGGAGCAAGTAGATAAACAACGAGAAACAACTCCACGACCTACGTATGGAGGATCACTGATCCCAGCTGTACTTTCACAAGCTAGAATAGTGTGTGCAGGCATAAACATCACCATCAGGAACGAGAATCGAAGCATCTCTCTTTACGCGTGAGGCTTCAATTTCTCAGCGGGTGGAATCTGCTGATGGCTTGGAGGTGATGACGTTGGGAGCCCTTCTTCATATCGTAGTTTAACTCGTTCTCCGGGGAGCCAGACCAGGCGCTGATCTTCTGCAAGCGTCCAAACAAACCCTCGGCCCCACACTTTGATATGGCCTATATTTCTACCTTGGTGAAGAACCTATTGGAGACCACCATACAGGAACTGCTGTTGGTTTAGAAAAAGAAATATCATCAGGAAAATGCACTTCCATAGCTGATCGTCCGTCATCCTCTAAAAGATAAAAATGAAGAATATGTAAAGCATGCGAGGTGGGGGTGGGGGGGTTGGGGGTGGGTGGGTGGGGGGTGGGGGAGGGGCGGGTGCCGGGGCGGGTGTCGGGGTGGGAGAGGAATGAATGTCAGGCTGCTTATCGCCCGCGAGGGTCGTTGGACCCAGGGGGTCAGAGCGCCTGAAGTTCCTGAAGATTCCCAGCCTCCTGGGCTGAGGGTGCTGGGACAATTTTGTCCAGCTGTTAAGCCCTCGACCCTTTCCGATTTTTAGGAAGCACCCGCTTTTCTTTTGCCCCGGGGGAGACGGCTGTGGGGACCCGCTCCCGGTCTCCGTCTCGGATTATGCTTTTCCGTTTCTCTAATATGCAGGACACCGTGCAATGTATGTCTGGGCTCCCGGTGCCGGTGACTAGGGCTGGTTATTTAGGAGTCCTGTGCTTCCGCTCCCTCCCCACCCTGCTTCTCTTCCCCCGCCACCGGTGAGCTGGGCTGGGGGGAGCGCTCGGGTACCGACGGGTCACGGCTCTGCATCTCGCCCCTCCCTTTCGTGAGATGCCGAGCTCTCGCAGATGTAGATGCAGCCTGGCTCTCGTACTGTACCTTCTGGACTCTCTTTTAGGGATCTGTCGTACTTTCAAAAATCTGTATGGTTTTGGGAGGAGACTTCCGCCGCCCTACTCACGCCGCCATCTTGAGCCATCCTCAACTCCGGGTCTTTTCTTACTGGGCTCCCCTGGCCTTCTCTTTCCACCGCGGTCCTCCTGCCTATTGTCCTGCCTAACGAAACATGCCCCCGGATGGGGCAGGGTTCTTGACTCTGCGTGAGGAAGAATTCTGAAACAGGTCCGACGGGTGTAGGGAAGGAAGGAATTCATGGAAGCGAGAGTGGCAGCAGCAGCAGCTGCCGTAGGCCGGAGAGAGAAGGTGGAGGGAAGGGAAGTTCCTCAAACTCCCGGTGGGCCTCCCTAGGGCATCCAATCCCGTGACCACCCGTCATGCCGGAGTCCCCTGGCACCAGCGGGCCTGGGAACGAAGCCCCTGCCTGCCGCCCCCGGGGTCCTGGGGAGCGGCAGAGCACGGGGATGGCATGAGACGAGGGGAGGGGAGAAAGAGTCTGCCAAAGAGCAGGATGGTACAGCGGCCATCGTGTGTGTCGCGTCCTGTGCGGCCCTGTTCCCCTGGGGTTGAGACAGGGACAGTGGGTTTAGACAGAGCAGGGTGGGGTGAGGGCCTCTGGGAAAAGCGCCCTACCAAATCTCCGTGTTAAACACTGAAGCAGAGCCAGAGTCACATTCACTGTCTACAGTAGGAATGTAAGCATTCTTCCGTGAGGTGATTGAAATGTTAAACAGCCAGGAGTAACGCGTCCCGGAATGTTCGACTCTATTCCCCCAGAGAAGAAAAATACCTCAGCACAGGCCATTTCTTCACTGTGTCCATGCAATGAGGTTCTTGTAAAATTCGGTTTAGCCTGCTGGGAGAGAGGCCCAGCTTATTTATTTTCTTGCACTTTTCCCGGGTGCTGCTTTTCTTCCTGCAGCAGCCTGAGACAGGGATGTTGTGGGTGTCGTGAGAGTGAGACAGGCTGGGCCGTGGGTGTAGTCAGAGTAGGGTGAGGGCCTCTGGAAAGAGCAAGGCAGGATGTTTGCCGTCAGAGCCTTGTAGCTACATGCCGGAACCACCACCATCCCCCCCCCACCTCAACCCCCCCACCCCCCTACTAAAATTCGGTGTTCAGTGTTCAGCTCCAGAGCCGTTCTTCAGTGGGATCAGTTAGTGTACCCCAGATAAAGAAGAGTAGCACATGTTTATGTGATACTAATTATTTATAATCATGTATAAGATTCGCTGTGACATGCTAAAAGGCCCAGGCCCAGGTGCTGTCTTTCCTCCTTCAGATGTAATGAGGTGATTTTGCGGAGTAGGCCAACTACCTCATTTAGCATGCTCGCCCAGCCATAACACCGTCAAAGGCAAGAAGGATCCCACCTGAAAGATAAGATCGCACTTCCCTTGCTCTGTAGCCAACAATACCTCAGCCCACCGCGGGGGCTGAGCCGGTGGCCGTGTTTCCCTATGCCCCCAGACCCGGATGCTGGTATCTCAGGGAGAAATCAACAGGGCAAGAACTTATTGTCAGTATCCTAGGACCCCTTCATAAGTCCACAGCCCTAAGTTTTTTTGTTTGTTTGTTTTTTTTGTTTGTTTGTTTTTTTTCACGTTCTGGAAAAAAAATCCTCATCTGCCTCCTACAACCCCACAGACGACAACCCACCCCGGACTCTCTTGTCCCCTCCGTCCTTTCACTGTATCTCTAAATGAGAGCCTGTACCTAGCTAGCTCTCCGACCTCGAGTGTTTGTGGAGCTCACCCTTCATCTTTGTGAACAAGCACCCCGGCATGAAGAGTGTGGTGCGGGCCTCCAGAAAAAGCAAGGCAAGACATTTACCGTCAGAGCCACGTAACCCCGTGCAAGGAAACCCCCCAAGGAAACTGTGTTAGGCATTAGGCTCTGGAGTCGATCTTGAGTGAGTGAGAGCAGTTCGTATTCCCCAGATAAAGAAGAGTAGCACATGTTTTCCTTATGCTAGCCATTCCTAAATCATGTGTGAGATTCAGTGGAGCATGGTAAAAGGTCCAGGCCTATGTGCTTTCTTTCCTCCTTCCGATCTGATGAGGTGATTCTGCCAACTGGGCAATTCATTTAGCAAGGAAGCCCAGATCTGAACAACATAGTAAAAGGTAAGAAGGATTCCACCTTCAAGAGAAGGTTGCATCTTAATACCCAAGAAGTGGAGAAGTTAGAAATTCTTCATTTACTCTTTAGCAAACACTACCTCATCCCGCCCTGGGGCCTGGTCAGGTGGCCTTGTTGACCAGGACCAGAATGCTGGTGTGTCTGGGAGAACTCATTAGAGCAGGAAGTTGTTTGCGTGAAGGTATTTCTAAATAGTCAGGGACCACTTCATAATTCCAAGCCCCTAAGCTTTTCTCATATTCCCCCAAATCCTTAACTGCCTATAAAACCCCTAGACAAGGCACCAACCGAGACTCTCTCATCCCCTCCCGGCATGAGCCAGGAGCTCTGTCCGTCTGTCCTTTCCCTTTATCTCTAGATAAAAGCCTGTACGTTGCTCTCCTACTCGGAGTGTTTGCGGACCTCATTCTTGGACTCTGTGAAGAAGAATCCACCCTGGCATTGGGGTGTCAGAAAC
>JAVSCE010016158.1:0-253931 GCA_032199065.1 Smutsia gigantea
AGTCACAGTGGGAATTGTATTGTATTAAAGAGTAACTATGATCCATATTTTAAAAATACTCTGATTTCATTTGATGTTCGTGTCTTTACTTTTCAGCATTGATGACACACTTCAAGTTAAGATCACAGACAATGCCCTTTCCAGAGACTTGTTCCCCATGGACTATCATTGTCTGGGGGACAATGAAAACAGGCCAGTTCGGTGGATGGCTCTTGAAAGTTTGGTCAATAATGAGTTCTCCAGCGCTAGTGATGTGGTAAGTGCTAGGATCCCCTAGATGTCAGTAGAATGGAAAAGAAGCTTTTTTTTTTTTTAATGTTTTTCTATTTTTTTTAATGTAGTAACTGTTCCCTGAAATTTTTCATTAAAAAAGCAAGTGTACTTAGCTCCCAGTCTAGTCACTTTATGGAGAGAAGCTGTGACCCAAACCACGGGCCACTGAAATCTTACTTCATCCTCACAATAGCTCTGTGAGGGGCTGTTAAAACCATGAGGTAGGTAGACACTGTTGTCCCAGTTTTAAGATGAGGATATTGAGGCTAAGAGAGATTACAGTATTTGATTATTTTTTTAAGTCTCAGAATGACCCAAGTGGTTGCCAGATCATAAAGATTTATTGTTTAATTTTTTTCAGATAACCTCTTTCAAGTATTACGGCCTGTGTAGTTTATAATCCCCCAGATGTCATTCTCTTCTTTTTGTCCATTTTTGGGTGGTTCTGCCACTTGAGCAGATCATATAGTGGGAGCCTTTAGACTTTGATGAATAGTTCCAGAAGCCACATTTATTTGTGTGTATTTTGCCGGCATTTTTAATTGTTTTTAATTTCTGTCACTTTTTAGTCTGATTTGAAAGATTATCTGTCTCTTGCTTACTGCACTTTATTTTTGTAGCTGAATGTTTAGAGATTAGGTAAAACTTTTGCTTATAAGTTTTCCCTGTATGATCATGTTAGTGGTGCATGTAAAATCTTATAATATGCCTCAAAGTTGCAACTGTAAAAATTGGGCATACTATTTCATTGTTTCTTGTGCCTCGTTGATGTATTTTATTTGTAATATAGGATTACTCTTTGGCTTCTAAGTTAGTACACTTAAAGGATTATTTATTTTAATATATTCCTTTCCTCAGTGTATTAGTGTCCTGTAGCTGTTTTAACAACTTACTGCAACCTTGGTGGTAAAACAACAGATTTATTCTCTCACAGTTGAATTCTGGAGGTCAGTTGTTTGAAATGAAGGCATAGACTGAGCCATCCTCCCTCCAGAGGCTCTAATGGGGAAACCTTCCTTGCCCCTTCCAGCTTCCGGTGGCTGGCTTTTGGCATTCCTTGACTTGTGGCTGCATCTGTCCACTCCATGTTCATTTCATCTTCTCTGTGTACATAGCTGTCTCTTAAAACTCCCTCTGCTAAAATTCATATGGAACCACAAAAGACCCCGAATAGCCAAAGCAATCCTGAGAAGGAAGAATAAAGCAGGGGGAATTATGCTCCCTGACTTCAAGCTCTACTAAAAAGCTACAGTAAACAAGACAATTTGGTACTGGCACAAGAACAGACCCATAGACCAGTGGAACAGAATAGAAAATCCAAACATTAACCCAAACATATACAGTCAATTAATATTTGATAAAAGTGCCTTGGATATACAATGGGGAGATGACAGCCTCTTCAGCAGCTGGTGCTGGAAAAACTGGACAGCTACATGTAAGAGAATGAAACTGGATTACTGTCTAACCCCATACACAAAAGTAAACTCATAATGGATCACAGACCTGAATGTAAGTCATGAAAACATAAAACTCTTAGAAAAAAATATAGGCAAAAATCTCTTGGACATAAACATGAGCAACTTCTTCATGAACATATCTCCCAGGCAAGGGAAACAAAAGCAAACATGAACAAGTGGGACTATATCAAACTAAAAAGCTTCTGTACAGCAAAGAGACATCATCAATAGAACAAAAAGACATCCTACGGTATGGGAGACTATATTCATAAATGACATATCCGATAAGGGGTTGACATCCAAATTATATAAAGAGCTCACACACCTCAACAAACGAAAAGCAAATAAGCCAATTAAAAAATGGGCAGAGGAGCAGAACAGACACTTCTCCAAAGAAGACATTCAGATGGCCAACACATGAAGAGATGCTCCACATCACTAGTCATCAGAGAAACGCAAAGTAAAACCACAATGAGATATCACCTCACACCAGTTAGGATGGCCGCCATCCAAAGGACAAACAACAACAAATGTTGGCAAGGATGTGGAGAAAGATGAACCCTCCTACACTGCTGGTGGGAATGTAAATTAGTACAACCATTGTGGAAAGCAGTATGGAGGTTCCTCAAAAAACTCAAAATAGAAATACCATTTGACCCAGGAATTCCACTCCTAGGAATTTACCCTAAAAATGCAGCAGCCCAGTTTGAAAAAGACAGATGCACCCCTATGTTTATCGCAGCACTATTTACAATAGCCAAGAAATGGAAGCAACCTAAGTGTCCATCAATAGATGAATGGATAAAGAAGATGTGGTATATATACACAATGGAATATTGAAACATAAGAAAACAGATCCTTCCATTTGCAACAACATGAATGGAGCTAGAGGGTGTTATGCTCAGTGACATAAGCCAGGCAGAGAAAGACAAGTATCAAATTATTTCAGTCATCTGTGGAGTATAAGAACAAAGAAAAAACTGAAAGAACAAAACAGCATTAGACTCACAGAACCCAAGAATGGACTAACAGTTACCAAAGGGAAAAGGACTAGGGAAGTGGGGTGGGAAGGGAGGGATAAGGGGGGAAAAGAGCTATTACAATTAGCACACATAATGTAGTGGGGGTGGGGTGGGGGATATGGGGAAGGCAGTATAACAGAGAAGACAAGTAGTGATTCTATAACATCCTACTACGCTGATGGACAGTGACTGCAGTGGGGTATGTGGTGGGGACTTGATAATAGGGGGAGTCTAGTAACCATAATGTTGCTCATGTAATTGTATATTAATAATAGGAAAAAAAAGCTCCCTCCATCTCTCTCTTATAATGATATGTATGATTGCATTTAGGACCCACCTACATCACCTAAGGTAAGTTTCTACTCTCAAGGTCCCTAGCTTGCACATCTTTTGCCATTTAAGGTCATATTTACAGGTTTGGGGGCTTAGAATGTGGACCTATCTTTGAGGTCACCATTCAAACTGCCAAACTCAGTAATTGAAATTATCTAAGATTTCTTTACTGAAAAACTGATATTCCAATTTAAACCATTAAAATGATAATGATTTGCTAAAGGGGAAACCTTTTGTTAATTACAATCTACCAGTTTTTTTCTTTTTCAGAAGCTAGGTCAGCTATTTGATGTATTGTGCCTTTTTACTTACCAATTGTCTTGATAAAATGAGCTCACTTGATGTGAATGAGCAGTTTACTTCCAGGTTTGTTTCTACTTTTTTCCTGTAAATTAAGTTCTTTCACTGTGCGTATCTTCAAAATATTTTGTTTTAACTTAATTTAAAATCAACTACTCTGAAAAAATTCTTATGTGACACTTGTCAGATGAGCAGAATAAATATCAGTGATAGTTGGAAGGGCTGTTCCTGCTTCACGGAGCAGCTGCAGAGGTTAACAGTGGGCAGAAACTTGCTTCAGGTTGCCACAGGCTTTCCCACCCAGAGGCGTGGGACATGTTAGAGGATGGGGGTGGGGTGTGCCTTGGGGGAAATACAGCTAGACTCTCTGATACTGAACCTTGAGGATTCAGCTTGTATAGCAGCAGGTAACTAGGCCTAGCCTGTTTTTTTTTTCAGAGCTTTGATAATAAAATAAAACTTCTGTAAGTCCGAGGAGAGGAAGTCCTGGGGCAAAATACCTCTAAAAACGGAAATCAGACAAAGGGAGAAATAAAGTTTAAAACCTGTTTATTGCTTACAAATTGCAGTGGGCCCATCTCTCTCTCCAGGTCCAGCAGCAGCAAAACCGACCCTCCTCCTCACCTCTCAGGTACAGATAAGCCCTCCTGTTGCCCAGGTGTTTACCCATTGATATGGAGATGAACTTCTCTCCACCCCTGAGGAATGATGCAGATCCACTAAAGCCATACTTCTCTCCACCCTTGAGCTCCTGTTGATACGCAAAAGTACTAAAGCCAGGCGAGATATTCTGGATAAATTACAATTTTACCCACAACTTCTCTAATGTCAAGAAATTAAAATTCCAAGTAAAGCAATATGAATACACAAAGCAACTTGCAAGCTTTAATGGTTATATAAAAGGAACCTGGACTTTTTTCCAGGAGGAGGAAGGGGTTGCTTTATTATTTTTGATTTTGATTTTTCTCAAATAATATGAAAAAAAGCAGAGTTCGATTTTACGGCAGCACCCAGCTTCTGTATTGCACAGTGGAAGCCCCCAAAATATGCATTAAATAATTTAATGTTTAATGTTTCTGTGTAGGTATTCCATTAAATATTTATGCAGTAAAGGAATTATTTTTTACAACACTTATGATGAAGTTTTTCATGGGAGCTCCAGAATGAAAACTAAATTAGATGATATACTTTGAACTAATGAGACTACTGTTAATAATACATCTCTACATAATGTGATTTATGTCTCTTCAGCTGTGTATACTTCCCTGTATTAGCTGATAAAGATCTTATTGAAGGATAGGTTTAGTTAGGTATTTCAAAATCATACTTAGAATTAGTTATTTTTATGGTTATGGTATTCTATAAATTTTGCAAAAGTTCACAGATTTTATGTAAGCATCTGCCTTCCACCAACATGCCATCCATCATACCAAATACCTTGTTGCTGCTTGATCACTTGACAGCTTTATTTTTAAAAATTACCACAAACTTAATGGTGAGCACCTTAACAGGAGACTTTAAAATCATAATTACTTCTGGTGTGTCTTGACATGAACTTACTTTAAGTGTCTTTGTAACCCAAATTCTTCTGAGCTGTACTTAGAATGTGATGGTGCGAATACCCATTGATTTACATTTAACATGGTTAACCCCTAATATGTTTGGATTTTCTTCTTTAGATTCTGATGAATAAATTTCCTTTAAAATACATAGATATTTACATATATTTTTTATATATATATGTTTGTGTGTATGTGTATATATACACGCACATAGACATCCCCTAAATATCTTGCTTTGGATAACTGAGATTAAAAGGAGTAGGAACGCCATTCTGTTTCTTACGACTAGGATTACTATCAGCATAAAAATCCTACCTTTCAGTTTTGTGGGATTGAATATTTTTTGAATTCTTATAAATTAAATTGCTTTTTAACATTTGTATTGAAAATAGTATGCATAATCATTATGCTGTGTTCCCAGTTTTCCTTTATGGATGGAGTTGGGGATTTGAAATCTACATTTTAATATTCTACTTTTGTGCTGAAAAACTTCATGTAGAGTTATATGCAAAATAAGTAATGTAACCCCACTTCTCTACACATATAAAATACATATTTTAGGTATAAATGAGCACCTAAAAAATGATATTACTGCCTTGGAGGGGACATTTTCTGTGTCCTTTAAAAGATCCTTAACATTTTTGCATTTCTTTAGTTCAAAATTCTACATGATTTGTTTGGAAATACATTGTCTTCTATCTTAAAAATAATACATTGCATCTCTGGGTTGTATTTTCACAGTTTTTACTGGTAAGATTTAATATTTCAGTATGTCAGGATTCCTAAAATGTTAATATGACCTTTTAACTGTTGAACTTAGGAAATAAGCACAACTAAATGTGACTAGGTAATAAATCTCTTTCTAATATTATTCCAAGATATGGCGTCATCATAGGCAGGCTTAAGAATTTCAGGATATTGTTTTTATTCTGTTTTTATTAGATATAGATAACCACCATAGATTTTTTTCTGACTTCGTTTCCTCTATTTGAAAATAGATTTCATGATTTATAGCTCCTTTGAATTATAATTATAGTAGCTAACATAATTCTGCTATTAAGAAACTACTTTCTATTAAGAGACTAAATGCAGTCAGAAATGCACAATTAAGAGTTATTTTCTTGGTGGTTTTCTTGTCTTTGGGGTATTGTGTTTAAAAAGCATTTCCTTGGGAAAAACAAGTTAAGGAGATTATTTCCATGTTGATCTTACAAGAATGGCTTATGGCAATATGGAGATCCTTTAAGGTATTTGAACAGTTTTTAGGGTACAGGGCAAATTAAAATGTGTTCCTTCTGCTGATAGGGAAAAATTTACAAGGACACAAACCTAGTCCAGGTTAGACAACAGAAACTCCCTTAACTTCCTCCTCCCCTTCACTCCCCGCTCTGCTAGGCACTTATTCCCTAAACTTACTCCCCCTTGCTTGCTCATTTGCTGTGCATGGAGAAATGTTGTAGATAGGGAAGCAGAAAGATATGTATTGCTCCCCCTGCCTTTGTTCGGGGCTCAGACCTTGGGAGATTACCCGCCTCTGAGCCCACCAGTGTAATATAAACCTCAACATTCCGAGACCTCTGAGTGCCACTTGGTTCTGTCAGTGATCCAGTCGAGGTTCTTCCAGTATTTTCCGTAATTCTGCGTTTACATTATTTATTGTATGAACATTAAAAATTTCCAGTTATAAAATAAATAAGTCACAGGGATGAATAGTACAGAACAGGGAATATAGTCAATAATAACTTTGAATGGTGACAGATTATAAGTACAGTTATCATAGTGGGCATTTTGTAATGTATATAAATGTCAAATCACTATGTTGTACACCTGAAACTAGTATAATATAATCTGTCAACTATACTTAATTAAAAAGCTTTAAAAAAAATTACCTAGAAGACAGAGGGAAATCTGTAATGTTATCCAGATGCTATATCTGGAACAGAGTGCTTAATACTCCTGTTTGCCCAGTGTCATGGAAAGTCATTGCCACACCTTGAGCAGATCCGAGGAGAACTCACATTCAAAATATACCCAAGAGGTCTTTTGAACTACTGTGCTATCAAAGAGAAAGCTGTCATTTTTCAGAGAATGCTTATTATTTTACTATTATTTCTTTATTATTAATTTTAGAATAATGCTTAGGTTTCCATTATGGTTGCAGATTTTACACATAAATAATCCTAGAATTACTGTTTAAATATTAAATTTACATTAAGAAGAATTGATGTAAAAACATTTAGAAAAAGCTGGAGAGGTAAAAGGATCATTCAGACATTAGGAAATTAAAATTTTTAAGTTTAATATTAAAATTAAAATGCTGTTTAGTTTTATTTAATAATATTTTAATAGTACTATTTCTTGGTGATGAGGAATCAGTTTATTTTAGGAGCTATATTTATTTTAGGAATTATGTTTTCAGAGGTGGCCAGTTGCTGTCTTTTCATCAAGTATTTGCCCTCAGTATATTTTCTGTTTTAGCTCTCCGTAAGAATAGATACTGTCCTCAAGAGCTCTTTGGAACATTTCTTCCCCATTCTCTTCTCTCTTACCTTTCCCTTATCATTCTGTTTCACATTCCCTTCAGATCGCCTGTGTTTTGATAGAGCAATGTCTAATCATCTGGTACAGTAGAAGAAAGTGTCACAAATAGCCGGTATATGTGGAGGCCTGGTAGACATCCAATACTGACACTTCTGTCTTTCCTAAGCACAGATCCTTGGGCAGATTTATAGCAGAAGTGGTCTCTTTACACTCATATATGACACTCTGTGCCTAAAGATTGCTGATTTTTGAAGTTGAATTAGCAACACATACTAAATTTAACACCTTATAGACAGTCATTGTATACCTGGGTACATTTATTTAACTGGAATAAAAAATATTGGAGGACTATTAAATTTTTAGGTAATAGATATTAACGTTGAAGAATTGTTAAAAGGACCACTTTAAGGGGCACTTGTATAAATTTATTAATTGGATCTTAGGTAATAAAGCTTTTTTAAAATAACAGTTCTATAGATGTATATTTCAGTTATGATTATTTATAAGGTTTAGAAAATATCTGAAAAATTAAAATTCATAGAATAATAAAAGCTTCTAAAATTGGATATTTAGGAAGGGATATATATTAATAAAGCCTGTACTTTGTGCACAGTGGAGTGTCAAGTTTTGAAAACTTATGAAAATTGATTAATGTCAGTAAGTTGAATGAACTCAAGCTTCCACTACGAGGAATATTCCTCCAGTTTTAATCTTCAGAGTAAACTCTTAATTAAAGGGAGTTGGTAAAGAAAAATCCAAACTCCTTCCCCTGGTTTTCAGAGCCTTCTGTTCCTTATCTTCCTTTTTTAGCTTTGTATTTTCCACTGTACATTTCTTTATATTCTGCACTAAAGCTAGTTTGGAATTACTGCTGGGTCAAAACACACCAGGTACTTTTATGCCCTTTGATTTGATCTTGTTTGGATCCTCAGAGAATTTTCTACCTACCTAATGACAGTGCCACACTCTTTGCCTCATGTTTTTATGCATAAGTCATTCTTCCCAGAATGGACAGTGGGAATTCTGCCTTACTTACTTACTTTCCTTTTAGCAGGTGTTCCATAGTTACAGAATTTAAGTTGATATACTTAAATTAAGTGATTAAGTTGCTTTTAGGTCATTTATTTTAAGAATATTCACAGCTAGCAGTGTTACTCTTACTCTGGAAAGCTGTGTACTTGACTATACTTGGCCTCACACTGTCTACTGTTTCCATGCTGGATCTCAAATTACTCCTCGTTTCACTACCACAGACTTCATTTCAAAGATCTCATCTCTTCTCTTGACCACATTGTTATTTATCACTGAATGATTTGTTAATTGACCCTTGTGGTCTGAGGGCCCCCCTCCCCAGCGCTTAACTATTAGATATATTATATAGATCTACTCTACCTTTATCCCCAGGGCCCATGTTTCTGAAAACTTCAGTGCAGTCTTTGATCCATACTTTTCTTCAGTTCTATTGTTGTAAATTCTAAGTCACTATGGAGATGTAACACAATTGAGGACAACAGGTAGAATATCTGGTTTGGGGGAAAACATGATTGATTTTATATGGGACATACTGAGTTGAAGATGCTGATGGGTGGAGTGTGTGTCTGGAATTCTAGAAAGTCATAAAAGCAGAATATTAGAAATTGGGCATCAACTTAAAAGAGGTGATTGAGTGAACAGGAGCATTTGATCCCAGAGGTAATGAATAGAAAGAAGAGACCAAGGAAAGAATACAGGGAATGTTTAGTTTTAGTAAGAAAAGAAAGATGAACAAAGAAATAGAAAGGGAAGAGAATCCCGACAATACTGTGTCTTAGAAGCTGAGGAGGGAAATAATAGGATGAAGAAATCTTTGGGGGCATTTGAACAAGTAGATTTAGTAAATCATTAAAGATAGATGTGATTGTCAAGGGCTCTGTGGGAGGTGAGAACATGGGGGCAATAAGTAGCTTACACTTGAAGAAGTTCAGCTCTAATGAGGAGTGAAAAGATAATAGCTTGACAGGATGGCAGAACCAAGAGAGGCTTTGTTTTATTTTATTTGGTTTCTTTGGTTTGGTTTTTAGGCCTGGGGAGCAATGGGGAGAAAGAGATTGTATATGAGGTTATTAGAGGAAAAGTCCAAGAGATGATGGGTGAATGGGCTCAGGAGCCCAGGTAAAGGTATAGTCTTGGCACAAGAGAAAGTATAACTCTGAGGCGGGAGTAAAGAGAGAGAACATGTAGAAAATTCTTGAAGAACTATCTCTCATACTGTGGGACAACTTCAGGTTGCTGAATATATGTGTAATTGGAGTCCCCAAAGTCATAGATGGAGTGAGGAGCAGGAATAATGAAGAATTAACAACTGAAAAGTTTCCAAATTTGGTTATAACTAAAACCCACATATATAATAATAGTCCCCAAACAGAAGAAACATCAGGAAAGTAAACCACAGCACATTATAGTCAAATTGCTCAAAGCTACTAATAAACAGAACATATGAAAAGCAGCCAGAAAAAACATGCTAATATACAGATGAACCAAGAAAATTATGGCAGCAAGTTTCTCATTGGAGGCAATGCAAGCAAGAAGACAGTGAAGCAATATCTTTTAAAGTACTCTAAGAAAAAACTGTGAACATGAAAATTTTTTTTAGTTTATTTTGATATCATTAATCTACAATTAAATGAGTAATATTATGGTGATTACACTACCCCCTTCATCAGGTTCCCCCCCCGCCCCAACCCCATTGCAGTCACTGTCCATCAGCGTAGTGAGATGCCATAGAGTCACTACTTGTCCTCTCTGGGTTGTACAGCCCTCCCCGTGCCCCCCGAACATTACATCTGCTAATCGTAATGTCCCTTCTTCCCCTTTACCCCTCCCTTCCCACCCATCCTCCCCAGTCCCTTTCCCTTTGGTAACTATTTGTCCGTTCTCGGGTTCTGTGAGTCTCCTGCTGTTTTGTTCCTTCAGTTTTTTTTTTCCTTAGTTCTTATACTCCACATATGAGTGAAATCATTTGGTACTTGTCTTTTTCAGCTTGACTTATTTCACTGAGCATAATACCCTCTAGCTCCATCCATGTTGATGCAAATGGTAGGATTTGTTTTCTTCTATTCGCTGAATAATATTCCATTGTGTATATGTACCACATCTTCTTTATCCATTCATCGATTCATGGACACTTAGGTTGCTTCCATTTCTTGGCTATTGTAAATAGTGCTGTGATAAACATAGGGGTGCATCTGTCTTTTTCAAACTGGGCTGCTGCATTCTTAGGGTAAATTCCTAGGAGTGGAATTCCTGGGTCAAATGGGATTTCTATTTTGAGTTTTTTGAGGAACCTCCATACTGCTTTCCACAATGGTTGAACCAATTTACATTCCCACCAGCAGTGTAGGAGGGTTCCCCTTTCTCCACATGCTCGTCAACATTTGTTGTTGTTTGTCTTTTGGATGTTGGCCATCCTAACTTGTGTGAGGTGGTATCTCATTGAGGTTTTAATTTTCATTTCTCTGATGACTAACAATGTGGAGCATCTTTTCATGTGCCTGTTGGATATCTGAATTTCTTCTTTGGAGAAGTGTCTGTTCAGCTTCTCTGCCCATTTTTTAATTGGCTTATTTGCTTTTTGTTTGTTGAGGTGCGTGAGCTCTTTATATATTTTGGATGTCAACCCTTTATCAGATATGTCATTTATGAATATATTCTCCCATACTGTAGGATGTCTTTTTGTTCTGTTGATGTTGTCCTTTGCTGTACAGAAGCTTTTCAGCTTAATATAGTCCCACTTGTTCATTTTTGCTTTTGTTTCCCTTGCCCAGGGAGATAATGTTCATGAAGAAGTTGCTCATGTTTATGTCCAAGAGATTTTGCCTATGTTTTTCCTAAGAGTTTTATGGTTTTGTGGCTTACATTAAGGTCTTTGATCCATTTCGAATTTACTGTTGTGTATGGGGTTAAACAATGACCAGGTTCATTCTCTTACATGTAGCTGTCCAGTTTTGGCAACACCAGCTGTTGAAGAGGCTGTCATTTCCCCATTGTATATCCATGGCTCCTTTATCATATATTAATTGACCATGTATGTTTGGGTTAATATCTGGACTCTATTCTGTTCCACTGGTCTGTGGGTCTGTTCTTGTGCCAGTACCAAATTGTCTTGATTACTGTGGCTTTATAGTAGAGCTTGAAGTTGGGAAGCGAGATCCCCCCTGTTTTATTCTTCCTTCTCAGGATTGCTTTGGCTATGTGGGGTCTTTTGTGGTTCCATATGAATTTTAGAACTATTTGTTCCAGTTTGTTGAAGAATGCTGTTGGTATTTTGATAGGAATTGCATTGCATCTGTAGATTGCTTTAGGTAGGATAGCCATTTTGACAATATTATTTCTTCCTATCCAAGAGCATGGGATGAGTTTCCATTTGTTAGTGTCCTCTTTAATTTCTCTTAGGAGTGCTGTAGTTTTCAGGGTATAGGTCTTTCACTTCCTGGGTTAGGTTTATTCCTAGGTATTTTATTCTTTTTGATGCATTTGTGAATGGAATTGTTTTCCTGATTTCCTGCTAGTTCATCGTTAGTGTATAGGAAAGCTACACATTTCTGTATATTAATTTTGTATCCTGCAACTTTGCCGAATTCAGATATTAGTTCTAGTAGTTTTGGAGTGGAGTCCTTAGGCTTTTTTATGTACAATATCATGTCATCTGCAAATAGTGACAATTTGACTTCTTTACCAATCTGGATGTCTTGCATTTTTTGTGTTGTCTGATTGCTGTGGCTAGGACCTCCAAGACTATGTTGTATAACAGTGGGGAGAGTGGGCATCCCTGTCTTGTTCCCAATCTTAGGTGAAAAGCTTTCAGCTTCTTGCTGTTAAGTATAATGTTGTTTGTGGGTTTGTCATATATGGCCTTTATTATGTTGAGGTTCTTGCCCTCTATACCCATTTTGTTGAGAGTTTTTATCATGAATGGATGTTGAATTTTATCGAATGCTTTTTCAGTGTCTATGGAGATGATCGTGTGATTTTTTCCTTCTTTTTGTTGATGTGGAGGATGATGTTGATGGGTATTTGAATGTTGTACCATCCTTGCATCCCGGAGATGAATCCCACTTGATCATGGTGTATGATCCTCTTGATGTATTTTTGAATTTGGTTTGTTAATATTTGGTTGAGTATTTTTGCATCTATGTTCATCAGGGATATTGGTCTGTAATTCTCTTTTTTTGTGGTGTCTTTGCCTGGTTTTGGTATTAGAGTGATGCTAGCTTCATAGAATGAGTTTGGAAGTATTCCCTCCTCTTCTATTTTTTGGAAAGCTTTAAGGAGAAAATGGGTATTATTATGTCTTCTCTATATGTCTGATAAAATTCAGCAGTGAATCCATCTGGCCTGGGGGTTTGTTTTTGGGTAGTTTTTTGATTACTGATTCAATTTTGTTGCTGGTAATTGGTCTATTTAGATTTTCTGTTTCTTCCTTGGTCAGTCTTGGAAGGTTGTATTTTTCATGGAAGGTGTCCATTTCTTCTCGGTTTTCCAGCTTGTTAGCATATAGATATTCATAGTACTCTCTAATAATTCTTTGTTTTTCTGTGGCATCTGTCATGACTTTTCCTTTCTCATTTCTGATTCTGTTTATGTGTGTAGATTCTCTTTTTCTCTTAATAAGTCTGGCTAGGGGTTTATCTATTTTGTTTACTTTCTCAAAGAAACAGCTCTTGGTTTCATTGATTTTTTTTCTATTGTTTCATTCTTCTCAATTTTATTTATTTCTCCTCTGATCTTTATTATGTCCCTCCTTCTGGTGACTTTGGGCCTCATTTGCTCTTTTTCCAGTTTCAATAATTGTGACTTTAGACTATTCATTTGGGATTGCTCCTCCTTCTTTAAATAGGCCTGGATTGCAGTATACTTTCCTCTTAGAACTGCCTTCACTTCGTCCCACAGAAGTTGGAGCTTTGTGCTGTTGTTGTCATTTGTGTCCATCTATTGCTTAATTTCTGTTTTAATTTGGTCATTGATGCATTGATTATTTAGGAGCATATTGTTAAGCCTCCATGTGTTTGTTAGCCTTTTTGTTTTCTTTGTACAATTTATTTCCAGTTTTATACCTTTGTGATCTGAGAAGTTGGTTGTTGGTTGGTAGAATTTCAATTTTTTAATTTACTGAGGCTCTTTTTATGACCTAGTATGTGGTCTGTTCTGGAAAGTGTTTCATGTGCACTTGAGAAGAATGTGTATCTTGCTGCTTTTGGGTGGAGAGTTCTGTAGATGTCTGTTAGGTCCATCTGTTCTGGTGTGTTTTTCAGTGCCTCTGTGTCCTTAACTTATTTTCCATCTGGTTCATCTGTCCTTTGGGGTGAGTGGTGTGTTCTAAAATGAATACATTGCATTCTGTTTCCTCCTTTAATTGTGTTAGTATTTGTTTCACATATGTCAGTGCTCCTGTGTTGGGTGCATAGATATTTATTATGGTTATATCCTCTTGTTGGACTGACCCCTTTATCATTATGTAATGTCTGTCTTTATCTCTTGTTACTTTCTTTGTTTTGAAGTCTGTTTTGTCTGATACAAGTACTACAACACCTGCTTTTTCTCCCTATTGTTAACATGAAATATCTTCCATCCCTTCACTTTTAGTCTCTGTATATCTTTGGGTTTGCGGTGAGTCTCTTGTAAGCAGCATATAGATGGGTCTTGCTTTTTTATCCATTCTGTTACTCTGTGTCTTTTGATTGGTGCATTCAGTCCATTTACCTTTAGGGTGATTATCGATAGATATGTACTTATTGCCATTGCAGGCTTTGGATTCATGGTTCCCAAAGGTTCCAGGGTAGCTTCTTTACTATCTAACAGTCTAACTTAACTCTCTTATTAAGCTATTATAAACACAGCCTGATGATTCTTTATTTCTCTCCCTTCTTATTCTTCCTCCTCCATTCTTTATATGTTAGGTGTTTTATTCTGTACTCTTCTGTGTGTCCTTTGACTCTTTTTGTGGATAGTTGATTTTATTTTTTGCCTTTAGTTGGTATTTGGATGGTCTGCTTTCTTTGCTGTGATTTTATTTTCTCAGGTGACATCTGTTTAGCCTTAGGAGTGCTTCCATCTAGAGCAGTCCCTTTAAAATATCTGTAGAGGTGGTTTGTGGGAGGCAAATTCCCTCAACTTTTGCTTGTCTGGAAATTGTTTAATCGCTCCCTCAAATTTAAATGATAATCATGCTCGATACAGTATTCTTGGTTCAGGGCCCTTCTGTTTCATTGCATTAAATATATCATGCCATTCTCTTCTGGCCTGTAAGGTTTCTGTTGAGAAGTCTGGTGATGATAGCCTGATGGGTTTTCCTTTGTAGGTGATCTTTTTTCTCTCTCTGGCTGCCTTTAATACTTTGTCCTTGTCTTTGATCTTTGCCATTTTAATTATTATATGTGGAAGATCTGTGGACTTCCATGGTCTGAGAGACTGTTTCCTTCCCCAGCTTGGGGAAGTTTTCAGCAATTATTTCTTCAAAGACACTTTCTATCCGTTTGTCTTTCACTTCTTCTTCTGGCACCCCTATAATGTGAATATTGTTCCGTTTGGATTGGTCACACAGTTCTCTTAATAGTCTCTCTTTCCTAGAAATCCTTTTACCCCTCTCTGCCTCAGTTTCTCTGTACTCCTGTTCTCTGATTTCTATTCCATTGACAGTCTCTTGCACCTCGTCCAGTCTGCTCTTAAGCCCTTCTGTCGATTGTTTCATTTCTGTTATTTCCCTCCAGACTTCATACCTTAGCTCTTGCATATTTCTCTGCAGGTCCATCAGCATGGTTATGACTTTTATTTTGAATTCTTTTTCAGGAAGATTGGTTGTATCTGCCTGACCAGGCCGTCACTCTGGGGTTGTCTGAGTGATTTTTGACTGGACCAGATTCTTCTGCCTTTTCATGGCGATAGAAGTGGTCGCAGGCAGGTGGCCCATGTGTCAGCTGGGAGAACAAAGTCCCTTCCTGCTTGTTGGTTGCCTTGCCCTTCTCCGCTTCCTGTGCCATCTACCTGCACACCAGGAGCAGCCTCTGGGATAATCCCCTGAGCTGCCGTGGGCTGGGTGGCCTTTCGGAAAGCCTAGCTCACTGAGGGGTATGGCAGACATGCCGGGTGTGTTCTCCTGCAAGAACGGCGCCCCTTCTTGCCTTCTGGACCTTGCTCTGGCTTCCGCTCCCTGTGCTGTCTGGTGCAGGAGCAATCTCTGGGATTATTTCCTGAGCTGCCGTGGGTGGGGTGGCCTTTGGGAAAACCTAGTGCTCTCCGGGGGGTGGCAGACACGCCGGGTGTGTTCTCATGTGAGAATGGCACCCCTTCATTCCTCCGGACCTTGCTCCAGCTTCCTCTGTCTGTCCTGGTTAGCTGTGCGCTGGTAGGAGACTCTGTGTGGTTGCTGTGGGTGGGGCTGTTTCCCACCTGCTCTGCAGCTGTGGCGGGTCAGCCAGTTTTCTTGCAGCGCCGGCCTGGGGAATTAATGGCAGGCTGCTTATCGCTGTGAGGAGCTTCAGGCTGTGTTACCTCCCCAGGGGTTTAGGTCGCCTGAAGTTCCTCAAGATTCCCAGCCTGCTGGGCTGAGTGTGCTGGGACAATTTTTTCCAGTTGTTGAGCCCTTGTCCCTTTAAGTCTTTTAAAAAGCACCTGCTTTTCTTTTGCCCCAGGGGAGCTGGCTGTCGGGACCCATGTCAATCTTTGTCTTGGATTTTCCTTTTCCATTTCTCTAATATCCAGTACACCATGCAGTTTGTGTCTGTGTTCCTGATGCAGATTACTTGGGCTGGTTATTTAGGAGTCCTGGGCTTCCACTCCCTCCCCACTCTGACTGTTTTCCTCCCACTGGTGAGCTGGGGTGGGGGGAGTGCTCAGGTCCCGCTGGGTCGCAGCTTTGTATCTTACCCTTTTCATGAGGTGCTGAGTTCTCGCAGATGTAGCTGTAGCCTGGCTGTTGTACTCTATCTTCTGGTCTCTCTTTTAGGAGTAGTTGTATTTGTTGTATTTTCAAAAGTCTATATGCTTTGGGGAGGAGATTTCCACTGCCCTTGTCACGTTGCCATCTTGAGCCCCTCCAGAAAGATTCTTTTTAGTTCTTTTTAAATTGGATATACTTGACATATAACATTGTGTGAATTTAAGGTGTATACCAATTTACTTTGATAAATTTATATGTTGTAATATGATTGCTATTTTAGTGGTGTTTATCACATTACATAATTATAGTATCACATAATTACAAAAATATTGTCTATATTCATTATGATCTGTATACATTAGATCACTGTGGCTTATTTGCTACTCAGAAGTTTGTACCTTTAAACAATACCAGTTTTATCCCTACACCCTCCCATCCTTTTGTAATCACCATTTTAATCTGTTTTCTATGAGTTTGACTTTTTTAGATTCCAAATATAAGTTATATAATACTTGTCTTCCTCTGCCTAACTTAGCCTCACGTAGCATAAGTTCAGAATCCATCCATGTGGCAAATGGCAAGATAGCTTCCTTTTTTCACATTATTCCAGTGTGTGTGTGTGTGTGTGTGTGTGTGTGTGTGTGTGTGTGTATACACATTTCTTTTATCCATTCATCCATTGATGGGCATTTAGGCTGGTGCTGTAGCTTGGCTATTATGAATAATGCTGCAGTAAACATGAGAGTGCATATAACTCTTCAAAACACTGCTTTCATTTCCTTCAGATATATCCAGTAGTAGAATTGCTGGATCATGTGAAAGATCTGCTTTTATTGTTTGAGGAACTTCCATGTTGCTTTCCATGTGCTTGGATCAATTTACATTCCCACCAACAGTGTATAAGGGTTCCTTTTTTCACCACATCCTCACTTCCACCTCTTGTCTTCTTGATAATAGCCATTCTAAGAGGTGTGAGGTGATCTCTCTCTGTGATTTTGATTTGCATTTCTTTGATGATTAGTGATTAAGGATCATTAAAGAATCTTTTAATCTGTCGGCCACTTTGATGTCCTCTTTGGAAAAATGCTTAGTTCTTTCTATTTTTTAATTAGATTGTTTATTTTTTGTATGAAGTTATGTAAGTTCTTCATATAGTTTAGATACTATTCCCTTATCCAATATATGGTTTGCAAATATTTTTTCCCATTCTGTAGGTTATCTTTTCATTTTGTTTCTTTTGCTGTGCAGAAATTTTTGAGTTTGATGTAGTCTCATTTGTTGTTTTTGCTTTTGTTCGTAGTTTCGGCATCTTGTTCAGAAAATATGTTCTTTAAAAACATAAAAGCATCACAGTCATTCACAATCACAGTATAGGTTGGTCCTGGGGATAGTAGTACAGCATGGAGAATACAGTTAATGGTTCTGTAACATCTTACTATGTTGAGAGATAGTGACAGCACTAGAGGGGATGAGAATTTAATAATATGGGTAACTGTTGAACCACTGTGTTGTATATTTGAAATCAATAGGATTGTGTATCAGTGATACTTTAATAAAAAAATATATCAAAAAATAAACTAATGGGAATCTGACAAAAATGTGGCATGCCTACACAATGAAAGGCATGAAAATGTTGAGAGAAACTAAAAACCTATATAAATGGAGAGCTATGCCTAATTCTTTGGTCAGAAAACTCAGTATTAAGATATTACTTCTCTCCAAGTTGATCTATAGATTAAACACAGTCCCAAAGAAAATCTTTGTAGGGTTTTAATTTTTTTGGTAGAGATTGAAAAATTGGCTCTAAAATTCATATATAAATACAAAAGACCTTGAATTGCCAAAACAGCTTTGAAAAAACAGTTAGATGTCTGATTTCAAATTACAGTAATCAAGGCAGTGTGATGTTGGCATTTAGACAGACCAACGAAACAGAATACAGCATCTAAAAACTGACCCACATATGTGTGGACAACTAATCTTCAACAAGCATGCAAAGGCAATTTGGAGAAATGATTATCTTTTAAACAAATGGTACTGGAGCAATTGGATATCCAGCTACAAAAAAATGAACTTCACCCCACATCTTGCTCCATAAACAAAATTTTAGAATAGATCACAAACCTAAATGTAAAATCTAAAGCTATAAATCTTCTAGAAGAGAATATATAAGAAAATCTTTGGGACTTTTCAATAAGCAGAGATTTCTTGAACGAACAAATTAGGCTTTATCAAAATTTAAAACATGCTCTTTGAAACACAATGTTTGGAAAATAAGACAAGTCACACTGAGAAAATATTTGCAAATCATGTATCTGATAAAGGACATACATGTAGAATATATAAAGAACTCTCAAAGCTCAGTAATGAAAAACTGATCCAGTATAAAAATGAGAAACATATTTGAACAGACACTTCACCACTGAAAATACACAAATGGCAAATAAGCATAAGAAAATATGATCCATTATTAGTCGTTAGGAAAATGCAAAGTAAAACCACAATGAAATTACCATTACACACCCATTAGTTTGGCTAAAATTGAAAAGAGGGAAGTGTTTGTACAAATCTCAGAATTTATCAAATTGAACACTGTGCATTTTTTTATATGCTAACCATACTACAATAAAAATAAATTAGAAAGTATCTTTGCTATCTGGCCACCACTGTTAATAACATCTAAGTCTAGTTCCTAAATTTGCTGGATCTTAAGACCCAACTAGGACTCTAGCCAAAAATACTGAGTTCTAGGCTTCAGAATTATTAGGATGGGACTGGGGAATCTGTAATTTTAACAAACACCTCAGATGATTCTTCTCATTAATCAAGCTTGGAAAGCACTTGAGCACTTTGGTCATCTGAATCCATTTCTGTCTGTGAGGAAGGGACGTTGTTACATCCGTGTGGTATTAACAGAAAGGCCTAGCCATGGACACCTGATTGTGCTCTTACTGTGGTCAGAGGAGATCATTTAGAATTGGACAGAATTCTTTTCTCTTCATTATATAGTATTTTGAGGTCAGCCTTGCATTATAAATTCCTGAATTCTGAAATCAGAAACTTGTATTGTTTATTAGGGGAAATGTTATAACAGAATAGAAATCTAAGGCCCCAACATTAGTTAACATTACATTAAAGATTAAAAAATGATTTTATATACTTCTTGGCGAGTCACATTAGTATATGTTGTTAGTGAAAAAAATGTCTTATATTCTATAAAGAAGCTATAATATAACAAGGTGGGAGAAGAAGAATAAGATGACTAAAAACATTGTTCTGTAAATGTTCCTTAAATGGACATAGCAGCAACCTTCATAAATCTCTGGAAAAAAATCAGTTTGACTTTATTGCTTCCTTTCCAATGACGTCAAACAAAAGGAAATTATAGAATAAGTCTGTCTAAATTTTAAATGGTTAAGTTATTGGAAGACTTCAGAGACCAAGTTTTCCACAATCGTCTAATCATCTTTGTGCTATTTGGTCTTGATTTTTTTTTTTAAGAGGTGGTAAGCCAACGTGTAATTAATCACTTTTGCTGGCATTTAAGGAAATGAAACTGCAGTGTACCCTTTGGCGTTATTGTTCTCTTTTGTTTTTTTGGTGTTTGTTAATGTTGTAGTATGTAATATGAGAACCTTAGGTGGATGCTTAGCAATAATAATGTGGACAAAACAATGTGAAAGAAGTAATTTTTTAAAGTCAACTTATACACATCATAGTGTTTTGGCACCTATGTACACTCCAGGTCTCACATATACTGCCAGGATTACTGTGAAAATCCTGTACAGTCAGAAGTTGTTAGCATGTAAATCCCTTGTTAATGGATGGAGTTACCCCCTGTGCAGCAGTATCCACTTCTTACAAATTCCCATTGTTTCTTCCTCCAAGACCTAGTTTGGATTGATGATTCCTTTTTCACAGCTACTACCACAGTAAGAATAGATCCATCTCATCTCATAAGGAAGGGGTGGGAACACCCAACTAGTTCCACTTCTTTGGGCTCTGTTCCATCTGTGTAGTGAACAACCTTTGGAAGTTGGACACTTTTTTAAAAATTAAGCATTACATTTATTAATCACTGTAATTACTAAAAGTTCATATAAGGTAAAGTTTTAAGATAAATAAATATCCAGGTATAATCCTGTACCTTCCTTTAACTTATATTAACTTGAAATCATTTTTCCATTTTTAAGCTGAACAGAATGTTCCCCTTAAACCAGTAGTAGATTTATGGGAAATTCTAGTAAGCACAGCCTGTCTGGAGATTTTGAAACTATACATCCATTTCCATCCGTTCCCTGCCTCTCCCCTCCTAAAACGCAGACTTCAGGGATGAGCAGTGCTCCACTCTTTTGGTCACTGTCAATGAAAAAGATGCTAAATTCCAAAACTGAACTCTGGTTTTTGTATTTAGGGTAATGTTGGCCTCAAAATGAGTTGGGAAGTGTTCCCTCCTCCTCTGTTTTCTGAAAGAGTTTATATAGGATTGTGTTGCGAATTGAGGAAGAGGCAGGGAGAGGAGGATTCTTCCCTGCAGGCTTTCAGAGTGAGCAAAGTCCTGCCAACACCTTGATTTTGGACTTACAGCCTCTAAAACTGGGAGACAATAAAAACTTTTGTTGAAGTCACCCAGTCTGTGGTACTTTGTTATGGCAGCCCTAGAAACTCTAATACAGATTTGTATTACTTTTTTCTTTCAAGTTTGATAGAATTCAACCAGTAAAACTGTTTGGATGAAGTTTCCTTTGTGGAAAGATTTTTAGCTATGAATTCAATTTCTTTAATATTTATAGGGCTGTGTAGATTTCTGTTTGCTCTTGTGTCTGTTTTAGTAATGTGTATTTCAAGGAATTTATTTCATCTAAGTTCCTAAATTTATTGGTATAAAGTTGAGTTGTTCATAATATTTTTTGATGTAATGATATTCCCTTTCATTCCTGATATTGCTCATTTGCGTCTTTATTTTCTTTGATCAGTGTAACTTAGGGGTTCTCAACTGGGCAGTTTCGTTTCCCTTGCCAGGGGACATTTGGAGGTGTTTTCAGTTAACGACAATTGGGGCATCTACTGGGTGGAGGCCAGGGCTGCTGCTACACATACTAAAGACAGCCTCTCACAACAAAGAATCGTCCAGCCCACGACGTCAGTATGGCTGAGGTTGAGAAACCTGTCTTAGGGCTCACAGTGTGCACCTTCTCCTGTCAAGTAATCCATTATACCACTTCATGTTTAATATAAGCAGTTTATGAAATAGTATTTCCACTCGTCGTTCCCTTTCATCCTTTGTGCTGGGGGAATACATTTTTCTTCTAGGTATGTTATAAACCCGGTAAATACATTGTTACTCAGTCTGCACAATCTATTAAGGAATTTTTGAAATGAGGACAAAATATCTGGTTGTTACTTACACCAGCACTCTTCATCCTTTGTGTAGAACCAGATTTCCATCTCAGCTGTTGTTTGAAAAGTTACGTATTTTGCTTTCATTTTTGGAGTATATTTTGCCTTGGCATAAAATTTTCCATTGACAGTTTAAAAAAATACTCTAAAAGATATTCCATTGCTTTCTTGTTTGCATAGATCATGAGAAATAAAACTGTTTCTCACTAATACAGGGCTTTTAAAAAATGTGTATTTTAGGGAGTATTTCTGAATTTTGTTAGTATTAAAAATAACTTAAAATTTAATACATTGTGCTTTGATTTTGTAAACAGACTTGTTTTTTAACTGTTTTTTTTTCCTCTTCTTTTCGCCCATTTTTTTCTCCTTCACTCATTAAAAAATGGGGTTTTAGCAAGTTGCTTCTGTCAACCTCAGTTTCCTCACCTGTAAATTCAGGATACCAGTGGTACTCACAGGTTTGTGGTGAAAGTGAAAGGACATAAAGGATGTAAAATGTCTAGAACTTGTAGGGACTGATAAGAGTGATGATACCACTGTACACAGGTATCCTCCCCATCCGGCTGCAGTTGTTCGGACTCGGGATTCACGAGCAGCAGCAGATCAGCTGCAGTCCCTGCACTGAGTGCTTCATAACTATGTGGCAGCAGCTCTGTGGAAACACGCTGTGTGCTGGGCGAATGCTCTGATGAGCCGCCGTGCGGCCAGGCCTAGGCCAAAGTGGCGAGCCCTCACTGGGACCCTGCCTGCAGTTTCTCCTCCTACCAGAGGTCCGCGTGTCAATTTTAAATAAATCTGATCTTTTACTTAAGCAAGGTCGGAACATATTTTCTCAGGCTACTTTTCATCCATTAATTTAGGTTATTTGAATATAGTAAAAATGCATGACATTTATTTTTTACATAATTTGCATATTCCTCTTATTCAGACACTCTTACTTACAGATAGGCTAAAGTTGTATTCACTTTCTACTTCTCAGTTATGCAGACTAGCCACAGCATTCAAACTAATACTTAAAAAAATTTTTTTATAAAGGTATAATTGATATACACTCTTATGAAGTTTTCACATGAAAACACAATGTGGTTACTACATTTACCCATATTATCAAGTCACCACCCATACCCCAGTGCAGTCACTGTCCATCAGTGTAGTAAGATGCCACAGATTCACTGTTTGCCTTCTCTGTGCTACACTGTTTTCCCCATGATCCCCCACACCATGTGTACTAAACATAACGCCCTTCAATCCCCTTCTCCCTCCCTCACCACCCGCCCTCTCCTTTAGTAACCACGAGTCCCTTCTTGGAGTCTCTGACTCTGCTGCTATTTTGTTCCTTCAGTTTTGCTTTGTTGTTATACTCCACAAATGAGGGAAATCATTTGGCACTTGTCTTTCTCCGCCTGGCTTATTTCACTGAGCATAATATCCTCCAGCGCCATCCATGTTGTTGCAAATGGTAGGATTTGTTTCCTTATGGCTGAATAGTATTCCATTGTGTACATGTACCACATCTTTTTTTTTATAATTTATTTTGGTATCATTAATCTACAGTTACATGTGCAATATTATGGTTATTAAACTACCCCCTTCATCAGGTCCCCCCCACCAACCCCATTACACTCACTGTCCATCAGCGTAGTGAGATGCTATAGAATCACTACTTGTCTTCTCTAAGTTGTACAGCCCTCCCCATGCCCCCCCAACCTTACGTCTGCTTATCGTAATGCCCCTTTTTCCCCCTTATCCCTCCCTTCCCACCCATCTTCCCCAGTCCCTTTCCCTTTGGTGACTATTAGTCCATTTTGGGTTCTGTGAGTCTGCTGCTGTTTTGTTCCTTCAGTTTTTTTCTTTGTTCTTATACTCCACATATGAGTCAAATCATTTGATACTTGTCTTTTTCGGCTTGACTTATTTCACTGAGCATAATACCCTCTAGCTCCATCCTTGTTGTTGCAAATGGTAGGATTTGTTTTCTTCTTATGGCTGAATAGTATTCCATTGTGTATATGTACCACCTCTTCTTTATCCATTCATCTACTGATGGACACTTAGGTTGCTTCCATTTCTTGGCTATTGTAAATAGTGCTGCAATAAACATAGGGGTGCATCTGTCTTTTTCAAAAGGGGCTGCTGCATTCTTAGGGTAAATTCGTAGGAGTGGGATTCCTGGGTCAAATGCTATTTCTATTTTGAGTTTTTTGAGGAACCTCCATACTGCTTTCCATACTGGTTGAACTAATTTGCATTCCCACCAGCAGTGTAGGAGGGTTCCCTTTTCTCCACATCCTCTCCAACATTTGTTGTTGTTTGTGTTTTGGATGTTGGCCATCCTCACTGGTGTGAGGTGATATCTCATTGTGGTTTTAATCTGCATTTCTCTGATGATTAGCGATGTGGAGCATCTTTTCATGTGCCTGTTGGCCATCTGAATTTCTTCTTTGGAGAAGTGTCTATTCATGTCCTCTGCCCACTTCTTAATTAGATTATTTGCTTTTTGTTTGTTAAGGTGCATGAGTTCTTTATATATTTTGGATGTCAACCCCTTATCAGATACGTCATTTATGAATATATTCTCCCATACTGTAGGATGTCTTTTTGTTCTACTGATGGTGTCCTTTGCTGTACAGAAGCTTTTCAGCTTGATATAGTCCCACTTGTTCATTTTTGCTTTTGTTTCCCTTGCCTGGGGAGATATGTTCATGAAGAAGTCGCTCATGTTTATGTCCAAGATACTTTTGCCTGTTTTTTTCTAAGAGTTTTATGATTTCATGACTTATATTCAGATCTTTGATCCACCTTGAGTTTACCTTTGTATATGGGGCTAGACAGTAGTCCAGTTTCATTCTCTTACATGCAGCTGTCCAGTTTTTCCAACACCAGCTGCTGAAGAGGCTGTCATCTCCCCATTGTATATCCAAGGCTCCTTTATCAAATATTAATTGACTGTATATGTTTGTGTTAATGTTTGGATTTTCTCTTCTGTTCCACTGGTCTGTGGGTCTGTTTTTGTGCCAATACCAAATTGTCTTGATTACTGTGGCTTTGTAGTAGAGCTTGAAGTCAGGGAGCCTGATTCCCCATGTTTTATTCCTCCTTCTCAGGACTGCTTTGGCTATTCGGGGTCTTTTGTGGTTCCATATGAATTTTAGAATTATTTGTTCCAGTTAATTGAAGAAAGCTGTTGGTAGTTTGATAGGGATTGCGTTGAATCTGTAGATTGCTTTAGGGAGTGTAGCCATTTTGACAATATTTATTCTTCCTAGCCAAGAGCATGGGATGAATTTCCATTTGTTAGTGTCCTCTTTAATTTCTCTTAGGAGTGTCTTGTAGTTTTCAGAGTACAAGTCTTTCACTTCCTTCGTTAGGTTTATTCCTAGGTATTTTATTCTTTTTGATGCAATTGTGAATGGAATTGTTTTTCTGATTTCTCTTTCTGTTAGTTCATCGTTAGTGTATAGGAAAGCAACATATTTCTGTGTTAATTTTGTATCCTGCAACTTTGCTGAATTCAGATATTAGTTCTAGTAGTTTTGGAGTGGAGTCTTTAGGGTTTTTAATGTACAGTATCATGTCATCTGCAAATAGGGACAATTTCACTTCTTCTTTACCAATCTGGATGCCTTGTATGTCTTTGTGTTGTCTGATTACCGTGGCTAGGACTTCCAATACTATGTTGAATAACAGTGGAGAGAGTGGGCATCCCTGTCTTGTTCCTGATCTCAGATGAAAAGCTTTCAGCTTCTCGCTGTTAAGTATGATGTTAGCTGTGGGTTTGTCATATATAGCCTTTATTATGTTGAGGTACTTGCCCTCTATACCCATTTTGTTGAGAGTTTTAATCAGGAATGGATGCTGAATTTTGTCAAATGCTTGTTCAGCATCTATGGAGATGATCATGTGGTTTTTGTTCTTCTATTTGTTGATGTGGTGGATGATGCTGATGGATTTTCGAATGTTGTACCATCCTTGCATCCCTGGGATGAATCCCACTTGATCATGGTGTATGATCCTCTTGATGTATTTTTGAATTCGGTTTGCTAATATTTTGTTGAGTACTTTTGCATCTACGTTCATCAGGGATATTGGTCTGTAGTTTTCTTTTTTGGTGAGGTCTTTTCCAGGTTTTGGTATTAGAGTGATGCTGGCTTCATAGAATGAGTTTCGAAGTATTCCCTCCTCTTCTATTTTTGGAATACTTTAAGGAGAATGGGTGTTATTTCTTCTCTATATATCTGGAAGAATTCAGAGGTGAATCCATCAGGTCCGGGGGTTTTGTTCTTGGGTAGTTTTTTGATTACCGCTTCAATTTCGTTGCTGGTGATTGGTCTGTTTAGCTTTTCTGTTTCTTGCTTGGTCAGTCTTGGAAGGCTGTATTTTTCTAAGAAGTTGTCCATTTCTTCTATGTTTTCCAGCTTGTTAGCATATAGATTCTCATAATATTCTCTTATAATTCTTTGTATTTCTTTGGGGTCCGTCATTATTTTTCCTTTCTCATTTCTGATTCTGTTTATGTTTGTAGATTCTCTTTTTCTCTTAACGAGTCTGGCTAGGGGTTTATCTATTTTGTTTATTTTTTCAAAGAACCAGCTCTTGGTTTCATTGATTTTTTTCTATTGTTTTATTCTTCTCAATTTTATTTATTTCTTCTCTAATCTTTATTATGTCCCTCCTTCTGGTGACTTTGGGTCTCATTTGTTGTTCTTTTTCCAATTTCAGTAATTGTGTCTTTAGACTATTCATTTCGGAATGTTTTTCTTTCTTTAAATAGGCCTGGATTGCAATATACTTTCCTCTTAGAACTGTCTTTGCTGCATCCCACAGAAGTTGTGGCTTTGTGTTGTTGTCATTAGTCACCATATAATCTTTGATTTCTGTTTTGATTTGGTCGTTAACCCATTGATTAATTAGGAGAATATTGTTAAGTCTCCATGTATTTGTGAGCCTTTTTGATTTCTTTCTAAAATTTATTTCTAGTTTTATACCTTGGTGATCTGAGAAGTTAGTTGGTAGGATTTCAATATTTTTGAATTTACTGAGGTTCTTTTTGTGGCCTAGTATGTGGTCTATTCTGGAAAATGTTCCATGTGCTCTTAAGAAGAACGTGTATCCTGGTGCTTCTGGGTGCAGAGTTCTGTAGATGTCTGTTAGGTCCATCTGTTCTATTTTGTTGTTCAGTGCCTCTGTGTCTTTACTTATTCTCTGTCTGGTTGATCTGTCCTTTGGGGTGAGTGGTGTGTTGAAGTCTCCTAAAATGAATGCATTGCTGTCTATTTCCTCCTTTCATTCTGTTAGTATTTGTTTCACAATGCTGGCACTCCTGTGTTGGGTGCATATGTATTTATAATGGTTATATCTTCTTGTTGGACTGACCCCTTTATCATTACGTCCTTCTTTATCTCTTGCTACTTTCTTCATTTTGAAGTCTATTTTGTCTGATACAAGTACTGCTACACCTGCTTTTTTCTCTTTGTTGTTTGCATGAAATATCTTTTTCCATCCCTTCACTTTTAGTCTGTGTTTATCTTTGGGTTTGAGGTGAGTCTCTTGTAAGCAGCATATAGATGGGTCTTGCTTTTTTATCCATTCTGTTACTCTGTGTCTTTTTATTGGTGCATTCAGTCCATTTACATTTAGGGTGATTATTGATAGGTATGTACTTATTGCCATTGCTGGCTTTAGATTCGTGGTTACCAAGGTTCAAGGGTTGCTTCTTTACTATCTAACAATCTAACTTAACTTTCTTGTTAAGTTATTGTAAACACAGTCTGATGTTTCTTTATTTCTCTCCCTTCTTATTCTTCCTCCTCCATTCTTTATATAGTAGGTGTTTTATTCTTTGCCTTTAGTTAGTATTTGGATGGTCTGCTTTCTTTGCTATGATTTTATTTTCTCTGGTGACATCTTTTTAGCCTTAGGGGTTCTTCCTTCCAGAGCAGTCCATTTAAGATATCCTGTAGTGGTGTCTTATGAGAGGCAAACTCTCTCAACTTTCGTTTGTCTGGAAATTGTTTAATCCCTCCATCATATTTAAATGATAATCGTGCTGGATACAATATTCTTGGTTCAAGGCCCTTCTGTTTCATAACGTTAAATATATCATGCCATTCTCTTCTGGCCTGTAAGGTTTCTGTTGAGAAGTCTGATGATAGTCTAATGGGTTTTCCTTTGTAGGTGATCTTTTTTCTCTCTCTAGCTGCCATTAATACTCTGTTTTTATGTTTGATCTTTGCCATTTTATTATGTGTCTTGGTGTTGTCTTCCTTGGGTCCCTTGTGTTGGGAGATCTGTGGGCTTCCGTGGGCTGCGAGACTATTTTCTTCCCCAGCGTGGGAAAGTTTTCAGCAATTATTTCTTCAAAGCACTTTCTATGCCCTTTTCTCTCTCTTCTTCCTCTGGTACTCCTATAATGCAAATATTGTTCCATTTGGATTGGTCACACAGTTCTCTAAATATTCTTTCATTCCTAGAGATCCTTTTATCTCTCTCTGCCTCAGCTTCTCTGTATTCCTATTCTCTGATTTCTATTCCATTAACACTCTCTTGCATCTCATCCAGTCTGCTGTTAAGCCTGTCGATCGCTTGTCTTATTTCTACATTGTCTTCCCTCACTTCTTCCCTCAACTCTTGCACATTTCTCTGTAGGTCCATCAGCATGGTTATGACTTTTATTCTGAATTCTTTTTCAGGAAGACGGTGCATTTCCATCCCTTCAGGCACCCTCTCTGGGGTTGTCTGGTTGATTATAGTCTGGACCATATTCCTCTGTCTTTTCATGGCTATAGAAGTGGTTGCTCGTAGTTGCCAAATATGTCAGCTGGGTTCTTTAAGACTTTAAAAAGAAAAAAGAAAAAAAAGAAAGAAAAGAAAGAGAAGAAAAAACAAAAAACAAAATAAAACAAAACAAAAAAAAGAAAAAATGCCCACGAGGAGTAGATTCTGTGGGGATGCTGTAGGTGGCGCTGTTGCTCCACTATTCCGCAGCTGTGGCCAGGCCACTCCGCAGGGCCCTTTATAGCTCTGGCCAGGGTGGGAACAAATATGAGGCTGTTGATCTCTGTGAGAAGTCTAAGTGTGGCCACCCTTTCCCAGTCGCCAGCTAAGGGGTCCGAAACTCCCCAGGACTCCCAGCCTGCTGGGCTGAGTGTGCCGGGGCAATCCAGCTCCTCCGCTGGGCTCCTGTCTCTTTAAGACCACTGAAAAAATGTGTGTGCTTTTTTTTTTCCTTCCCAGGAGCTGGCTGCAAGCACCCTGGCGCGTTCCCCGCTCAGATCCTGCACCCTCTGTCTCTCCAATCTCCACTACACCGTGCAATGTGTGTTAGCACTCCCTGCGCAGATCACCAGGGTGGGTTATTTCACGGGGTGTACCTCCACTCCCTCCCAGCTCTGAATCCTCTTCTCCTGCCGGTGCGCTTGGGTGGGTGAGTGCTCAGGTCCTGCTAGGTCCCGGCTCCGTATCTTACCCGCCTCGTGGGGTGCCGTGTCCTCTCAGGTGTAGCTGCACGCTGTGCGCTTTCCTGTGTATTCTGGTCTCTGTTTTAGGAGTAGTTGTATTTGCTGTATTTTCATAGATATATATAGTTTTTGGAGGAGATTTCTGCCGCCCTGCTCATCCTGCCATCTTCCCGGAAGTCCTGTCTGTACCACATCTTCTATATCCATTCATCTACTGATGGACAATTAGGTTGCTTCCATATCTTGGCTTCTGTAAATAGTGCTCCAGTACACATGGGGGTGCATATGTCTTTTTGAATATGAGAACTTGTATTCTTTGGGTAAATTCCAAGGAATGGGATTCCCAGGTCAAATGGTATTTCTATTTTTAGTTTTTTGAAAGAACCTCCATATTGCTTTCCACAGTGGTTGAACTAGCTTACATTCCCACCAGCAGTGTAGGAGGGTTCCCCTTTCTCTGCATCCTTGCCAGCATTTGTTGTTATTAGTTTCGATGCTGGCCATCCTTACTGGTGTGAGGTGATATCTCATTGTGGTTTTAATTGGCATTTCCCTGATGATTAGTAATGTGGAGCATGTTTTCATGTGTCTGTTGGCCATTTGAATTTCTTCTTTGGAGAACTGTCTCTTCATATTCTCTGCCCATTTCTTAATCGGGTTAATTACTTTATGGGTGTTGAGGCATGTGAGTTCTTTATATATTTTGGATGTTAACCCTTTGTCAGATATGTCATTTACAAGTATATTCTCCCATACTCTAGGATAGCTTTTTGTTCTGTTGATGGTGTCTTTTGCCATATGGAAACTTTTTAATTTGTTGTAGTCCCATGAATTCATTTTTGCTTTTGTTTCTCTTGCTCAAGGAGATGTGTTTAGGAAGAAGTTGCTCGTGTTTATATTCAGGAGATTTTTGCCTATGTTGTCTTCTAAGAGTTTTATGGTTTCATGACTTACATTCAGGTCTTTGATCCATTTCAAGTTTATTTTTGTGTATGGTATTAAACAATAATCCAGTTTCATTCTCTTGCATGTAGCTGTCCAGTCTTGCCAACTCCAGCTGTTGAAGAGGCTGTCATGTCCCCATTGTATGTCCATGGCTCCTTTATCATATATTAATTGACCATATATGGTTGGGTTTATATCAGGGCTCTCTAGTCTGTTCCATTGGTCTATGGGTCTGTTCTTGTGTCAGTACCAAATTGTCTTGATTACTGCAGCTTTGTAGCAGAGCTTGAAGATGGGGAGCATAATCCTGCAGTTTTATTCTTCGTTCTCAGGATTGGTTTGGCTCTTCAGCGTCTTTTGTGGTTCCATATGAATTTTTGAACGATTATCTCTAGTTCGTTGAGGAATACAGTTGGTATTTTGATAGGAAATGCATTGAATCTGTAGATTGCTTTAGGCAGGATGGCCATTTTGACAATATTAATATGTGTTTCCATTTATTGGTATCTTCTTTAATTTCTCTCCTGAGTGTCTTGTAGTTTTTAGAGTATAGGTCTTTCACTTCCTTGGTTAGGTTTATTCCTACTTATTTTATTCTTTTTGATGCAACTGTAGATGGAATTGTTTTCCTGATTTCTCTTTCTGCTAGTTCATTGTTAGTGTATAGGAATGCCACAGATTTGTGCATATTAATTTTGTATCCTGCAACTTTGCTGAATTCAGATATCAGATGTAGTAGTTTTGGAGTGGATTCTTGAGGGTTTTTTATGTACAGTATCATGTCATCTGCAAACAGGGACAGTTTAACTTCTTCCTTGACAATCTGGATGCCTTTTATTTCTTTGTGTTGTCTGATCGCTGTGGCTAGGACTTCCAGTACTATGTTGAATAGAAGTGGGGAGAGTGGGCATCCTTGTCTTGTTCCCAATCTTAAAGGAAAAACTTTCAGCTTCTCGCTGTTAAGTATAATGCTGTCTGTGGGTTTGTCATATATGGCCTTTATTATGTTGATGTACTTGCCCTCTATACCCATTTTGTTGAGAGTTTTTATCATGAATGGGTGTTGAATTTTATGAAATGGTGTTTCCGCATCTATGGAGATGATCATGTGGTTTTTGTCCTTTTTGTTGATGTGGTGGATGATGTTGATGGATTTTCAAATGTTGTACCATCCTTGCATCCCTGAGATGAATCCCACTTGATCATGATGGATGGATGATCTTTCTGATGTATTTTTGAATTCGGTTTGCTAATATTTTGTTGAGTATTTTTGCATCTATGTTCATCAGGGATATTTGTCTGTAATTTTCTTTTTCTGTGGTGTCTTTGCCTGGTTTTGGTATTGGAGTGATGCTGGCCTCATAGAATGAGTTTGGAAGTTTTCCCTCCTGTTCTACTCTTTGGAAAACTTTAAGGAGGATGGGTATTAGGTCTTTACTAAATGTTTGTTAAAATTCAGCAGTGACGCCATGTGGTCCAGGAGTTTTTTGGGGGGTATTTTTTTGATTACCAATTCAATTTCATTGTTCTGTTCAGATTTTCTGTTTCTTTCTGGGTCAGCCTTGGAAGGTTGTTTTTTTCTAGAAAGTTTTCCATTTCTCCTAGGTTATCCAGTTTTTTAGCGTATAATTTTTCATAGTATTCTCTCATAATTCTTTGTATTTCTGTGGTATCCATAGTGATCTTTCCTTTCTCATTTCTGATTCTGTTTATGTCTGTAGACTCTCTTTTTTTGTTGATAAGTCTGGCTAGGGGTGTATCTGTTTTGTTTATTTTCTTGAAGAACCAGCTCCTGCTTTCATAGATTCTTTCCATTTTATTCTTTTCGGTTTTATTTATTTATGCTCTAATCTTTGTTATGTCCCTCCTTCTACTGACTTTAGGCCTCATTTGTTCTTTTTCTAGTTTCATTAATTGTGAGTTTTAGACTGTTCATGTGGGATTGTTATTCCTTCCTGATGTATGCCTGTATTGTGATATAGTTTCTTCTTAGCACCGCCTTGGCTGCGTCCCACAGATTTTGTGGTGTTGAATTATTGTTACCATTTTTCTCCATATATTGCTTTTTCTCTGTTTTTCTTTGGTCATTGATCCATTGGTTATTTTGGAGCATGTTGTGAAGCCTCCGTGTGTGTGTGGTATTTCTCGTTTTCTTTGCGTGATTTATTTCTAGTTTCATACCTCTGTGGTCTGAAAAACTGGTTGGTACAATTTCAATCTTTTTTAATTTACCGAGGCTCTTTTTGTGGTCTAGTATATGATCTATTCTTGAAAATGTTCCATGTGCACTTGAGAAGAATGTGTATGCTGCTGCTTTTGGGTGTAGAGTTCTGTAGATGTCTGTTAGGTCCATCTGTTCTAATGTGTTGTTCAGTACCTCTGTCTCCTTACTTAATTTCTGTCTGCTTGATGTGTCCTTTGGAGTGAGTGGTGTGTTGAAGTCTCCTAAAATGAATGCATTGCTATTTCCTCCTTTAATTCTGTATTTGTTTCACATATGCTGACGCTCCTGTGTTGGGTGCATATATATTTATAATGATTATATCTTCTTGTTGGACTGACCACTTTATCATTATGTAATGTCCTTCTTTTTCTCTTGTGACTTTCCTTGTTTTGAAGTCTATTTTGTCTGATACAAGTACTGCAACTCCTGATTGTTTCTCCCTATTAGTTGCAGGAAAAATCTTTTTCCATCCCTTCACTTTTATTCTGTATATGTCTTTGGGTTTAAAGTGAGTCTCTTGTAGGCAGCATATAGATGGGTCTTGTTTTTTTATCCATTCAGTGACTCTATATCTTTTGATTGGTGCATTCAGTCCATTTACATTTAGGGTGATTATCGATAGCTATGTACTTATTGCCATTGCAGGCTTTAGATTCTTGGTTAACAAAGGTTCAAAGTTAACTTCCTTACTATCTAAGAGTCTAACTTAACTCACTTAATATGGTATTACAAACACAATCTAAAGGTTCTTTGTTTATTTCTCCTCCTTTTTCTTCCTCCACCATTCTTTATATGTTATTTATCATATTTTGTACTCTTTGTCTACCCCTTTATTGACTTTGGGGATTGTTAACTTAATATTCTATTAGCTTACTAATTAGCTGTTCTACCTTCTTTACTGTAGTTTTATTACCTCTGGTGACAGCTATTAAACCTTAGGAATACTTTTATCTATAGCAGTCCCTCCAAAATACACTGTAGAGGTGTTTTGTGGGAGGTAAATTCTCTCAGCTTTTGCGTATTTGGAAATTATTTAATCCCTCCTTCAAATTTAAATGATAATCTTGCCAGATAAAGTATTCTTGGTTGAGGCCCTTCTTCTTCATTGCATTAAATACATCATGCCACTCCCTTCTGGCCTGTAAGGTTTTTGCTGAGACGTCTAATGATAGCCTGATGGGCTTTCTTTGTACGTGATCTTATTTCTCTCTCTGGCTGCTTTTAATAGTCTGTCCTTATCCTTGATCTTTGCCAATTTAATTACTACTATATGTCTTGGTGTTGTCTTCCTTGGGTCCCTTGTGTTGGGAGATCTGTGCACCTCCATGGCCTGAGAGACTATCTCCTTCCCTAGACTGGGGATGTTTTCAGCAGTTACCTCCTCAAAGACGTTTTCTATCCCTTTTTCTCTCTTTTCTTCTGGTACCCCTATAATGCGAATATTGTTCCGTTTGGCTTGGTCACACAGTTCTCTCAATATTCTTTCATTCTTAGAGATCCTTTTTTCTCTCTGTGCCCCAGCTTCTTTGTATACCTCTTCTCTAGTTTCTGTTTCATTTATCATCTCCTCCACCATTTGTAATCTGCTTTTAATACCCTCCATTCAACGATTGGCTCTCCAACCGTAATTCATTCCTGAGTTCTTGAATATTTTTCTATATGTCCATGAGCATGTTTATGATTTTTATTTTGAACTCCCTTTCAGGAAGATTCATGAAGTCGATGTCATTTAAATCTTTTTCAGGAGTTGTATTCATAATTTTAGTTTTAACCAGGTTCCTTTGGCATTTCATATTTGTATATGGTGCCCTCTAGTGCCCAGAAGCTCTACGCTCTGGAGCTGCTCAGCCCCTGAAGCAATATTGGAGGTCACATTGGAGCGGTATTGGTGCCTGGGGGGGAGGAAAGAGCTGTTGCCTGCTTCCTGGCTGCTATGCCTGTCTCCACTGCCTGAACCAGTAGGCCAAGCACACAGGTATAAGCCTCTATGCTTTGCGTTTGTAGCTGCTGTAGACAGGTTTTCCCTGTGGCTGGCTCAACCCCAGAGTAGGGTTTGCCGGTTTGCCAGCCTGGTGGGGCTGGCTGGGAGAAAGATGCAGTAGGCTGCGTATCATTGATAGGGGTCCTTGGAACTCTGTAGCCAGCCAGGGAGTTGGGGTACCTGAAGATAGTGAAAGCTCCCAACCTGCTGGGCAGAGAGCACCTGGACAATTTTGTCTACCTGTCCTTTCTCCTGAGTGTAAAGCTCTGTGCATTCCTTGTCCCTTTAGCAGCCCTCTTGCTGTTAGGACGTCTCTCAGACTGCCCACCTTTCTTTTGTCCCAGAACAGCCGGATGTGGATCCCTGCTTTCCACAAGTGGCTGGAATCTGAGTCACTCCAGGAATTCTGCCTGTCTTAGCTTTTCAACCCCCTAATCATGAGAGTACCATGCAAGCACCGTGAAATGTAGGTTTGTGCTCCCTGATCAGATCTCTGGAGTTAGGTATTCAGCAGTCCTAGGCCTCCACTCCCTCCCCCCTCCGTTTCTCTTCCTCCCGCCGGTGAGCTGTGGTGGGGGAAGGGCTTGGGTCCTGTCAGGCCACGGCTTTGGTACGTTACCCTGTTCCATGAGGTTTATTCTTTTCTCCAGGTGTATGCAGTTTGGCACAGTCCTCCTTCCTGTTGCTCTTTCAGGATTAGTTGTATTAATTATATTTCCGTGTTATATGCGGTTTTAGGAGGAAGCCTCTGTCTTACCTCTCACACCGCCATCTTTCAATACATTTTCATATTCGGAAAACCTTAGAAATAATTAACTGTTTTAGGTTGTGGGGTTTTTAATCAACAGTATTTTTTTCATTGGAGCTAATTATACCTTCGAATATGCAGTAATGACATTGACATTTAATGATGCTTTAAAGGATGCATTCATTAAAATGCTCCTTTCTGTCCCAACAAGAAGAACTAACTAGGTATGGTAGGCTGCTTTTCCTGGATAATACTCTGCTTCTTGAGTTGTTGCTATTTTCGATCCACACCGGCCTCTGGCAGCATCACTCCTAACAGCTGTTTTAACCATCTTCTTGCTGCATTGTTGCTCCTCTTCTCAGTGGGCCTTTGGAGTGACGCTGTGGGAGCTCATGACTCTGGGCCAAACGCCCTACGTGGACATCGACCCCTTTGAGATGGCTGCGTATCTGAAAGATGGTTACCGAATAGCCCAGCCCATCAACTGTCCTGATGAACTGTAAGTTCTTCTGAGCTTTGAGATATGGGTTTTATTCCACTTATGATACCTGGATAAAAGAAAAAGAGCAGGTGTCCATATTCATACAGACTTTCCTTTGGAGAATAATGATTCTTTGGACTTGAGTTAGGCTGTTGTAGAGAACCACACAGGAAGCCAGACTCATTATGCAGTTGACATTAGGATTTTTTGCATCTTATATTTATAGTGCTTAATCCAACCTGAGAGACTAATATACATAGTGTAAAAATACTAATACTATGTTGGTTATTCTGTGTAGAGTGAATACCTAACTTTTATTTATGTAATATTAAGGACACACTTAGTCATAAAAAGCCATTCTTATTGTCATCTTGCCTTGTCAGTTGGTGGCACTTGATGTATAAGGAAGATGTTTTGGGCTAGTGAGATGATTCCCTTTCCTGCTCTCATCACATAGCTAATCTTCCCATAGCATGGGACTGGGGGGGCAGGAGGCTATTCTGGAGTGAGTGAGTGTGCAGATGAGTGCGGTGTCAGTTCCACGATCCCCTGGGGGTTTCTACATCATGACAAGGTGGCAGCTTTTGCGCTGATTGTACTATAGATACAGGGTTTTTAGTGGTTAGGTAAACCTCCCTTTTCCTACAAGTTCTTTCTCTCAGAACTTAAATACAAATAACACAGGTTATTATTAATAACAAATACTGTGTTTAGGTATTTCCATGAAGTCTGTAAATTTGCTGATATATTTTGATAATGTGAAGAATTGAAATCCGCACATAAAATCCAGATAAGTCATTTTAGCTGCTTTTCATTTTAGAACTGCCAACAGATAGTAATAGTATTTGATTTTTAATATGTCATCCTCTCCACACCCACATTTAGACAAAACCTAAAGCATCAAATTGACCAAAAGGTTAGGAATCCTGAATTGTCACTAGACACATTTTCCATTTTTGTCGCTCTGCAGATTTGCGGTGATGGCCTGTTGCTGGGCCTTAGATCCAGAAGAGAGGCCCAAGTTCCAGCAGCTGGTACAGTGTCTCACAGAGTTCCACGCAGCCCTTGGGGCCTACGTCTGACTCCTCTCCCAGTCCCACAGCATCAGAGCAAGGGGCCTGTTGGGCCTCACTCGGAACTAGTCATGGGCACTTCGTACATGACACAACTCCAGCAGAAGCACATTTGTCTTCCAGAACACTGTGCCTTCGGAGTGCTTTAGGATCTGAACTTTTAAAGACAGACTTAATAATGTGGAATATTTTCTAGCTCTCACTTTTATTAGGTTGAACTGAAAAGTTTTTTGTAAATTTTTTGGCCCAAAATTTTTAAAAACATAGTTACTTTGGACTAGGGGTACATTCTTACAAAATAATAAACAGTTTGTAAAATTGTTTAAACACAGGTATTTGGAATAGCTATCTTAGTGTCAACTGCTTTTTATTTTTTAACTTCATCAAGGTAAAGTAGGTGATTCACCTTTAAAGTTTTTAAAAATATTTATCACTAGTCTTGGGAATGGTTTGTCTTCAAGATGCAGTACTTTTCTTAGGAAAAGAAAGATAGCATAAGAAGATGTCTGGTTTTCCTTGTACAGGAAAAGGCAAAATTAGATGAAGAAAAGCTAGAGAAAAAAAGAAATAAAAAAAATACTAGAAACAAACTTCCCTTCTGTGGAAAATTACTTCTTTTTAAAATTTTTTTAATGAAAGAATTCTACTTTCTTATTTTGGGGAAGTTGGAGCTAAGTTCATTGAAACATCTTAAATTTGGCAGAAATTAGCATTTCTGTGAGCCAGAAGTGGGTTTGGGGCATGTCAGTAATAAACAATGGCAATTTTATTTATTTTAACTCTCTGGAAAAAGGAGATAATAGAATTCCAAAAAGTGAAGTCATGTTTCTAAGGTTAAGAATCTCTTTTACTGTACCTAGAATAGTGCTATGCACAGAGTGGGTGCTTGAGTTGTTGTGGGGAAAAAAAAAAAGTAAAGTGGTAAATTTTGTGCTTATCTTCAAGGCTGGCTTAAGTATAAAAAAAATTTTTTTTAACACTTGAAAATTAAAGGATTTGTTTCATACTATGACAGTATGGGAAATATTGTTCATAACAAATGATCGGTTGTGTCTGGTAAGTCTTTCAATATGCAACAGCTAGATATCTGTGTTTTATTTCATGGGTGTTTAACTCAGGCTCCTAAGCCCTAACACAATTAAAGCTGACTGTGCTCAGCTTGCAGGTTCTAATAAAAGGTTGAGGTTATTATTACAAGGAAGTACTACAACAGTGAAAGTTTTCTCCAAAGCCATGATATTAGAGTTATGTATGTATTTATACTTGGTTATAGTTAGCCTAACACAGAGTCAAATAGACCATCTAAATAGCTAGGCCTTCAGGTGCCTGTCCTCTACTCCCAGCCTCAAAGATATATAAGGGAGAGTGCATAGCTGCTGGAGGCTTTTACTCTTCTTGAAGAAGCTTTATGAATCAGCACATCTGGAAAAATAGCTCACACACTACATGCTCTACCACAAGTGGGCCAAGAGCAAGATTTTTCTGTGTACCATTTCTTAACACTGGTTCTTTGGTTTAAAGAATACTCAAGCCCCTGAATGGCCAGTTTTTTAAAAGCTCTTTGAACTACTTGTCAAGTACAGATATTTTTGCCCGCAATCTGCAATCTTAGCAGGCATCAATCAACAAATATTTATTTAGCACTTACTGTGTATTGTGCACGCAAAGTGGTTCAATTCTAGCACTCTTTCCAACCTTCAGTGCGTTCTTCTTTGTGTTCAATTCTGTGCATTGTTTAGATATCACAGTTCTGTGTACGATCCAGAAGAAAAAGTGCTGACATCTGACTTCTGTCTCAAACTAGCAGGTAATAAGAGGTGCTCTCAGTTTACTGGGACGTGTAGTGCTTTTAACCTTATCTTTTTGTGTTTGGAAGCTGTCGTGTATATATTTGTTTTAGCAGGTGATTAAAGGTCTAAATTGATTTTTCTTGTTGAGCTACATGGAGTTGTTGACTTCAACAAAAAGAGCAGTTATAAGACTTCCATGGCTGGTCTTCCTCCAGTGGTTTTGTTGTAGATTGTGCATATTACTCAACAGATTTTGCAGAAGTCTAATTTTTAAAGGAAAGAAGCAAACTGATAAAGCACTGATCTGATATTATGGCTCTAGTTGCCATATATCATGGCCATGAATATGGCTGGCTCTAGTGGTCTGTTACAGGCCTAATATAGAACTTTTTTATATTCTGTCCTTTCTTATAACACCCCATCATAAGAAAATTTTGTTTGTAAAAGCAAGGAGGATTGGGCTGCCATTCATTATATATTTATGGAGTGCCCACTGTATTTTTGGCTCTGAATATATGCAGGGAACAAGACAGGTGGGGTTCCTCCCTTTCAGGTCTTACATTCTCTTTAAGAGAAGCAGATAATGAACATAACTAAGATTTTGGTAAGTGCTATGAAAAAAATATACAGAGTGGTATCATAGAGAATAACTTTAGGTATAATAGTCAGTCAATCTTCTCTGAGCAGGTGGCATTTAATCTGAGATTAGAATGACAAAAAGCCAGCCATGAGAAGATCCAGGCAGATAGGACCTAATTGAAGAGGCCTTAAAGCAGGAACAAGGTGGCCTCCAGTCTTGGCTTTTCCTGTTCATCCTCTAGCTGTTGCTGCTGGAGGAAGAGCACAGAGGCCAGTGTGGCTAGAATGTAGTTAGGGAAGGGAGAGTACCAGATGAGGTCTGGGAGATATGTGAACAGACAGCAAGGCCCTACAAGCCATGAGACACATTCATATTTTATTCCAAATACATGGAATTTCACTCAAAGATATTTTAAGTAAGGGAATGACATGACCTGATTTGTCATTTAAAAAAGATTATGCCAACTCTTGTGGAGATTGGATTGTAGGGAGGCAAGGGTAGAAGTAGTGAGACTCTTTAAGAAACTATTCATAGTTTAGGAAAGAAAAGATAATGGTCTTGGACAAATTTGAGTAGTGTGAAGATTGGAAAGGGCAAATTGAAGATAACATTTTGAAGGTCACAGATAGGACCTGGGTCTGTTGGATGTTAGAGGGTGAGGTGGAACAAGTAAGAGAATGATCAGGGATGACTAGTTGGTTTGGGGCTTAAGCAACTGGTCGTATGGCCAAACTATATATGGAAATGGAAAAAACTAGGGGGAATAGGATTTTGCTTTGCTGGGGGGAATGAGAAATTTGTTATAGACCATGTTTGAGATGCCAATTTGTTATATAAGTGGAGATTTTGAGTAGCTAGATTTAGAGAAGAGGTCTCACTGAACATACATAGAGTGAACCTATAAATATTTGGAATGAACTTTTTTTCATCTTTCTGAGTGTTCTGCCTTTTTGACACCGAGAATAAGCACAGGCTGCTATTAGATAGGCATGCTTTGTTAGGGACAGCATTTGGCTGCAAGTAATAGAGATCCAACTCTTAATTACTTACCCAAATTCAGGTTTATTTCTCTCCCATTAACAAATCCAGAGAGTTAAATCAGGGCTGGTGCAGTGATCCCAGGATATCCATTACTGGGTCTCCTCCATTTTTGCTGCTCTGCCGTCTTTAAACTGTTTTGGTTCATAGGAATCCCAAGGGCCTACACCTTTACTAGGTAGGAAGATAGGGAAAGGATGAGAGGTAAAAGGCATGAGTTAGCTGAGTCGTTTTTGTGAGGACACTGTATTTTTACCACTGTATTTTACTGCAGCACGGACAACCTTAGCTGTCAGGCATCTTGGGAAACTAGATTTTGTTGTTGTTGTTTTTAACAACTTTACTGAGATATAATTCACTTATCACTCATTTAAAGTGTACAATTTAATGACTTTCAGTATATTCAGAGTTGTGCAACCATCACCGCAGTCAAATTCATTTGTACCATCCTGAAAAGAAACCCATACCCATTACCAGTCACTCCTAATTTCGTTCCCACCTCTAGCCCAAGGCAACTACTAATCTGTTTTCTATCTCTGGATTTTCTATTCTGGACCTTTCATATAAATGGAGTCATATGATATATGGCCTTTCATATCTGGCTTCTTTCACTGAGCCTTTTGTTTTTGAGGTTCATTCATGTTGTCACATGTATCAGTATTTCATTCCTTTTTATTGCCAAATATTTGATTATGTGGATATACACTATTCATTCATCAGTTTATGCCTATTTGGGGAAATTGAGTTTTCAGTTGTGCCCATTCTTACCCTGAGCAAAATAGGGTTTCCGTTGGTAAGGAAGCACCAATCAGCTGTTGATGAGTAACTAGCAGTATCTGTCCTGTGCAGAAGGGGCATAACGGACTGGAATCTAGCTCCTTCAGACGTATATTTAAAGCTTCAGAAGTTCTGTCAGGTATGGGAGGAAGTGCAGTGACTATGAAGTCTTAGTGAATGGAGGGAGTACCCAGTCGGCTTGTTTGTAGGTTGATGAACACTGCCATTATTTAAGAGAAACCCTGGTAGGGATTACTCCTTAGCCTTTTAGCCTCTAAGTCTGTGTCCGGAGCACCCACTGTTCCACTGTGATTGTTACTTTGGCCTTGGGCCTGCTATTTCCACTAGTCCATAATTCTGCCACCACTTTGTGGATTTCCGTTTACAAGGATATTTATGTTCTCCTCAGTACTTGGCCTGTAGTGTCTGTCTCCCACCAAGTGTGTTTCCTGTGGCTTCATGGTCTGACTAGGGCCTTTGAAAGTAAGCCAGAGATTGGCTATATGTCTCCATAAAAACTCCTATTAAAAGAGGTCAAACATTTATTTGTTTATTAAATACTGTATCACATACATTTATTGGGCTAAATTTATGTCTTTATTTAGATTATTTGCATTCATATAAAATTTTGTTAATTTTTTAATTGGAACTATTTGGCCACCACACCGCTTCATATACATCCAAGGAATGCCTTAAGTTGTTCACATAACCTGGAGAACGCTGGTGGGCTTGAGGAGGGATTGGCCAGAGGTCCTGCCTCCAGGAAATGACCAGCATTAATAATTTGAATAAAAATTCCTCTCACTCTGACCTTGCTCAGGCCAGAATGGGTTGATTTGACCATCATCTCTTCATGGGGAAGTACAATGTCCTGATAAACTGTGTTTTAGCTTTGTGTTGGAATCTCTAGGCAGTGTCCCTCTGGACTTTCCTCCCCACCCCCACAAGAAAAGACCCACAGATGACTTAGCTGAAACAAGGGCATTTATTTGACTTGACGGGCATTCTTAGTCAGCTAGGCAGACTCTTGTCTGTGGCAAGTACTCCCTACAGCCCTTGGGGCCTCTTCTGGGAAGTCAGGAAGAGGAAGATATGGGGGCTGCAGCCTGGTGCTGCCAGGCCTGTGGAAATCTGGGACTGAGTCCACCCTGAGGGCCTTCCCCTGTCTCTTCCGCCCTCTCTGGCCACATTGGACCCCTTGCCATTCTTCAGCATCTCTTTGTGGCCCTCCTCACCGTCTGCCTCATGTATCATAAGTCCCTCTTAAAAGGAACCTCATTCCCTTTCCACAGGATGCGACATTTCAAGTACATTTAAACAACATACTAAGACTTAAAATTAACTATAAAGATTGCTTTTTCCGTCACAGCCACCTTAGCATTGCATCACATTTTAGAGCTGAAAGGAAGGTCAATTTACAAAGGAGAAAACTGAATTCAGTACCACTTGCCAGACACAAAACGAAAAGTAGGCTCTTTCTTGTGTTGGTGACTTTTAGGGAGGTAGAAATTCTTTCCCAGGAAGGGGAATTTATTGCCATAGTCACTAAAATGCCAAAATTGTATATTTTAGTATGTATTTGTTGAATGAGTGAACGTTGCTTTTATTTTTTAGATCTGCGGGTCGAATTGTTGAAGCACAGTGTTCAAAGCAGAATGGCAAGAGAGGAGTCGGGGTGAATAGCAGATACGTCATGAAGGGCCTAACGTATCAAAAGGTCTAGATGTTCTGTAGGTTTTGGAGATGAGTGAAGGGCTTCTATCAGGGATGTGGGCACACTTATTTTAGCAGTGTTAGTGGCAGGCGGCCACTGCTTACTGTTCATCAGGCATTGTGCTGTTACTTTGAATGCATTATCTCATATCCTCCTCACAATCCTGTTGAGTGTCACTGTCATCATCCCCATCTTAGAGTTGAGGAAACCGGCCAAGATGGGTAGCCCATGGTGGAGCTGTGATTTTAATTGAAGGAGTCTGACCAGAGAAGAGAGAAGGGCACCTACACACTGGGATAAGGGGAGAAGATTGTAGGGGCAGCTCGGACATGGCGGGAGACCCTGCTTCGTGGTCTCAACCTGTGTAGTGCCATGAGAGACAGTATTGTTGGCTGAAAGGGTTTGGATAGAGGCCTGGTAAACCTCATGAGAGTTTGAAACCTTTGCTTAGGGAAATTTGCAAGGGAGCTGACCAAGATCAAGTGAAAATGGAACTCAGCCGAGGTTGAAGACAAGGAATTTATGGTGATACCATCCCGACTGGTAATGGCATTTTTCTCCACAAATCTGACAGTAGTAGAATCTGCCGTAAGAAGGAGTGGATTAAGTAAGATGCCTGTTTCTTTCCTTTTCACATTACAGTCCAAAGGGAGGAAGGTGGCCTGATCTGGTGGAGTGGCTCATTGTTAAATCATTCAGGGGCCTACATCCCTTCTGTCTCGTTCTGCTGGTCTGTAGGCTGTGCTGACAGAGCTACATGGCCAAAAGCCGGGTCTCTGCCACCTCAGTGTTTCAGCTCCCGAAAGGGGTATGAACAAAAGTGGGAAGTAAATACTTTCCTTTTAGGTAAGAAAGAAGTTTTTACACATCACTGTTCATATTTCATTGGTGAAAACATATATTGAGCTGCAGGGAAGCCTGGGAAATGGATCTAGATAGGCAGTCGTGTTCCCAATTAAAATTCTTTTACTATGGAAGGAGAGGAGAATCAGTTTGGGGACCAGGTAGCAGTCTGCTGACTGGGGGATTGATGTAGGATTGGAGATTTTCTGGACAGTTGTGAGGATGGCAGTATGAGTAACTAGGCTGGCTGAGGTCTGGTTCAGGTGGTCAGCTCTGAGCTCCAGTGGGGCAAGGTAGTTAGGCCAGCTGGGATATCAAAGACCTGGAAGCCTTGAGTCTAGGAGGTTACAGAGTAGAAGTGAGACAACAGGAGAAAATGGTTAGAATAGGAGTTAGTGATTTATGGTTAGTGGAGGATCTGGGATTGGGTCTACAGGTGGCTTAGTTCTGGGGGATGGCAAGACTTATGGTGGAACCATGGGTTTGGGAAGTTGACATGGTGAGATGGAGGTTTCCAGAGTCGAGGTGGTCACAGAGCAGGTTTGGTGTTCCTGCACTGCACTCAGCCTTCCTGTTTTAGCACACAGTGCCCTTCAGCGTTGGTGCCCAGCTCTCTCCCCCACACACTGTCTCTCTTCCTCTCCTCTCCACCTGATGCACAGTCAGTTCCTACACACATAGCCTTCTTGTGCTTTCTTGCGTACTCTTCTTCCCATGATGGTGCCCCATCACCCACTTCCCTATGATCTAGCTGACTCCCCCCTACCCAAACACCACTTCATGTGTCTTCTCCCAAGAGGCTGTCCTTGACCTGGAGCCCTTAAAGTCTCTTCTTTGTTTATATCTGGCCACCGGCTGGCTTCCTCCTCTGCTTATTTATAGTGCACAACTTAAGCTCACATATGGCCAGTTTGGCCTTTCTGTCCACTTTTTACACATACACGCTACTGATTAAGTGGCTTCTTTGCTTATTTTCATACCAGCCCGTACATTAGCTGCCACCACCTGGTCACTCATGCGCCAAAGAACAGAGTGGACAGATGTGGATGATAATTCACTTGCTCCTCATGGCACAGAGGCACTGGAAGGACTACAACCCCATCATTGCTTTACCTTCCTACCAGGCCTGGAGTATGGGAGGGGGTTTTAGGGAGATACCAGGTGGTTGTTTCTCGTCACCACTAAGAACAGTAAGTTTATACTGCACCAAAAGGAATTGGTCGCTGAGTAAGGATTTGGTCACTGGTCTGTCCGTTCATCTCAACAGCAGCTTTGCCAGGCCCTGGGAATGGAGAAAGCAAGGAGGCCATCCTGTCCTTACAGTCTGGTGCTGGGAAGTGGGGGGTTGGGACACATAACCAGTTAGTAATGGTGCACTAATGGGGAAGGGAAGGCTCTGAAGCTGTGGATGCCCCCACGGTTCCAGCCCCAGGGAGCCTTCCCCAGGGCCTGGTAAGACCTATGAAGCTGAACACTCCAGGAAGGCCTCTCCAGGCATCTGCAGAGACACAGATGATCCTTAGAGGGACAGTTGTCCTGTGCTCTGAGGGAAACGTGCTGCAGCCAGTGCTCATGGGATGGGAATGCGCTAGGGTGTGTGTGTGTGTGGTCTCTGGACACGCATGGCCATCATTCACCTGAGGGCCGTTGCTTCTGTCCTTCAGTTTGGTTTCCTTTTTGGCCCCCGTGGTGTGATGAGAGACTGCATCTATGAACCTCAGTGCCCCCCTGCCCCTCCAAACCCAGTGGTCAGACCACCCTAGTCCATACCCCGGAGTAGAGCCTCAACCGGACAGTAAGGAAGATCCTTGTGGCATCTGCTGGAATCAGGCTGCCTTCCTCCATTTCCCACCTCCCCATTTTTACCAAAACCTTTTTCCAAGCCCAGCCTTCCTATCCAAGAATCTGTCTTGGAAAACAAATACTCCATTTCCCCGAGGTAAAAACCAAAAATGCCCATCTTATGGAAAGCTGCATCCTACTACATCAAGGGGGAGTCGTCGTCTCAGGACTGCGAGGAGTCTGGCCAGGCCTTCGGGCACGGACTGACATGGCTGCACCCAGGGCAGGAGCTGGGAGAACGGAGGTCAGGCCTGAGCTGGTCCCAGCAATTTGGACTCCCACAGCCTCCCCAGAGCTGATTTAGAGACTTTGGCCCTGAATCTTTCAGGGAAGTCCCTGCAGAGGCTGGCCATGAGAAGGGGCCCCTCTCATGCTCCCGTCCAGTCATCCAGAGGCCCTGCCCACCCTCCGCCCCCTCTTAGGAAAACAGATATGCTTTCTTCCCTGAGGTTTCCCAGGCTTGGAGAAAACTCTGGCTGTCACACACTCACCTAGTACACTTCTTACTTGGATGTCTGCCATTCGGGTAACAGCGTTCAGTGTCAGTCGGGGTGAGAGACCAGCCTGAGCTCCTCTCTCTCACCCCCATACTCAGTCTACTGCTTCTAAAATGTGTCCCTGCATTCCCCACTTTTCTGTCCATCAGCACCCCACTGGGCCAGACTCCATCACTCCTGCCTAGATGACTCCAGCCTCCCCAGCTCCTGACCAAGGGCCTGGATCACCTCAGTGGACAAGTATGGGCAGCCTAATTTTCCAGAACCACTGGAGACCCCACAAGTCTGGACAGGAATTCCAGAGAGGAAGCATCGCCTCCCTCCCCGGGGAGCTGTAGGGGAGGGGAGGAAGCCTAGACAGGACTTTCTGGGTTGGGGCTGGGGGCAGTGAGGAGCGTTCTCAGAAGAGAAGCCCCCACTGGCTGGGGCTCAGGAGAAAGGCCTGACTCCAGCAGGACCTCCGGCTCATTTTCTAAGCGGCAGGCCAGGCCAGGGGCCCTCTCAGAAGCTCAGCTCTTCTCTGCTTGTCCAAGTGCTGTGGTCCAGTAGGTATGGCACAGACTGTCTTCATCGTCCTCTCCCTCCCTTTGACCCTCTGTCCCCTTCTCCCTCCCTCCCTGCTGACCCGCTCCTGACTCAGCCCTAGTCAGATCCCCTTTCTCAAATCCATCCTGGGCCCTTTGGGACATGCTCTCCCTCTCAGAAAAGCTTTTTTTCTCACTCCCACTTGCCAGCACTGCTGTCCCCTCCCACCCGGGGTCCCCTAGGACTGGTTTTGCTTGTGGTCTTCATTCCTGTGATTTTCTCATCTCTGGTGGCTCCCTCCTCTGTCCATGTGAACTGGACCACGACTTCCCTCCACCCTCCATCAGTGTCTCCCCTGCATGGTGCCATCACACTGCCTGGAAGAGTTGACAGTTCATCCACCCTGGTACCTCCCTCGGCTTGCTCAGGGTGTCAGCACCCTGTTCTTACTCTTACTCTCTGGGGCTGCTCCCTCTGCAGGACCGACTCCCAGGGCAGGGCTGCCCGATTCGGTGGCCTTCTCTCAGTTCTCATTCTCCTACTCCTGCCAGCCACATCACCCTGCTTGAAACACTCCTTTCTCTCAACGTTTCTCTCCTAGACCTTTTCTTCCTCTTTTCTTCTACACAGGCTTCATCTCTTTCCCTTTCCTCAGTGTGAAGGGTTCCTATGCTTCTAATCCTCCAAACTTTTCTAATCTTACTGAACCCCAATCTTCTTTCCATCTTGTTCTTCAGTGAGTCCATCCATGCTCAAATAACTGCTCTGTGCCCATCACCCCCACACCTTGGGCTCTGGTCCAGGCCTTTTTGAATATCTCTTCCTGGACGCCACGCTGCCACCTCAGCCCCAACACAGCCATCACAAATCTCAGTCCTCTACCAGGGTCCCCCAAGGGGGCCACCTTCACTCCTTCCATTGTGATTCTTACTGAACACTCCAGGGGAGGAATTCTGGGTCTCTCCGACAAGCCCCGTGGCCTCTCCCATCGCCCTGCTCCCTCCCGCTCCCTCCCCCAGACTCCGATGATGACATCCTGTCTGGGCCCCTTGCTCTCACTTTCTTCCCAGTACTACCATGGCTGCCAGGGATCCCATCTTTTCCTTTTCTGACTGTCACTCAAGCACTTATTTCAAACATTCTGAAAGTTGTTGTGAGACATATTTTCCTTCGAAAGTGTGGATGTGTAGAATCATCAAGTGGGTGATTTGATGGATGTCAAAGACATATTTTTTTGGTCTGTTACTTTGTAAGCTCCCCAACCAAAAACAAAACCAGTCCACTCCTTTCTCTGAACTTCTTCTAGCATTTAGTGTTTATTAAATATAATGCTTTCTTAGAACAAAGACTAATTTTACTGTAAGAGTAACTACAAGTAATCCTCCCACTTCCCACTGAGGAATATAAGCATATGGAATTCATTACTCCACAAGTTTCTACTGGCAGAAAAAATCCAAATGTATCCAAAAAGCTTGGAGGAAGGTATGCCAGAGACAAGGTTGTTTTCTAAGATACACACTCCTAAAAGAAACACAGAGATTGATCTGTAGGGTGAGCTGAATCCACTGGTGGGGCTCCTTTCCCACTGCTGTGTCCCCATGGCATGTCCTGGTATCTGGCTCATATGTTCATGTATTCACTATATCTATATGGGTGTACACAATCCTGCTAGAGTCCCTGAGTTGCTATTCTAGCAGTGGTAAAAACTTCAGCCCAATGGCCCTGACCTCTGGACCCAGACCTGAGACTAAGGGCGCCTGCTGGGGTTGGGCCACTGCCTGTGGCTATGACCCATGACCTAGACATCACCAGTTCCCTGCTCTAATTCACCAGGACAAACATCACCTAGAATGTCATTCTGAAGAGCTGACACTGTTGGCTGGCCTACCATGAAAGGGAGGCATAGGCCACTGCCAATGTGACTACATGACAAATGGCCTCCCTCGCTCCCTCCTGCCCCAGGAATTAGGGTCCTTTAGATTTCTGTGCAGTAAAATTAGAAAGTACACAGTACCTTTGTTACAAATATACTTTCTTCTCTACGCACAGGATACCAGGAAATAACCTTGAAATTGTTTTTAAAGAGCTAAGGAAAATATATTTTTATAACAAATGGACCTGCTACAATAAACATTTGATTAACTTCCTGTTGTCTGAGAGAAAATGCCAAGTTGTGGGTAGAGGACTGGAGTTTACTGTTCAATTAATTAAACCCTAATGATAAAAGGGAGAAAAAAAATTTTTTGAGGGCCAATGTTGCCTCTTTCTATTCTATCTTCCATGTTTCTTAACCTCTCTAATGTTTTCCCACATTTTTCTTTCTGTACTACATTCTGGATAACTTTTTGTAACTTGCCTTCTGATTCACCAATTCTTATTTTCAGTTTTGACTCTTATGTGGCTTAAAAATGTGGATTTAAAGTTCAGTGATGGATGTATTTTTTGTTTCTAAAAGCTTTCCTTTCTCATGTGAAAATATGTCTCTTTTTACCTAGTAGCTGTTTGTTTTTCATTGCATCTTTTTGTTTCTTTAAACGTATACATACTTTTGTAATAATCTAGATCTGTTCATTTCATTTCTTGAAGTTCTTTGAAGTCTTTGAAGTCTGCAGCTGCTTGTGCTTTTGCTGACTTTCATTCATGGTAGCTTCTTTATTCATCTGGTCCATAAGTTTGGATTGTATCCTCATGTTCTGCCTGGACTTACTTGTCAAAACCCTGTGGGATGGTAAGACACGAACAAGAAGTAATATTGGTGGGGGAGCAAAAGCTGTAATTATTTACAGATGATTTCATAATGTACTTAGAAACTACAGGAGATTCAACTGGCCAGTTAGAACTAATAAAACTATTAGCTAAACTATTGGAACTAATAAAAAAGCAAAAACAAAGGAAAGAGGCTTAGTAAAGAACAACTTACCAAAATCATTAACCTTCCAATAAGCCAATAACCAATCAGGGTACCTTTTTTTTTAAGGATCTATAAAAATATCTTTAAAAACAACTAATAATTTAGGAATAAACAGGTCAACAAATGTGCAAGACTTATGAAAACCTGTCAAACATTCTTGAAGTTACTGAACTGATAAAAAGCACACTGAACAAATAGAGATGTCAACCATGTTCCTATATACAAAGATCCAAAATTATACTTCCTAAATTAATGTATGTACTCAATGTGGTTATAAATGATGGTTTTTAAAATGAACTTGGCAGGGACTTCCAGTTTCCAGTTCCACATGTGAGGAGCTTGGAAGTTGCAAATCCATCTTAATCACCAGTAAAAAAGCTGAACAGACTGAAAAATCATCAACTTTTCTTGGATCTATAAGAGACGTGAGGGCTCAGGGCAAACGATTGTAACTGGGATTGGAGAGACAGGCAAACACAGGGCTTCAGGGTTTACCAAAGCAGAGATTCATGAACACAAACCACTGTGGAAACCAATGGCAGGGTAGGAAAACCTGAGCTATAATTGACAAATTTCTGGAGGGACAGTGTGGACAAGCATGAGAGTTAAAAACTCCAGGAACACAGTCATAGGAAGGCCCCCACACTTTTATGAGTTTTTTACCTCCAGGAGCTTGGCTAGTTTCTCCCATTAAATATCAGAGAAAAATCCCTTCATGCCTACATCAGGGAGGTGAGGGAAAGGAACTGTTTTTTAAACACACCAGAGCACTCTGTTCCTCTTAAGAGGTCCTGCTCTCAGGGCAAACTAGTTACCCAAAGACCAACAGGCTGGGGTGTTTTCAGAGCCTAACTGACCTGGGGCAAGGGAAATATCCAACTCCAGTCAACTCTAGCCTTACGTATGGGAGAAGAGAAATTCTCAGCTCTAGCCCCCTCTGGCCATCCTGTCCCACTTAATGCGGAACAGGGAAGAGAAAAACTGAGAAATGTGTGAAGTTCACAGTCCAGAGGCAAAGGTTTCATAAAGGATTGAAACCTAATTATAGAACCAATGAACACTTCCCCCACCCCACCCCACCTGACCACCACGTTACTAAGTGCTCATTTGTGGTAGCTTCTTTCACCAAGTATGTTACATCCAGATATCAAGAAAAGAAGTACAAGACATATAAGAGGCAAAAGCAAGGAGAGACAGAGCAAGCTCATCACAACCAGACACGGGAAGGTTATTGGAACGATCAGGCCAGGACTTTAAAACAACTATGATCAGTATGCTGAGAGCTCTAATGGATAAAGTAGATGGCATGCAAAAACAAATGGGCAATGTGAGGACAGGAAGAAATGCTAGAGCTCAGAGAACACTGTAATAGAAATGATGAATTCCTTTGATAGGCTTATTAGTAGACTGAAACAGCTGAGGAAATAATGTCTTGGGTTTGAGAATATATCAATAGAAACCTAAAAAAAAAAAAGAAGAACAATATCCAAGGACTGTGCAATAATTATAAAAGGTGTAAAATACTCATAATGGGAATACCAGGAGGAGTAAGAGACACAGGAACAGAAGAAGTACTTGAAATAACAATGATTGAGAGCTTCCCCAAATTAATGTCATAGCAAATCACAGATCTAGGAAGCTCAGACTATCAAGCAAGTTAAAGGAAAAAAAAAAGACAAAAAAACCAAAAACTATACCTAGGCCTATCAAACTAGAGAAAATCAAAGGTAAAAAAATCCTGCCAGAAGGTAAACATCTTACCTATAGAGGAGCAGGAAAAGAATTACATCTGAGTTCTTTGAAAGCAAGAGGAGAGTGGAGTGAGATTAAGTGTTGAGAGAAAAAAACCACCAACCTAGAATTCTGTACCCTGTGAAATTATCCTTCAAAAGTGAAAGAGAAATGAAGTATTTCTCAAATGAAAAATAAAGGAATTTGCTGTCAACTGACCTGCCCTGCAAGATATATTAAAAGTTCTTTAAAGAGAGTGAAAACAATATAGGCCAAAAACTCAGATCTCCATAAAGGAAGAGCATCCAAGAAGGAATAAATGAGTGTAAAATAAACTTGGCAAGCTTATTCTAAAAGTTATCTGGAGGAGAAAATATACAAGAATATTTTGAAAAAGATATACAGTCAGAGTGATAGTAGTAATGGTGGTGGGGACTTACTAAGGATTTGAAAACTATCACTGGGGTAGAATAAAGAAGCCAAAAATGGGCACATTTACATGGTAAGAATGGAGAAATTATTTAAAAGAGATTTTTTAAGATGGCAAAACACAAAAACCGATTAAAGATGGTGGTGTGGGAGGTGAGACACAGGCTTCCTCCTAAAACCGCATATAATAGGAAAATATAATTGATACAGCTAATCCTGAAAGAGCAACAGGAAAGAGGACTGCACCAGACTGCATACACCTGGAGAAAAGAGCAGACCTCACGGAAAAGGGTAATGTACCAAAGCCATGGCCTGGCAGGACCCAAGCCCTTCCCCCACCCCAGCTCAGTGGCAGGAGGAAGAGAAATGGAGCGGGGAGGGAGTGAAGGTGTGGGACTGCTGAATACCTAACTCCAGAAACCTGCTTTGGGAGCACAAACCTACATTTCATGGTGCTTGCATGATACTCTCGTGATTACAGGGTTGGAAAGCTAAGACAGGCAGAATTCCTGGAGAGACTGGGATTCCAGACGCTTGTGGAAAGCAGGGATCCATATCCGGCTGCTCTGGGACAAAAGAAAGGTGGGCAGTCTGAGAGACTTCCTAACAAGGAAGCCCATAGCAGGAGGGCTGCTAAAGGGGGCAAGGATAGCACAGAGCTTACAGCTCAGGAGAGAGGACAGGTAGGCAAAATTGTCCAGGTGCACTCTGCCCAGCAGGTTGGGAGCTTTGCCATATAGACTCTCATATTTAAGGAGGAAAAAGAAATCTTCCTCTGTAGACGATCTTCAGGTGCTCCAGCTCCCTGGCTGGCTACACAGCTCCAAGGACCCCCTCCGTGATACGCAGCCTACTGAGCCTTTCTCCCAGCCAGCCCCACCTGGCTCGCAAACCAGCAAACCCTACCCTGGTGTTAGCCCAGCCAGAGGGAAGATCATTCTACAGAAACAACAAACGCAAAGCATAGAGGCTTATACCTGGGTGCTCGGCCCACTGGTTCAGGCAGTGGAGACAGGCATAGCAGCCAGGAAGCAGGAAACAGCTCTTTCCTCTCCCCAGGCACCAATGCCACTCCCCTGCAACCCCCGACATTGCTTCAGGGGCTGAGCAGCTCCAGAGAGAAGAGGGCGCCATATACAAATATGAAATGCCAAAAGAACCTGGTTCAGAGTAAAATTATTAATAAAACTCCTGAGAAAGATTTAAATGACATCAACCTCATGACTCTTCCTGAAAGGGAGTTCAAAATAAAAATCATTACCATGCTCATGGAGGTACGCAAAGATATTCAAGAACTCAGGAATGAATTGCGGTCGGAGAGCCAATCATTGAAGAGCACAATGGAGAGTATTAAAAGCAGATTGGATATGGTGGAGGAGACGATAAATGAAATAGAAACTAGAGAAGAGGAATACAAAGAAGCCAAGGCACAGAGAGAAAAAACGATCTCTAAGAATGAAAGAATATTGAGAGAACTGTGTGACCAATCCAAATGGAACAATATTCGCATTATAGGGGTACCAGAAGAAGAAGAGAGAGAAAAGGGGATGGAAAGTGTCTTCGAGGAGGTAACTGCTGAAAACATCCCCAGTCTGGGGAGAATATAGTCTCTCAGGCCATGGAGATGCACAGATCTCCCAACACAAGGGACCCAAGGAGGACAACACCAAGACATATAGTAATTAAATTGGCAAAGATCAAGGATAAGGACAGACTATTAAAAGCAGCCAGAGAGAGAAATAAGATCACATACAAAGGAAAGCCCATCAGGCTATTATCAGACTTCTCAGCAGAAACCTTACAGGCCAGAAGGGAGTGGCATGATGTATTTAATGCAATGAAGAAGAAGGGCCTCAACCAAGAATACTTTATCTGGCAAGATTATCATTTAAATTTGAAGGAGGGATTAAACAATTTCAAGATAAGCAAAAGCTGAGAGAATTTACCTCCCACAAACCATCTTTACAGTGTATTTTGGAGGAACTGCTATAGATGGAAGTGTTCCTAAGATTTAATGGCTGTCACCAGAGGTAATAAAACCACAGTAAAGAAAGAAGAACAGCTAACTACTAAGCAAATACAAAATTAAATTAACAATCCCCAAAGTCAATAAAGGGGTAGACAAAGAGTACAGAATATGATATCTAATATATGAAGAATGGAGGAGGAAGAAAAAGGAGGAGGAAAAAAAAGAACCTTTAGATTGTGTTTGTAATAGCATACTAAGTGAGTTAAGTTAGACTCTTAGATAGTAAGGAAGTTAACCTTGAACCTTTGGTAACCATGAATCTAAAGCCTGCAATGGCAATAAGTATGTACCTATCGATAATCACCCTAAATGTAAATGGACTGAATGCACCAATCAAAAGACATAGAGTCATTGAATGGATAAAAAAAACAAGACCCATCTATGTACTGCCTACAAAAGACTCACTTTAAACCCAAAGACATACACAGAATAAAAGTGAAGGGATGGAAAAAGATATTTCATGCAACTAATAGGGAGAAACAATCAGGAGTTGCAGTACTTGTATCAGACAAAATAGACTTCAAAACAAAGAAAGTCACAAGAGACAAAGAAGGACATTACATAATGATAAAAGGGTCAATCCAATAAGAAGATATAACCATTATAAATATCTATGCACCCAACAGAGGAGCACCTACACATGTGAAACAAATACTAACAGAATTAAAAGGAGAAATAGAATGCAATGCATTCATTCTAGGAGACTTCAACACTCCACTGACTGAAGGACAGATCAACCAGACAAAAATTAAGTAAGGAGACAGAGGCACTGAACAACACATTAGAACAGATGGACCTAACAGACATCTACAGAACTCTACACCCAAAAGCAGCAGCATACACATTCTTCTCAAGTGCACATGGCACATTTTCAAGAATAGATCATATACTAGACCACAAAAAGAGCCTCGGTAAATTCAAAAAGATTGAAATTGTACTAACCAGTTTCTCAAAGAAGATATTCCGATGGCCAACAGGCACATGGAAAGATGCTCCACATCACTAATCATCAGGGAAATGCAAATTAAAACCACAATGAGATATCACCTCACACCAGTAAGGATGGCCAGCATCCAAAAGACTAAGAACAACAAATGCTGGCAAGGATGGAGAGAAAGGGGAACCCTCCTACACTGCTGGTGGGAATGTAAGCTAGTTCAACCATTGTGGAAAGCAATATGGAGGTTCCTCAAAAAACTCAAAATAGAAATACCATTTGACCCAGGAATCCCACTCCTTGGAATTTACCCAAAGAATACAAGTTCTCATATTCAAAAAGACATATGCACCCCCATGTTTACTGGAGCACTATTTACAATAGCCAAGATATGGAAGCAACCTAAGTGTCCATCAGTAGATGAATGGATAAAGAAGATGTGGTACATTTACACAATGGAATACTATTCAGCCATAAGAAGGAAACAAATCCTACTGTTTGCGACATGAATGGAGCTGGAGGATATTATGCTCAGTGAAATAAGCCAGGTGGAGAAAGACAAGTGCCAAATGATTTCCCTCATTTGTGGAGTATAACAATGAAGCAAAACTGAAGGAACAAAATAGCAGCAGACTCAGAGACTCCAAGAAGGAACTAACTAGTGGTTACCAAAGGGGAGGGGTGTGGGAGGGCGGGTGGGGAGGTTGGGAGAAGGGGATTGAGGGGTATTATGTTTAGTACACATGGTGTGAGGGATCCAAGGGGAAAACAGTGTAGCACAGAGAAGGCAAATAGTGAATCTGTGGCATCTTACTACACTGATGGACAGTGACTGCATTGGGGTATGAGTGGGGACTTGACAATAGGTAAATGTAGTAACCACATTGTTTTTTCATGTGAAACCTTCATAAGAATGTATATCAATAATACCTTAATAAAAAAAAAGATGGCAAAACACTACTCAAATATTGGTGTTGAAAACTTCATCCCCAGGCACGTTCACTATGGATGCAGTGAGACAAAGAAATCACAATGGAATGTTCTTGGGGTAAAAGGGTTTATACCTGGCTTTATTCTCCCAGCGGTAGGTTGAACACTAGAATCATATCTGCATCCAGCAGTCTGCAGGTCCATAATCCACCTCTGTCTCCACCCCCCACCCAGAGCACTGGGCAGAGCTCCTTATATAGTGACTCAGTCAATAATAGCTTATTGCCTATGGGTGTGGAAGCAGTAGCCTAGCAGTAGGCCAGTTACATCAAGTAGTTTAGGGTCAGGTGAGGATCCTGGCCATAGGGACTTCCATTTTCCCCACAGAAAGTTATCTTACAACTTTCTCAATAATTAGTGTTAATCTTATGCTTCAAAAAATTTTTTTAATTATTCACTAGGTTAAGATATGGTAACAGACTAGCAGAAAAGATGTGTCACGTGTATAATAAACAAAAACTGATTGTTAGGTTACAGAAAACATTGCAGATCAATAGTAAAGGATAACCTAATAGGAAAGAAAACTAGACAAAGGATATTAGCAGAAAATTTACAGAGGAGAATGTAAAATGGTCAACAAACAAGAAAGAGGTCACCCTGCATGAAGTCAGGGAGATGCAGTAAAATGCAACAAGAAAGAAAATTTGTTTTTAATAATTTTTATCAAGAATTTAAACCCACTTGTAATATCAAATGTTGATGAGGGGAATTAGTACCTTCACATACTGTTGGTAGGACTGAAACTTAGTAGCATTATCTATAATTATAAAAAAACAAAACAAAAGGCAGGTGAAGTATGGATACTGTGTAGTAATTAAATCTGGAAGAACTGGCTGTGGGAGAACTTCTTGTTAAATACAAAAACTTAAGTTGCAAAAAGATTAACGTTATGGAAAACAACTATAAAGGAGACTGTACTGATACAGAGAAAGGTTTGGAAGGATGAACATCAAACCTGCAGTGACCAGGGTAGTGAGAGTTACTCAGTGCTTGCTTTGTGCTGTGAGGTGTTACGGATTCTTTATGTGATCTGTTCTTCCCAGCAACTCTGAGGGGATAAAATTATTCAGTTCAAGGACATTTTCTGAAATTATGTATTTGATTGTATACTCCCCAAAGTCTGTTTTCCCTTTCTATAACTCTTTATATATTGATTCTTTCCGTCTTTTAATTTTTCTCTCATGTTTCTCACCTCCTTGGCTTTTTGTTCTGTTTTAGGTCTCTGGTTCTCAAACTTGAAGTGCATCCCAGTCTCCTGGAAGGCTGTGAACACAGATTGCTGGGCTCCATCCCCTAGTTTTTGATCTAGTAAGTCTGGGCTGGAACAAAGAAATTTTCATTTTAAAAAGTTTCTGGGTGCTACTGCAGCTGGTAGGGGATCACATATTGAGAAGCACTATTCTCAAGTATTTCTTTCACTCTTTGACAATTTACATTTTTAATTTCCAAGAACATTGTATTGTTTTCTATTTCCTCTTCTTCAATGGCTTTTTTTCCCTCTTTGACTATGGGGAAAAAAACCTCCTAGAACCTCACTGAGAATACTAATATATATTTTTAAGTTACTTCCTATTCCCTGCACTATATTTTTTCCTTGGTTCATTGTTTGCTCATTTATTTATCTTGGTTCTTTTTTTAAACTGTTGTTTTTACTCAAAGATCTTGGGATCCTTGGCTATTTATTTGTGGTTTAATATACTTGGCTGGGGTTGATCTTCTCTACCATTATATGGATTTATTTCTTCAACAGCACTTTCCTCCAAGTAGAAGCCTTATTAAGCATGTTGACCTGCAGGATTCCATTTAGAGGCCATGGCCCGGCCCCCCAGCCCCCACTGTAAAATAAGGAAGCCTTTTCCTGAGAGGTCAGCACAGGCAGCAGGACCCCAGCCTTGCCCAGAGAGCTCAGCTTCTCTTCAGTGCACCCTCCTGTTCCGCCTGGGCTAGGCTCCATCTTGGCCGAGTGTTCTGCCTACACAGGACAGAGGCAAGCTAGGGTGCATGTGCCCTTGGATGCACCCCTTTCTAGGCAGACACGGGACTCAGCTTGATTTCTCCTCCCTGCTGGTCCCCACCCTCTGTGTCTGTACCTCCTGACCACACAGTCCCCCAGCCCCCCATGGGCAGTGGCCCTCACCTCCTAGGCACCTCCCTTTGTGGCCGCTCCTCTCTCTTTGCCCATCAGGACGGCTCCATCTGATTTGCTTCAGACTTCAGTAGTGACCCCCTCTCCCATGCTTAGTGCTGCCATTTTTATTTCCTTTTGCCATTTTTTACTAGTGTAATCAGGGTTGAAATGGGACTCTCCTTGTCCTGTTCAATTTTCCAGAATCACTAATATGATAGATTCCTAGCAAGTCTGAGACAGACCACCACACGCGGGATTTATAAAGAAAGCATCCATGGAATGTCCCATTTCAAGAATATGAGGGAAGAGCAAGAAAGAAGGCAAGAAATGAGAGAGAGTCTTACTCTGAATCCCCACCCGCCTGCCTACAGGCCAGCCCCAGAGGGGCCAAGGCCAGTGAGTAAGAAGGAGAGCGAGGAGAGAGGACAGCAGCTGACCAGCTCTGCCACCTTACTCCCTCCTCTTTCCTCCTGCTGGTGGGTAGGAGATTTGGGAAGCAGCTGATTCCCACCCCCTTTGCTCTCTGCACTCTCAGGAGGCCTGTCTGTGTGTCTGGGTAGCTTGCCTTTCACCTTCTCTCCTTCATAAAACTGCTGTCTCTGGTTCTCCTCTCTCTCTTTCTCCCACCTTGCCTCTTCCACCCCTTGCCTCTCCCCTTTCTCATTTATTGCAGGTAATACCAACCTCGGCAAGTTCTCATCACCATTTATAAAGGACTGTTCCACTTCTCCCTTCCTCTTCCTTTCTGTTATTCAGCAAACACCCTTTCAGAGTGTGATGGTGGGTGTCAGAGGATGGTAAGAACTCCCAAACACAAGTTCTAAGAGGGCACGGCGTGAGGAGGGGCCCCAGCTTCAGCATGTGGGTGTCAGGAAGGCTCCCCAGGGGCTGAGTTTTGAGGAAGAATAGAGTTAGTTGCTCAGGGGAAGGGAATATGGGAGGAGTCATCAGGACAAAGAGAGCATTGTATGCAAAGTTCTAGAGATCCACCACAGGGCCACACACTGAGGAAGTGACACGCTCTGCCCTGCCACTTATCCCCCTTACCTCACATATCACCTGTGCGTTGAGCAGTGCCATGTGAAACCCATCTCTGTTTTGCAGATGAGGAACCTAAGGCTTGGCAAATCCATTCCACAAGCACTTCTAGAACACCGTTGTTTGCCAGGGAGTGCAGGAGAAGCTGACAGTAAAGAGAAGGATTTGGTTATTGTACTGGCTTGGTCATATTATTTATTACAGGATTCTTGAGACTGGAAGCTTTTTATTATTCATGAGTGATCAGAAGGCATGGGTTCCTAAAGATTTCATCTACGGTCAGGAAAAAAGGTGTTTTCTGTTGATACTCTCTGTAATCCCACTTGTTCAAAGTAAGGGATAAATTAATTATAATGGGTAATTAATACTACTGAAAAGTGTGCAATGCTCTAAGGAAAAAAAATAAATGCCCCCGCCCCTGTCAGTGCCAGAATATTGGGGGTGGCATTCTGGATAAAGGGGACTGGGAGTGATGCCGGGGTTCTTGTTCACGAAGCCGAAGAATGAGCTTCACAAACACTCAAGGTCGGAGAGTAAGGGACCGGCTTTTATTTAGAAATAAAGTGAGAGGAAAGAGCTCCCGGCCCACGCCAGGAGGGGACAAGAGAGTCCGGGGTGGTGCGTTGTCTAGGGGTTTTATAGGCAGGTGAGGATTTTTTGAGAACATGTAAAAAAAGCTTAGGAGTTTGGACTTATTAAGTGGTCCCTGAATATTTAGAATTAACTTAACCCAAGCAACTTCCTGCTCTGATGATTTCTCCCTGAGATACCAGCATCTTGGTCTGGGGGCAGATGAAACAAGGCCACCTGCCCAGCCCCCAAGGTGGGCTGAGGTATTGTTTCTAAAGAGTAAGTTAAGAATTTCTAACGTCTTAACTTCTTGGGTATTAAAATGCAATTTTATTTTTAAGGTGGAGTCCTTCTTGCCTCTTACTGTGTTGTTTGTGGCTGGGTTTGCATGCTAAATTAGTTGCCCAGTTTGCAAAATCACTTCATCAGATCCGGAGAAGGAAAGACAGCACATAGGCCTGGGCCTTTTAGCATGCCAAGGTGAGTCTTACACATGATTATAAATGATTAGCATAAAATAAACATGTGCTACTCTTTTTTATCTGGGAATATTAACTGATCTCACTGAAGAATGACCCTAGAGCTTAATGTTTAACACAGAGTTTTGGTAGGGGGTTTCCTTGCATGTAGTTACATTGCTCTGACTGCAAATATCCTGCCTTGCTTTTTCCAGAGGCCCTCTCCCTAGTCTGACTACTCCCATGGTCCCTGTCCCAGGAGGCTGGGAGAACTGTCAGGAAACTGGATTCACTTCCTCAGATCTCACAGGAACATAAAAATACCCAAGTTGTCTAAAGGTGTTTGGACTCATACCTTACATAACACTGAGAAAACCTCTATTGTCATATGATTGTTTTTATTTGGGGTGGATTAGGAGGGTTTACGCAGGTGGGGAGCTTGAAGCCTTCTAGATACCCTTGGCACTGCCATGGCCTAACCGTGGCCTGGAGAGCAGGCATGCCAGCCCGTGGGCTAGCTGTGGGGCCTGACTGTGGGTGCCGGTGGCCAGCCTGATGCTGGGAAGAAGCCTAGACTAAGAGACACACCCACTCATGCTTCCTGATGGCTCTGGGACCTTGGTACATCCACGGCCACCCAAAGTGTCTGCACTGGGAGAGGGCATATCTTGGTGCCAATCACCTGGGTTATTGACAGGATTCAGTGTGATGGTTTCTAACAGCGCTGTCATCCTTCTCCGTGCAAGCAACCCAAGTGCCCAGTGAAGTGAACCCTGGGAATGTGGAAGTCTGTTCCTAAGGGTTCCCTGGCAAGCCTGAGAATTCTGTCTTCTGTTTTACCTAAATATGAGGAAGTTTGCTTTTACTTTATGTCTGCACTTAACATAAAAAGTTTTACATTACCTAACTTTGCCCTTATCACAAATCTCTGAGCAAAAACTGATGTCAGAATGCCCTGGGCACAGGGTCCTAGGACAGGAACACAGGATCCTGGGGTGTGGACAGCTCAGTCTAAGAAGCTGAGTGGTTGAAGAGCCTTGGTAAGCCATAAGGCACCGCATGCACACTGCTAACTGTTTTTTTCTGCAACCCCAAAGAAAGAAGGTGCGAGGAAAGGACTTACCAGGTCTTGACTGAAAAGTGGAACAGGTGCCCAGATGGATGGATCAGTGAGGCTTCCTAGGGAGGTGAGGCCAGACCTTAAGAGATGGTGCAGATGTCTTACTGCCCACCAGGACCCCCAGCCCTCCCCAGAGCTGCTCGTGGCCTCGCTGTACTGAGTCTGCAGGGCAGCAGGGCAGTCCCAGTTCCTGGCAAGGAGAGGGTTTCATGCCTGCCAGCTGCCAAGCTCTGGGAGTGAACCCATGCTGCTCCTTTCAGCTGCAGCAGCGTGCTCAGGTGGGGCAGGAGCGCTGGCTCTGTGTGGCCCAGGAGGGTGGAGCTAGGTTCATGGGAACCAGGCAGGGAGGCTGATCTCAGCATGAAGGTATACTTGCCCACAGGGATAATGACCTAGTGGGGCAGGACTCAGTCAGACTGTAGGATCTCCAGCTGGCTTCCTTCCAGGCCCTTTGGGCTGTGAGGTCGGTAACTCATGGTGAGACACCAAAGAGGAACCAGGTATTCTTTTTTCTTCCCCAGGTAAGTGCCTTATGATCTAGTGTGCAACATTCCTTTCTTTCTTCAGATCTTTCTGCAAGCTGCCTGGCTGAGAGCGTGGGGCTCCCGGCTGCAGGAAAGTACAGATTGGAAGGCTGTGGACCATGCAAGGAGAGGGATGCCATAGGAAAATGGCAGCCAGTGTGAGCAGTGATGGGGCCTGGAGTGAGACAGAGTCCAAGGGAGGACATGGGGTTGACTGGATGAGGGAGTTGATTGGACTGGAGAAGCAAAGTATTGAAAAACGTCTCTTGCTCGTCTACTCTTGCTCAGACAGTTTCCATAGTAATGCTGAGAACAGGGTACATCAATCCCACTTTCATGTTCTTCCAAGACCCACTTAGAATAACTGACTTTGCAGTGAACAAGTTGCTCATTTATTTGGAATCAAACTTCCCATCCTGTGCTTGACTCCCTGGCTCTAGCAGGGGGTGTCAGTGTCTCTGGGCTTCTTTGTCCCAGCTGTTGTGGATTTGACAGGCCCAGCTACACTCTTTCCATATAGAATCAAAAAGTTTTCCATCACAATCAATGCAACCATCACCAACAACCACCCACCCTCACTGGCCTCCACCTCCATTACCTGCCTCCTTCCCCACCATCTTTGTTACAATCCACTCTCCACAGTGTCTCCTCCACTATCACTATTAGCCATCACCATTAGCAGTTCTACCACCACCACCACTACCCACCCTACCCCTTCCAGCCTTAGGACCAGGAGCAGCTTCATAGTATACCCACCCTCCCCACCATCATCATCGCTACCATTCATTGAGTGCTCGGTATATTCTTAGTTCTGAGAAGCCCTTTCTGACCAATGCCTCCGTTGGCTTTCCTCTGTTCTCTTGCCTTTCTAGGGTTCTCTGCCTCCTATTGGCCCAGGTGCTTGCCAAGAAGCCCACATTTGTCCCTTGCTTATAAAAGTAGGAAACCTCGATCAGAGTGTTTATGTTTTCCTTCACTTTTAGGAAGAGATAAGAATGTACCAAAGGCATGACAAGTTGCTTATTTGATTGGTTTAAAATGCAAAACAACTGGTTCCACTGGTTTCTTTACAAATTGCCCTGGCTAAAGGAACCATAGCCAGCCCTTCTCTCTTTATATTTCAATTAGCAACAATCATTAACTCATCACACGTTCTGAGCAGGAGTCTTGCCCAGAGAACAAATTGGTTTTAACCAGTTAATAAAAGGTACATTGCCCTACCCGCTTCCCCCTGTGAAGGGCCCATCTCAGTGTCTGGGGCGAAGAGGGAGGGAGACATCCCCAATGCCCATGTCAGGGCACCTTCTGTACTCTTCATGGAGGCTGATTCACAGGCCTTCGGTAGAATCCATGGGAGGGAATTTCAGTCTCCACACCTTGGCCTTCAGATGTTTCCAGGAACTGGGCCAGTTCCTTGAAGCGCTGTTTACATTTGAATTTGCATTCATGTGGAATAATGTCACTCTACAGTTAGGCAAACTGGCTGCAAGCCAATGAGTTATTCCAGCATGGCCTTGATATTTCCCATCATAGCTTATCACTGTTTGTTTAGTGCGTCTTCTGTTCTGCAACTTGATCTTTGCATATTCTATGCGTTGGTGATCTTTCTGTCTCATTGGTCTAGGAAACTTTTATTCTCAGTTGGTCAGGTGGGGGTGTACTGGTATCCCATGTGATGATTACCAATGAGGTTGAACACCTTTCTGTCTCTTTATTGATTTTTAGGTATCCTCTTTTAAATACCTCTTCACCCCTTTTGCTCATTTTTCTGTTGTCTCATTTTTCTTTATGAATTATAGGAATTCTTTATATATCAGAAATACAGCCCTTTATCAGTTACATATATTACAAATATTTTTTCCCGCTCTGTGCTTGCCTTTTCACTGCATCTTTTGGTGAACAAATTCTTTTCCTTAATACAGTCAAATTTATCAGTTTTTGTCTTTGTGGTAGTTGTTTTTGGCTTTGTTTTAAAATAAAATCTTTATCCTGCAGTTAGAAGATATTCCTCTATTTTTATCTTCTAAAATCTTTATTGTAGTGCACTTTACATTTAAGTCCATAGTCCTCCTGGAATTGACTTTTGTGCATGGTTTGATATAGGAGTTAAGTTTTGTTTGTATTTTATATGGGTATTTTATAGTCCCAGGATGATTTATCAAAAAGGCCACCTATTCTCCACTGTTCTGGAGGGCTGACATTGTTTTGAATGTAGTCTACTCTAGATTCTGTATTCATACTGTCTGTACTATAATCACTTTGTAGTAGCTTAATTCTGATAGGGCAAGCTTTCTACTATGTTTTTCTTCAAGAGATCTTAGCTCACAGCCCTTTATATTTCTGAATATATTTAGAATCAACTTTTCACATTTCATTAAGTAAATAAATAAATACCTATTATACATTTTTATTGGAAATATATGAATCTAGAGATCGAATTAGGTCATCCTTTCAAGTATTTCTTCCGTTTCTTTCTTTTCCTTCTTGTATTCCTATTTGCACCTGTGTTACACCCTTTGTAATCGTCCCATAGTTCTTGGATATTGTTTCTTTATTTCCTTTACTTTTTCTCTTTGCTTTTCAGTTTACAAAGTTTCTATTAACATATTTTCAAGCTCACTGATTCTTTCCTCAGTCATGTCCATTCTACTGATGAACCCATCAAAGGTATTCTTTCTGTTAGTGTTTTTTTTTTCTAGTATTTCCTCTTGATTCTTAGAGTTTCCATCTCTCTGCTTACATTACCCATCTGTTCTTACATATTGTCCATCTTTTTCCATTAGAACTCCCTTTTTTTATTAAGGTATCATTGATATACAATCTTATGCTCAGGTTTCACATGAGCAACATTGTGGTTACTACATTCCCCGCTATTATCAAGTCCCCACCACATACCCCATTATGGTCACTGTCTATCAGTGTAGTAAGATGCTATAGAGTCACTGTCCTGCCAATGGGTTTCAGCCCCGGGCAAGTTCGCTATGGATTCAATGTGACCAAAGAAATTGACAGCAAAACATTCTTGGGGTGAAAGGGTTATACCCAACTTTATTTCCACGGTGGCAGGTCAGTCACTAAAATCCCATTCACTCAGAGCGAGTCTGCATGCAGCAAGCTGGTCTCTGCCTCTGGGCTCCTCTGTCTGTACAGCCGTCCTACACAGCCGCCCTCTGGGCCTCTGTCCTCAGCACTGCCACCACTCCAGCCTCTGCTCTCTTGCAGCCTTGCAACCATACCACCGTGTAGCGCCCAGAGCACTGGGCGGAGCTCTTTATAGAGAGTCAACAGCCATGTATTGCCCACAGGTGTGCAGTGAGCTAATCAACCAGGGCCAGGTGAGAATCCCGGCCACAGGAACTCTCATTTTATCCACACTCACTACTTGTCTTCTCTGTGCTATACTGCCTTCCCCATGCCCCACCCCCATATTATGGTCTCTGCATATTTATTAATCATAGTTATTTTAAATTTTCAATCAGATAATTCCAAAATCCTTGCCATAATCTGAGCCTTGTTCTGATGTTTTCTTTGTCTCTTCAGACTGTGTTTTTTGCCTTTTAACATGTCTTAGAATTTTTTGTTGAAAGCCAGACATGATGTATTATGTAAAAGGAACTGACAGGGTATTAGTGTGAGTTTTTCTTTCCTGGCTAGGAATTAGGCTGTGTTTACTGCTTGCTGTAGCTGTGGTGTCAGAGGCTGAAATTTCCTCTAGTGTTCTTTTGTTTCCCCTGTTGTCTTTGGGTTTCCCTAAAGACTCTTCAATAGGATCTGAGGCTTGCAGTCTTTGAGCTGTAATCCCCTGTTATTGGACAGTAGTGTGTGTTTAGATGTGGTGGTAAGGTGTGAGTGGAAGGAAAGTACTCTGAAATCCCATGATCAGGTCTCAGTCATTTAGTAGACCTGTGCCTCTGGGCTTCACAAGTGCTTCTCAGCTGCCTTGCCCCTTAAGACAGGAAGGCTAGAGGGGACAGGAACTGGGTATTTTCCTTTCTCCAGGTTGGTTAGGCTTTGGAAAACTCAAGTCAGGTTTTGGTAAAATAGCTTCCCTGAAGGGTAGGTGATATGAAGAACAGAGAGCTCTGAGCATATTCCAAAATGGTTACTTTTCCCCTTCCTCCTCTCTCCCCACCAGCAGAAGCACAAGGTGACCCTTTTCCAATTTTCATCCTATTGGGCTCCTGGAGGTAAATGCATAAAAGGGTTAGAGATCTCCACAACACCCTAATCCAGAGTTTTTAGCTCTCAAGCTTGTTTGTGCTGAGCGTCCAGCAATTTGTCAATTACAGTTTAATTGTTCTTGTTGTACTAGCTCCAGGAGTGGGCTTCTGCCCCTGGGATTCTCTTGGTAAGCCATGGTTCTCTGTATCCATCTGTTTTCCCAGTTTTCGGGGCAGCAGTTTGCCCTGTGACCTAAGTTCTGTGGATCTAAGAAAAGTTGTTGATTTTCAATTGTGTCTATAGTTGTTAGGTTCCAAGTTTGTGAATAGCACTGCTCAAATCAGCTAAGAAATACTGCTGATTTTAGTCTCCTTGTTCCATCAGTTACAGATAGAGATATGTTAAAGCTGGCTAAGCTGTCTTTCAGTTAATGTTTACATGATATATTTCTTTCCTTCTTTTTACTTTAAACTCTTCTGCTTCTTTATAACATATAGCTTGTAAATAACATCAGTTGTGTTTTGATTTTATGTAGTCTGACAATTAATTGCTAATATATTTCAATTTAATTCACACGTGTTTGCTTGTTATTTTTCTCATGGGTCCCACGCTGCTTTCTTATTTTTGAGTAGTTATATATTTTAACAATTTCATTCCCCCTCAACTAGCTTTTAAGTGTACATTCTATTTTATTCTGTTAGTAATTACCCAGGAAATAATAATAATTATCTTTGATTTACCAAAGATTAATGTTAATACCTTTACCCACTTCCTGGACAATGAAATGATCTTAGAACACTTTAATTCTGTGTATTCCTTTCCCATTGTTATCTAATACATAGTCTGTTCCACTACAGTATGCTTCTTTGATAAAGATTAGCTCATCTATGATTGATGAACAATATCAGTATAACTCATAAATTCTGCTAGTGTATGTGTGATTTTCTTCAGCATGTTAGTGTTCTGAAACTATAAGAGGCAAGATTTCTTAAAATTAAAGACAAAGATTTAGTGCTATGTGAAGATTTTTAGAAAAACTAAAAATCCTGCAGATGTGCCCAACTATAGTGTAAGAAGAGGCTGTTTTAGTGGCTCCAAGAACTTTTAACACCCTTGGTAACTTTAAGAGTACATATTGAAAGGCTGCAAAGGCATTTCCTTCTGTGTTAAAATAATGTTTTGATTAATGAGGAAGTCTACTCCTGAATTGTGTTTTCTAAATTTGTTTTTATTATTTGTTAACATATGGAAAATTGACTTTTTGGGTGTGTAGTATGAATTTTGACACAGGCACAGATTTTTCTAACCATCACCATAATCAGGAAACAAAACATTTCTTTCTATCAGCACTTTCAAAATGTTGTTCTATGCCTTCTGTCTTTTTGGGTTCTGATGCAAAATCCATAGTCATTTGACTCATTTTTCCTCCATAAGAAATGTTGCATCATTGTTACTTTATTCTTCCTGCTTTAAAGATGTTTTCCTTGTCTTTAGTTTTCAGAAGTTTGATTATGAAGTGTCTGGCATGGATTTCCTTGGGTTTATTATCTTTGGAGCTAATTTAGCTTCTTGAATCTGTAAGCTTTTATCTTTCACCAAATTTGGAATGTTTTCAGCCTTTTATCTTCGTGTATTTTTTTCTGCACTAGACTTTTTCTCCTCCTTCTGCAGTGGAGATATCACAAATGGTTGACCATTTGATATTGTTCCACAAACCTCTTATAAAAATGAGGCTCTGCTAATTTTTTTCAATCTTTTTCTCTTTGTTGTTCAGATTGGATAATTTCTTCTGATCTATCTTCAAGTTCATGACAGATGTCAATATCAACATAACATAAATACTGGGATTATCTGACAAAGACTTTAAAACAGATTTATAAAATAAGGATGAAACTGTTAAAATGAGTGGAAAGACAGAAAGTATCAGAAAAGAAATAGAAACTATACAGAACCACATGGAGATTTTAGAACTAATTAAATAACTGAAACAAAAACCTCACTGGATGGACCTAGTAACAGATTGGAGATGACAGAGCAAAAGTTTAGTTCTCAAACCTTTTAGTTTAGGATTAGATCCACATATATACAGTTCAGAGGTAAGTTTAGGATTTTATAAACAAATTCATGGGGCTATTTTCCCAAGTTCTTTTTCTCTGACATCTCCTTCATATTTTCTGTTTGTGGCTACCCATTTGGTCCCCTAACTAGGAAACTACTGCGGAGGCTTTAGCTATCCTACTTCCCACAATTGCATCCAAATCTTGGGCCAAGTGGCAGAAGGACAGAGTTAAAATCCAACAATGGGGGAGATTGCCCCACCCTCTAGGAATGCTCTTTGGACCACAGATACTCTGATCAAAGGGTAAGGTTCCCCTCCCTCAAAGTTTTAGGCCCATCTGTATATCCTTTCCTGCAAATTGCCTGTTCACAGAATTTGCCCATTTTTCCACTAGGTAGTGTGTCTCTTTTGTCGCTTGTTTTACTGTAGTTCACTATATAGTCTGGATATTATTTATTGTCTGATATATATTATGCAGATATTTTCTACCAGTCTATCACTAGTTTTTTTACTTTTGTTTTGCTGTGGCCTAATTCACCAACTTTTTCCTTTTGTAGTTTTTGCATTGTATATCTTAAGGTCTCCTTCTTATCTGCTAATAATAAACATATTTGCCTAAATTTTCTCCTAGACTCTTATATATGAGTTTATATTTATGAGGGGATAAGATAACTTTATTCTGTTTCTCCTTTCCATGTTAAATAGTTAATTGTCTTCAAATCATTGGTTGAATATCACATTCTTTCAAAAACTCTTTTGCAGTGCCACCTTCAATATACTCAATTTCCTTATAGGCATAGGTTTCTTTTGTATTATCTATTCTGTTTAATTATCCACTTATTTTTACCTGAATCAGTATTATGCAGTTATAATTATTATAGCTTTATAATGCCTTATTATAAGGCACATTTCCCCCATATTGTTTTTTTCTTGTCATTTCAAATCATCTTGTCTGTTCTTGCATATTTTCTCTTTCAGATGAATTTTGGGATTATAAAATCCCTTTAAACATTCCTGTTGTAGTTGTAGTTAGTAATTGTATTTTAGGGAAGTGACATGTTAACAATTAGAGTCATCCCATCCACTACCACAGTATATTTTTCCATTATAATCAATTATTTTTATGTCTTTCAAAATGTTATACTGTGCTTCATATAATTCTTTCAAAATCCCTATTATTATTATTAGTTATGAACCTAGAAATAGAAATTTCATACATTTTTGAAATGAAATTTGCTATTATAGTTTTAAAATTGTTTTTGCTGGTGTAAAAGAAAGTTACTATACTCTCTTACTTTTTATGATTATTTATCAATTGGTATTATAGAATTTTCTATGTCTATGACTATATTGCCAATAGTTACACTATTTTATCTGTTTATATTTTGTCTAGGATTATTTGTTATTTCGTTTTTATGTCTCTCAGCAAAAGCCTCCAGGACAATCTACAGTATTTTCTCTGATAACTTGCATCTTTGCTTTGTTCTTTACATTAATAAGAATACTTCCAGTGTTTCACCACTGTTATATCTCCTGTAGCTTTCTGAGAGATGTTTTTTATAAAACTCAATTTAAGTATCCCTAATATGATAAAATTTCCATCAACAATGCATTTGAATTTTAAAAATGCTTTTACAGCATCTATTGAGATCACTTTGTCTTTCTTCTTTATGTTCATTAATAATATTTTAATACTGAGTTTATTTTTCGGTGATCTCATGTTAAACCACCTATACATTTCTGAGACAACTCTTATTTGATTATAATGTAGTATTCTCTTAAAATAATCCAGGTTTGATTGTTTTAAATAAAAAAATAAAGTTACATGTAGTTTATAAATGAAGCTACTCTATACTCTCATTTTATTGTACTACATTTGCTATTTTTGGTGTCACTGTTATACTGAGAAATTTTCTGTAAGTTTTTAGGCTCATAGTTATTTTCATCTTTTCTTTGAAAGTTTGATATATTTCCTCTGCATGTCATATGATCCTAGTGCTTTTTGTAGGGGAAATTATTGAAGAATAATACATTTTTATTATTTATGTTTTTAAATTAACTTGTAATTTATCTGCAATAAAATGCACATATTAAGTGTTTTCTTTGATGAATTTTGATGATTAATTATACTTGTGTAATCATCACTCAAAATATTTTCCAAGAAACCTACCCATAAATTCAGGTTTTCACACTGATTTTGATATATGGCCATATTTAGAATCCTTTCATAATTGAAAAATATTCCTCTCCAAAACTTATATCCCATTTCATGCTCTTGATATTGTTTTTTCAAAACTCTTTTCTTATGTTTTTCCCTTGATCACACTTGTCAAATATTTGTCTTTTTCATTGGTCTTTTCAAATAACCAATTTTTATTCTTATTGATCATTTCTGTTTTTAACCTTTTTCTTTTTAGTTTCTGCTTTTATTGACTTTAACATATCCCTTCTATTATTTTGGTCTATAGTTATTTTGTTGTTTGTTTGTTTAGCTTATTGACTTTAGGGCCTGCTTCATTAATTTTCAAACTTCCTTTCTAATAAATGCATTTAAAACTACACATTTTCCTTTGAGCATATGTTTGGCTGCAAATTACAGGGTTTGAAATGTAGTGGCCTCATTTTTCATTCCTAAATATTTTTTAAATTGTGGTAAAAAATAACATAAAATTTACCACCTTAACCATTTTAAAGTACATAATTCAGTAGTGTTAAATATATTCACATTGTTGTGAAACAGATCTCCAGAACTTATTCATCTTGCAAATCTGAAACTCTACACCCATTAAACAACTCCACAACTCCCCTCTCTCCTTAGCCTCTGGTAACCACCATTCTACTTTTTGTTTCTATTAATCTGACTAATTTAGATACCTCTAATAAGTGGAATCATAAAGCATTTGTCTTTTTGTGATGACTTATTTCACTTAGCATAATGTCCTTAAGGTTCATCCATGTTGTACATGTGACAGGACTTTCTTCCTTTTAAATGCTGAATAACATTATATGTAAGTACCACACTTTGTTTTTCCATTCATCCATCAGTGGACATTTGGGTTGCTTCCCTCTCTTGACTATTATGAGTAGTGCTGCTATGAACATAGCTGTGAAAATATCTCTTCAAGACGCTGCTTTCAATTCTTTTGGATTTATACTGGAAGTGGGGTTGCTGGATCATATGGTAGTTTAATTTCTAATTTTTTGAGGAATCCCCACACTGTTTTCTGTGGTATTTGTACAATTTTACAATCCCACACTAACAATGTACAAGTGTTCCAGTTTCTCTGCATCCTTGCTAGTACTTGCTGTTTTCAGTATTTTTATCTTCTTCTGAGTTATATATTCTGGAACTAGACCCTTATCAAGAGAAATGATTTGCAAATATTTTCTGCCATTCTGTAAGTTGTCTTTTCATTCTTTTCACTATGTCCTTTGATGCACTAAAAATTTAAGCTTGGGGGTAACCCCATTTGTCTATTTTTTATTTTATTTTCTGTCAGGGTTTTTAGCCTTCCCCGAGCCCCCTCCGAACCTACGGAGAGAATGGGAAGGGGGAGACACACCCTGGCAAGGCAGGACTGGGAAGGGTGAGTGCCGAGTGTCCGCCCGATCACCAGCCTCCGGCCCCTAGGCCTGAACCGGAGACAAACAGACGCGACAGAGAGCTCAGTCAAAGCAGGAACTCGTTTATTGTGGAAACAGCAAAGTATATATAACATTCATGGGCCAATCAGCATAAAGGTCAAGCAGTCACAAGCTCTTCACGCAGGAAGGCACATAATGCAGGCAAACGGTGTCCACGAGCTGATCACGTTCGCGGAAGACTCACGCCACCAATAGGGAGATACTCGGAACACAGGTAGACTAACATCATAGCCCGCCAAAATGCCTGGGCACCACCCCATGCTCATCTGGCGAGCGCCATCTTGGCAATGCATTTAAGGGCTACTTCTTAGATTAGAAGGCCCTACAATTTTCTGTGCTTTGGGTGTAATACACAACAACTCATTGCCAAGTCCAATATTATGAAGCTTTCCCCCAGTGTTTCCTTCTAGGAATTTTACCATTTTAGGTCTTACATTTAGTTATTTAATCAATTTTGAATTAACTTTTGTGTATGGTATAAGATAAGGATTCAACTTCATTCTTTTGCATGAGGGTATTCAGTTTTCCAACCACCATTTGTTGAAGAGATTGTTTATCTGCATTGACTGGTATTGACATCCTTGTCAAAGATCATTTGACCATATGTGCATGGAATTATTTCTGGGATCTCTATTCTATTCATTGATTTATATGTCTGTCTTTATGCTAGTAACACAGTTTTGATTACCGTAGCTTTGTAATATGTTTTGAAATCAAGAAGTGTGAGTCCTCCAATTTAATTTTACTTTTTCAAAATTGATTATGCAGGTTCTTTTAAGATTCCATATGAACTTTAGGATGTATTTTTCTATTTCTATGGAAAATGCCACTGGGATTTTGATAGGGATTACATCAAATCTTTAGATCATGTTGGGTAGTATGGACATCTTAACAATATTGTTTTTCAATCAATGACCATGGAATGTCTTTCCATTTTTTGTGTGTCTTTGTTTTTTTCAGCAGTGTTTTATAGTTTTCACTGTACAAAATTTTCACCTCCTTTGTTTAGATCTGTTATTAGATATTTTATACTTTTTGATGATATTGTAAATGGAATTGTTTTCTTAATTTCCTTTGTGAGTTATGCATTGTTAGTATATAGAAATGCCACTGATTTTTGTGTGTTGGTTTTGGATTCTGCAACTTTGCTGAATTTGTTTTTTTTGTTTGTTTGGTGTGGGAGCTTTAGAGTTTCTACATATAATAAAATGTCATCTCTGAACAGATGTGGACTTCCTTTCCAATTGGATGCCTTTTATATTTTTCTTGACTAATAGTTCTGGCTAGGACTTCTAATACTATGTTGAATAGATGTGGCGAGAGTGGGCATGCTTGCTTTGTTCCTGATCTTAGAGGAAAGTCTTTAAATTTTTCACCATTGAGTATGATGTGTGCTGTGAGCTTTTTATAAGTGGCCTCTGTTATATTGCAGGAGTTTCCTTCTATTCCTAGTTTTTTAAGTGTTTTTCTTTTTATCATGAAAGGGTGCTGAAGCTTGTCAAATGCTTTTTCTGCATCAATTGACATAATCATTTAATTTCTGTCCTTCATTCTGTTAATGTTATATATTACATTGGCTTTTGTATGTTGAACTATCCTTGCATTTAGGGAGTAAATCCTACTTGGTGATGGTGTATGAGCGTTTTAATGTGATGTTGAACTCATTTGCTAGTTTTTTTTAATTCTTTATATTTTATATTTTTTATTAAGGTATCATTGATATACTCTTATGCAGGTTTCACAAGAAAAGCAATGTGGTTATTACATTCTCCCTTATTATAAAGTCCCCCCACATATCCCATTGCAGTCACTGTCCATCAGTTTAATAAGATGCCACAGAGTCCCTACTTGTCTTCTCTGTGCTACACTGTCTTCCCTGTGACCCCCCACACCATGTGCACTAATCATGATACCCCTCAATCCCTTTCTCCCTCCCTCCCCACCCGCCCTCCCCCACCCCTCCCCTTTGGTAGCTATTAGTCCCTTCTTGGAGTCTGTGAGTCTGCTGCTATTTGTTCCTTCAGTTTTGCTTTGTTGTTATACTCCACATCATTTGCTAATATTTTGTTAATCAATATTCAACAGGGATGTTGGTCTGTACTTTTTGTCTCTTATAGTGGTCTCTGTCTGGCTTTGGTATCGGGGTAATGCTGGCCCCACAGAATGAGCTTAGACGTGTTTCCTGCTCTTCAGTTATTTGGAATATTTTCAGGAGGATTGATGTTAATTTTTTCATAAGTATTTGGTAGAATTCTCCATTGAGCTTTTTGGTCCTGGCCTCTTCTTTTAATGGAGATTTTTGATTACTGGTTCAATCTCCTTACTCATTATTTATGATTTGCTCAGATTTTCTATTTCTTTATGATTCAGACTTGGTATGTTGTGTGCTTCTAAGAACCAATTTCTTCTAGACAATTTTTATTTGTAGTATTCTTTCATAATCCTTTTTATTTCTGTGGTATTGTTTGTAATATCCCATCCTTCATTTCTGATTTTAGTTATTTGAATCTTATTTTTTATTCTTAGTTAATCTAGCTAAGATTTTGCCAGTTTTATTAATCTTTCAAAGAACCAACTCTTAATATCACTGATTTTTAAAAAAGTTTTTCTATTCTCTTTGTATCTCTAATCTTTATTATTTCCTTGTTTCTGAGAGCTTTAAGTTTAATTTGTTGTTTTTTTCCTAGTGTCTTTAGATGTAAATTTGTGTTGTTGAATTGAAATATTTTTAATGTAGACATTTCCAACTGTAAACTTCCCTCTTAACACTGCTTTACTGCATCCCATAAGTTTTAGTATGTTGTGTTTTTAGTTATTTTCATTTATCTCAAGGTATTTGCTAATTTCTCTTGTGGCTTATTTTTTGACTCATTGGTAGTTTAAGAGTGTATTTTTTAATTTCCACATATTTAAAATTTTTTCTTTTTCCCTTTTGCTCTTAAGTCCTAGTTTCTTTTCATTTGTGATGAGAAAAGATACTTTGTATAACTTCAGTCTTGAATGTATTAAGACTTATTTTGTGGCTTCTCACGGAGAATGTTCCATATGCACTAGAGAAGAATGTATATTCTTTTGTTATTGGGGGAGTGATCTGTATATGTCCATTAGGTCCAGTTGGTCTACAGTGCTATTTTCTTATTGATTTTTCTGTCTGGTTGTTCTATTCATTATTGAAAGTGGGGGTATTGAAGTCTGTTACTATTATTATGTTGCTTTCTATTTCTACCTTCAGTTCTGTCAATTTGTTTCATATATTTAGGAGCTTCAAGGTTTGGTGCATAAATATTTATACTTTTTATATCTTCTTGGTGAATTGACCCTTTCAAATTTATAATGCTCTTTATCTCTTTAACAGTTCTTGATTTAAAGTCTACTTTTTCTGATATTATATAGTCACTCTTTCTCTCTTTTGGTTACCATTTGCATAAAATATCTTACCATTCTTCACTTTTAGCCAGTATGTGTCCTTTAAAATGAGTCTCTTGTACACAGCCTATGTGGGAGACTATGTGTTTTTTTAATCCACTCAGGCAATCTGTCTTTTGATTAGGGATTTAATCCATTATCATTTAAAGTAATTATTGATAGGGAAGGTCTTACTATTCTAAGTTAACTGTTTTCTGTATATTTTGTAGCCTTTTGTCTCTCTTTCTTTCTCCATTCCTTTGTGTTTCATTGACATTTTTTCTTGTAGTAGTAGTCAGCTTTGCTTCTCTTCTCATTTCCTTCTGTGTATATTCTATAAATGTTTTCTTTGCAACTGCATAAAATGTCCTAAAATTAGAGCAATCTATTTTAAACTGACAACTTAAATTGCATACAAAAATCTCTACTCCTTTACAGCTCTACCTCCCCACTTCATGCTATTGATGTCACAAATTACATCTTTACATATTAGATACCCATTAACATAGATTTATGGTTTTAAAAAGTGTTTTGTCTCAATCACATGTATATGTAAATTCCATGCACCAATATTACAGTAGTACAGGTTACTATATTTATTCATGCATTTTCTTTTACAGGAGATCATTATATTTTCAAACAGCATAGTGTTGCCCTCTATTATCCTTTTGTTTCAACTTGAAGGACTCCCTCTAGCATTTCTTGTAGAGCAAGTCTAATGTTAATGAATTCCCTTAACTTTTGATCATCTGGGAAAATCTTAATTTCTCCTTCATTTTTGAAGGACAGTTTTGCCAGATACACTGTTCTTGGTTAACAGTTTTTTCTTTCAGGAACTTGAATATATCATCCCATTTCCTTTTGGCCTGCAAAGTTTCTGTTAAGAAATCTGCTTGTGATTTTATGGAGGCTCCCTTGTATATGATGAATCACTTTTCTCTTGCTGCTTTCAAGATTTTTTCTTTGTCTTTTACCTTAGACAGTTTGATTATAATGTGTCTTGGTGTGGTTCACTTTAGATATATCCTACATGGAATTCTTTCAGCTTCTTGAATCTCAGTGTCCGTTTCTTTCCTCAGAGTTGGGAAGTTTTCAATCATTATTTCTTCAAATAAACTTTGTCCCTTTCTCTGTCTTTTCCTTCTGGGATTCCCATAATATGTAAGTTGGTCTGCTTTGTAGTGTTCCCTGAATCCCTTAAGCTCTCTTCATTTTTATTCATTCTTTTTTTTTCTTTTTACACCTCTCACTTTCTTCAAGCTCATGGATTCTTCTGCCTGATCAAGTCTGTTGTTGAATCTGTCATTAGTTTTTCAGTTTAGTTATTACAGTTTTAAGTTCCAAAACTTCTGTTTGGTTCTTTTTATCATTTCTATTGCTTTGTTATTTTCTTATTTTGTTCATGTATCATTTTCCTGATTTTGTTTTGTTCTCTATCTGTATTCTTTTAGTTCATTGAGCATATTTTTGGTATAACAGTTATTTAAAATTCTTTGTCAGGTAGCTCATAGATACACATTTAGGGTTGGTTTCTGGGTTTTTATTTTGTTCCTTTTGATTGGGCTGTGTTTCCCCATTTCTTTGTATCCCTTGTACTTTTGTACTGGTATTTGGGCATTTGAAGAACAACTACCTCTCCCAGGCTGTGCATACTGTCTTTGTGCAGGGAAGACCTTCAGCAATAAGCTTATCTGGAGGTTCTAGGACCTCTCAAACACTTTCTGATCTCTTTTTTTCTCTGGAATCAGCTGTGGAAGTATAGCTTTAATGCCCTGCTTGCCTCCCTTTTCAGTGGCTTCTTAAATCTGGTGCCAGTCTATCTGTGATCCAAGTCAGGTGAGATGGAAACCAATCCCATGGACAGCCCCCCAACATGCCAAAATGTTGGACACATAATCCTCTCTTTTATTTCTACTCCAAGGGAAAAACCACAGTATGGGAGGTTTCCTCCTAGTTATTCCAGCACTATGTTGTATAGGAGAAAGGGCATGAATGGACCCACCAAATGCTGCAAATTTTCCTATCTGAAATCCTCTCTTGGTTTTAAAATGGCCTGAATGCTGTAGCTTTTCAACTGATTTCTAGAGTTCTCACAGAGGTATTCAAGTCCATATATTGTTGTTAACTCTGCCTATGTGGGAGAGGGCAGGGTTTGTAGCTTCCTAGTTTACCATCTTGCTGATATGATGCCTTTCCTTTCTAAACAGGTTTTAGGTATGATTTTGGTGAAATTTTTTTGTAAACCCAGATAATTTTGAGAATTGAACATTTTTTCTAGGTGTTTGTATGTTGCTATCCTTTCATTTCTAATTTCTAATTACACTGATTATGGTTAATGAATGTGGCATATATATGTTTCCTATTCTGGGAATTTTTGGAGCTTTCTTTGTGGCTATTACATGGTAAGTTTTTGTGAAAATTATATGTGCATTCTGCTTTTTTTGTTGTTTTTTGTTTTTAGTACAAAGGCTTAACTTTATCTTTTGGATCAAGCTCCTTAATTTTACTTTTGCTTTGTGGATTCTCTGTATCATTGCTTCTTATTTAAAACCACATGATCTGCCTATTTCTGAGAGAAATTTGAGATAAACTGATGAATATTTCTGGGCCTTTTATATATCTACTGGTTTTTATTTCATATATTGCAAAACATGCTGTTTAGCACATAGTGGTTCATGTTTTATTTTTAATGAGGTATAATCTGCTTATCATACCTCTTATCAAATATCCTTCCCCATTTGTGATTTTTACTTTGAATTCTGTTCTGACTGATTTATATACCTACTTCCTTCTTGCTAGTATTTGCATGATATATCTCTACCTATACTTCTACTTCCTGCATTGTTTTAGTATGCTGTCTCTTAAAAACAGCATCACTTTTAATTTTTTAAAATGTAATCTGACAGGCTTTTAAAAATAGGTGGATTTATCCCAGTTACATTATCATGATTGTTGATATCTTATCACAGTTGTTGATTCCTATCCATCCAGAGACCACTGGAAACTGTTTGCCAAACAAAATTGGATTTATTGGTACTTCTTGCAACAAGGGCAATGCCCCAAAGCTCCCATGGGGTGCGGTCCCCCTTGTTGTATCAAAGACCAATAACTTTGTTCAATACAGGTATGTTCCTGGTGGGCTTTGACATCAACATGGTAAAATGCTATGTATGTGTTTCTCTTTCTCTATATTTCTTTCTATTTATGGCCCAAATACATGCTATATCTCCAATGTGTCTTGCTATCTAGCTACCTTGTCTCTACCTCCATAACTGTTTCTGTCTCTGTGTCTCTCTTACACACACACACACACACACACACACACACACACACACACACACACACACTTGACTTTGCCACGTTTACTTCAGCCAGATTTACTAGCTAGAACAGGCACTGCCCTCTGAGCCTGAGAGTTGGGGATAGTGGGTAGAAGTTTGGCTGAGCAAAGCTGTTTCAAGAGTTTGCCTAATGTGAAAGTAAAGACTGATCACAACATGTGCCATCTCTCATCTTGATTGTTCCTGATAGTTGATGACCCTGTAACATTATGGGCTTAATCATACCCTGTTGTTTGATTTGATTGATCTGGGCAATTAGGATCCAAACAATACAGTTTGTACTTTCTTTTCTATCTTCACTTCCTTCTACAGCTCTAGACCTCATGTGTCACACAGCTGACACTTTAACTTATGATCTTTGGAAAAACATTTGCATGTTAGGAAATCAAAGACTTGGCCTGGAAAAGAAAGAGTACAGACTTGGAGAAGATGAGACTGAGGCCTTGGCCTCTCCAGTGTGGAGTGGCTTTCTTAAGCTCTCCCATCCATATCCCAGTCATAAAAAATGCCTTCCACCTACACTGTACTCACAGAAACAATCTCTTTTGCTTATTGAAACAACCATGTGAGGAAGACAGGGAAAATATCAATGTGTCCATTTTATTGATTAGAGAATTATCATTGTGATTGAATGTACACCTTGTCCATTCAATATGTGTGCATACCTGGTTATGTGCCAAGCTGTGGGGTCCAGGAATAAATTGAACATTCTGGCTGTCTGGAGGAGCCAGCTGTGGTGAGGAAGGCAGACTGTCCAAGGTCCACAGGAGTGGTCAGGGCTAACACAGTGGGCAGGGGATGCTGAGAGTAGGGGAATGGTGGTGGGGGTAGGAGGGCGGGCAGGCTGACTGAGCCCCAGGCTCTCCCTGAGTGAAGGGTATAAGCAGGGCTTAAAGGGTGACACAGTGTTATACAAGCAAAGGAGGATGAGGCAGGAAGGTGTTGAGGTGGAGAGAATAGCAAATGTGGTGTAGAGAAGAACTGGATCCAGATGCTTACTCTCAGTGGTGGGATGCAAGGCAGCGAGGCTGAGGTCATGGAGATGGTGAACTGTGGTTTGTGCTAGAATACTAGATGTCTGTCCCTGCACTCCTGGCCTGTGTGCCTTCCACCCTGTGCAGTCTGGTGGTCTCCGTCATCAGGTATGTTAAAAAAGATTCCAGGTGTATATCAGCAATCTCCACTTCCCTTTTTGTGCTTCCTCCTCCTAGTGCTCTCCTCCAGTTCTAGAGCAAGTCCTACCCTGGACATCTGGGGCTAATACAATAAAGCCCCCTGGATTATTTAAACTCTGTAAGTTGAGTTGGTTGGTTGTTTTTGTTACTTGGAACCAAAAGAATCCTAGGAACTTCTGGGCAAGTACCTGATATACCCCTGGTGCAAGGCATTTTGAAAATAGCTTAGTGGAGAAGGAGGCTTAGGCCTCAGGGTCCAAATGAATCTAAGATATCTTGGTGTGAAGAGCAGACCAAGGTAATTCTCTTGCCTAGTGCAGGTATGGAAGAGGTGGAACAGAAAGAGATGCATGGCCAGGACCACCCAAGTAGGGAAGAAGTGACTTGGTTTGCACAAGGGAATGGAGAAGGGAGAGTGCAGCCAACATTGACCTTGAATGCCAATGAATAGTCTTGAGTCTGACCAGTCAAATTGATGTCTGTCTCTCCTTTTGAGAAGCAAATAGTCAGAGAGTGGAGGCAGAAGGTAGAAAAAGGGTCAGAAATTTTCCCCAACCAGAATTTGTTTTAATGGAAGGCTGAAGGGTAGGTATCAGTAGAGAGCTGGGTTCTGTGAGCACCAGGGTGAAATCCCCTACATAACACCTCTCGAAATGGGAACCTCTGGTTCCTTTTCATTGGCTGGGGCCCTACTTGGCTAAGTTCAGGGAGGGCCTTGTGCAGTCACATCTGCTGTGCTCCCAGATGCCTGCTTTACTCTTCCTTAGGCCTGTTAGTAAGTGTGGCCTGCTGTCTGGTGACATTAACATGACTGGAGAGCTCCTTTTGAGTTAGAATCTGCATGCTAACAAGACCTCTGTTGATTTGTCTGCATGTAAAAATTTAAGATGCATGCCTTGAAAGATCTTTGGATTTTGTTGCATGCTGCCCTATTTTTTTGTTTGTTCGTTTGTTTTTTTAAACTGGCAAAAATGGGTTTATTTGGGAATAGCAGAATTGTAATTTGCGATGTGCAAACTACAACAAACAGTAGACAAGTCCAAAGAACAAAGGAGGAGTGTGTCCTTTTTTTAGAGGAAAAGAGGAAGTTTGGAAGGGTTGTTTTGAACAAAAGCTTATTGGTGAAGAGCAAGAGTTTGGGGTGGCTTCTTATTGGCTGAGTATGGTGGCTTCCCACTGGCTAGTTTGTTGCTAGGCAAGGAGAAAACCTTCCTTCTTCCTGCTGGTGTATGTAAAGTAAGCTGAAACAAGTGGCCTGTGAGTAGGAACCCTCCCTTCATAGTTTCCTGATTCCATTTTGAATTGAGTTTCTTTTGTTCATTTTCATAAGAACATCCTACTTCACAGACAGATCTACTAACAGTTTGTGGTACCGATACAGTTACATGTTCTGCAAACACAGGAATTCTTTTTTTAGTCAAACAATTCATATTGTGAAAGAATATATATATATATATATATATAATTCATAATTGTATGTCTTGAATCATCAACTGTATTCCTGTCTAGAGAAATATTCTGTATTAACTGGGCAAAAATAAAAATCAAATAGTCCTTTAAAATTTTGCACATCTAATAAGTTTTCCACAGACTAGGTTCAACTCTGAAGACTTAATATCTTGGTTTTTCTTCTGTGACCCACATATTTCCAATGCTTAGTGCCACAAATACATATTTTGATATGATCTTGATTATGATATTAAGCCCCACTGATTTTCAATGCTTTCCCTGGTTTTTTGTTTTTTGTTTTCTTTAGCACAGGTTCCCCATGGGAATATTTTCTCAGCAGGCTGAGATAGAGTTAGTCTCCTTGTGTATGGGGTGTGTGTTCTCAGGGGCACCAGGCTTTGAGGTGGGTCTTTAGGGGAGAGCAACTGATGCTTATACCAGAATGAGGCTGGGGCATTCTTGGACAGAAAGCTGTGTGGCTTACCATGCTGTATACAGACAGGTAATTACTTGTTGGCCAATTCACTGGAAGGTCCATAGGGCGTAGGGCCTGTGCAGATTGTATTGAATCCTCTGTGCCCAACTCAGTGCCTGGCACAGGGTAGGTGCTCAGTAAATTTGATGATGGTTTGCACCAGAGCACAAAGGGAAAAGGTATTAATGAGAATAGTTCTGCTTCCAGACCTTTCTGCTTGGGCAGGGAGCCCATGAGGCTTTTCCCCATTCTAGCTGAATCCCCCATTCCATACAGGACCTCATAAACTGCCTTCCTTTGCCACATTGTTTCCTGCCACTCATACATGTTCTGCTCTAAACATTCAAGGGCTAGAGACAAGCAAGTTCCATGGATATGGAATAGGGGCCCTTATGCGGGTGTTCTCATTTCTTGATTGAGTCACCTATTGTTTCAATCAACATTTTTTTATTAAGCAGGGACCTAGTGCCAGGCCCTTTGGTAGGTGCCACAGGCAGAAAAACAGCTAAGGCCTGTCTGTGCCCCCAGGGGTCTCAGAGTCTGCGAGTGGGATGAACACACAGCTAGTGGGCACAGGACTGTGCTGCAGCCCTGACATTGCCCTGGCAGGGTCCAAAAGCACACAGACACCCAGATGCTGCGCTGGTAAAGGGCTTGTACTGGGCATGTTATTGGCTTGTATTGGATTCATTGGGGAAGAAGGAGTCCTGGAACAGGGCATTCAGTTCTCAGAACAGTATGGATGTAAAAACTGGAGAAGTCCAAGAGGGTTCTAGTCAGGGCTTTCCTGGATGCAGCAGACAGAGGCCCACTGGCATGGAGAAGCTTGGCTGTGGACTTCTACACCAAGAAAGTGAAGCCTAGCTCAGTCTCAGTTTCATGCTAGAGCAGCACCTGGGAGGCCAAGGTCAGAGGCTCCTCCCTCTGGCCCATGCTCTAAAAAAACCTCCCTTCTCTCTGCTTGGTTCTGTGCTCTGTCCTGACAACAGAATGATCTAGAACTAAGAGGCAGAACTGGTGTTGCAAGACTTCCTCATTCGTAACTTGGAAGCCATGCCTTCTGTCTCAGACCCATTTTTCCTCTGTAAAGTGCACGTGCACAGGAACCAGGAAAACAGGTGAGGACAGCATGCTGCAAGTGATAGGACAGAGTGCCAGAAACAACCAGGGACTTGGAGGGGAAAGACTTGCAGGCCCAGGGGGCAGCCAAGCCCATTGTAGAGCACTGGGGCATGCCTAGCCACCACTCCATCCTCCAAGGTTGTCAGTACTCAGCAGGTGAGTAGATAGTTGTAGGGAGGTGGGAGAGCAGGTAGGTGGGTGGGTGTAGAGGTAGACACTTGGACTGTGCTGTGAAGTCACCACTTTTTCTCACAGGTACATGAGAAGACTGCATTTCCCAATGCCCCCTGCTTCTGGATGGGGCCGTTTGATTAGTTCTAGCCAATGGAATGTCACTTCCTGGCCCAGCTCCCAGGATCTCCCATGACCTCCTTGTCTACGAAGCAGCTATCTGAATGCAGAAGACCCACCAGAGGCCTGCAAGGGGAACAGAGAAGCCACAAAATGGAAGGGGACGTTTTCTTTGTTTATGTGTGTGTATGGTGGGGAGACTTATTTATATAAACCACTGAGATTTAGGTTTGTTGTAGCTGTTAATCCATCCTGACTGATACAGAAATAGGTAAAGGAAGTGGAGTCTTGCCAAATAAAATCCTACAGCATATGGCATTGACTTAGCCGTAGGCAGTAAGCGGTGCGGAACCTATATTGGGAGCTGGAGAAAAAGAGATCCATATTGTTAGTGAAAAAAATGATCACTTTTTGAGATGTGAAAGGAAGACCACATGCCTAATGTCCTTGATACCAGGGAAAAGGATGGGGAGCAGAGTCAGTATGTGTGGATATTACGGGCTGTGATGACAAGGTACTGGCAAGGATGATATTTGTTCAGGAAAGACTCAGCCAGCATAAAAGTAGAAATGAAAGGAAATTGAGAGATTCTAGAAATCTGGCACCTTGAAGGGAGGGAAAGGCCAATATTTTAAAGCTCCAAGTAGGAAGAGAGGATTTTTTAAAACTTTGAGCAATAAAGTCTCAGTAAAACTTAGTTAAATAAAGCCCTCAAGCCAAACATTTTAGTGTTGGCCTTTTGTTCAAGCTGGATAGGTTCAGGGTAGCTGCCTGTACTTAGAGAGACGCAAGGGAGGGAGGGAGAAAACACTCCAAGACTTGAGTACCGTGACCAGGAAAGAAGCTTGGTTATGATTAATACGTGGAACTGAAAGCAAGTGGATTAACAACCCAGTAAGAGTTTGGAGGAATTAATTTTGTGAGCTACCACAAGCCTGGACAAAGAACGGCTTTGACTGTTCAAGACTTAAAACAGAGTGTCAGTGGTGGTGCAGTGGGAGGCAAGCCTGGACCCCACTTCCTCAATGCCCACAACATCCTGCAATCTCCTTTTATCTGTCAGCAACCAAGGTGTTTGCAGCAAGTTCCAAGGAAACAAGCACAATGGACTGAACATGTTGGCTTCCCACAAAGTCTTTGACTCATGAAATCGTGGAATTTACATCTCTGCTTGGATGACTAATAGACATTTTAAACTTATAATATCGAAAGGCAAACATCTGTGACTTCTGATTCTGACCAAGATGAATTAGTGAACGAGACTTATTTTCACCCAAAGTAACTAAAAAAACTGGACAATTTATAAAACAGGGTCATTAAGACATTGGATATTACGCATTAAAGATCTCTGAAAGATGGAAAGCAAATGAGATGAACCTTATAATGGCCCCTATTTATGCCTGGAGGGGGGAACCCAGGGAGCTCTTAGCCACTTAAGCTGAGAAGACAGAGGCGGGAGGCCAAGGCCACTTGAGTGTGCAGGACAGGTCATCAGAGAGGAGTAAGAGAACTCTAGAAATCTGCAGAAAGTCCCTGTAATATTTATCTGAGTACTGGCCATGCATGTGTGTGAAGAAATTTCACAAGGCAGGGGAAAGTATCTCCCAAAAAGGATCAGAGGGAAAAATCTCTGTGGCTTACACAGGGATAGACATAATGCCTGTTCTCACCATCCAGAGAGGAAAACTTTGTAATTCACAGGGCATCAGGTAGAATAAACAGAAGAGTTTGCCTCAGTAGTGGGGGAAAATTAGCCCTAGACTGAACGCTGCTCTGGTCCCATGCAACAAAGCCTACAAGCAAGACCTGAAAGAACTGAACTGGCTCCAGATAACTTAATCACACCCCATAGCAAGAGCCAAACATATTTATAGGAATACAAAAACATCTAGCACCCAACAAGGTAAAATTCAAAATATCTTGCATGCACTCAAATTTTGTCTGGCATGCAAAGAAACAGAAATATATGGTCCATAATGAAGAGAAAAATCAATCAATGGAAACTGACCCAGAAATTACATAGATGATAGAATCATTAGGTTGGGACCTTAACAGTTATTAGAACTATGATCCATGTGTTCAGGAGATTAGATGAACATGTCAAGTAGAGACATAGAAAATATAAAGAATATCTAAATATACAAATGAAAACCAAAATGTCCAAGATTTAAAAAATAGTGGATGTTATTAAAATAAAATATTTAAAAATTAAAAAATTAAAAATTTTAAGTTTAAACTAATTTGGATGTTACAAAAGGCAGATTAGGTATTGTGGAAGAGAAGATTAGTGAATTTGGAGACAGAGTAATAGAAATGATATAAAATGAAACACAAAGAGAAGTACTCCAAACAAAGCACCAGTGGGCTGTGGGACATGTTAAAGCATCCTAATATACATGTAACTAGGGTCCCTGAAGGAAAAGAAAGGATAAAGAGGTGAAAGAAATGTTTTTCCAGCTTTACTGAGATATAGTTGACACATAACATTGTGTAAGTTTAAGATATACAATGTGTTGACTTTGATACACAATGAAGATATCCCATCTTCTTTATTCATTTGTTGACAGACACTTATTTTGTTTCCATATCTTGGTTATTATAAATAATGCTGCAAAGAACATGAAGTGAAGATATCTTTGACATTCTGTTTTCATTTCCTTTGAATATATACCCAGAAGTGAAATTTCTGGATCATTTGGTAGTCCTATTTTTTTTTAATTTTTGAAGAACTAATAACCACATATTTTCTAAATTATATGAAAACTATAAACCCAGATATTCAAGAAACTCAATGAGCCCATGCCCAAGAAACATGAAAAACTACATGAAGGTCCTTTATAAATCACTCAGAGCTAGAGGAAAGAGGAATGTAAATTTCTTGTTGGAATAAATGTAAATCAGAAACAGTGTAGCAACATCCTTAATGTACTGAAAGATAAGAATTGTGACTCTAGAATCTTTTACTTAGTGAAAATATTTTTCAAAATTATGTGGTACAATACCATTTGCAAGTAGGCTATGATAACTATTATGTGTGTGCTATAAATGCTAAAGCACCAACTAAAACAGCATAGTGATTGCTTATAAGTCAACAAAGGAGGAGATAAAGAAATTCTAAATTGATTCAAAAGAAGGTAAGAAAATAGAACAAGGGACAGCTGAGATTTGGTGCTGTTAGAGCAGATACAGTATTCTGAATAAAACAGGTGGATAAGCAGGGAGATGGGTGGGTGTGATGTTGGTGCCTGGGTGGGTGGTAGGCAAGCAGGTGGGTGGTTGAAGGCAGTTGAGCAGATACCCATACAGGTCTCTGATTTTTCCAGAGCTTGGGGCCCTGGTTCTTCGTTCCTTATACCCTGCCTGACTAATGTCTGCTTCATTCCATTCAATTTCTTCCCTCAGGAAGATCTGTGAAGAGCTGTGCCATGAAGGATGGGGAAAATTTAGGCCCATAGATAGATAGATAGATAGATAGACAGCTAGGACACATACTGAATGAAGATACAGGATCAAGAAGCTATGAAAGCAAAAAAGTTTAATGACTAGCCCTGGTAAAATTCCTGCAGTGACTGCTATTACTGTTGATTTATTGAGCACATACGATGTTCCAGAAGCTATTCAACAGGTGTTACATATTTTGTGGCTACCTTCCGAAGTTGGTATTATTATTGCAATACTACCAGTAGATAGATTGGCAAAGAGGCATCAATTAATGTGGCTACAAACACACAGTGGGTAACTGTTTCAGCTAGAATTCAAACCCAGGCCAGGGTGATCTTAACTTGGCCTGCTGCCTCGTGCAAACAACCATCTCCCTGGGTAGGCCATGTAGTGGTTTGGGAGGTCTTACTGTCTTCAGATCCCCTGCCAGGGAATGCTATTTTTTTTTCAGGACTTGAGAGTCTTTAGAAGGTAGTGGGGTTGACCTGGGGTGGCCCCCCAGGGTGCTGGTCCTCAGACACTTAGGCAGCAGAGGGTAGGGTTCTGTTTCTCTCCCCAGCCCGTGATTGCCCCCTTGGAGCAAGAGCACCCTTGCTCCTTGGGACTCTGGGGATTGGGATAAAGCTCTTAGCACTGGCTTTGAACCCCAGCTCTCATCAGATGTGCAACCCAGGACTAATCCCTTCAACATTCTGATCCTCGGTTTCCTTATCTGTAAAAGGCGATTAAGGCTCTTAGCCCTGGGTGAGCGGCTACAGCAAACACTCCACTAGGCTGGGCTGGGTCAGCCCCTGGAGATGCCAAGTGAGAGGCTGGGCATGGAGGCTGGCATCTCACAGAGGATGGCCCTGCTTGCACTGAACTCAGGGCTCCAAGATGCAGTGGGAGAAGGCTGGAGGGGAGTAGCCTTTAACCTCAGACAGCACACCTTCAGTTCCCTGCTCTGCCACTGCCTGGCTGTACTTGTACTTTGTACAAGCTCTGAACACTTCTGAGACTCAGTTTCCTCATCTTCAAAGAGGGATGGTCACGGGGCTTACCTCAAGGGGTGTCAGGAGGACTCGGAGCAAGTGTGTCAGGCCTAGCCTGAAACGGGGACACAGGTGCCCTCCAGTGGTGCTGGCACACTAACGCAGGGGCCCTGACACCAGGACAGGGCGAGTTCCTGGTGTCCAGGACAAGGAGCTCCTCCTTGCTCCTGGCAGCCTAGGGTTTGGCTAAGCAGTTGTCAGCAGGAAGGATGGATGAGAGAGAAGCATGAGTGACTGCCGCCTTCTGTTGTAGCTAAAGCATGCTTACTAGAGAAGAGCTGCAGGTGCCAAGGGCCAGATTTCCATAACCCTGGGAAATGCTCTAGGGGTCTTGGAGGCAGCCTTGAAATTGGCAGCGTTTAGCTGGGTCTGAGCGCCCGCCTGCGACCCTAGATCAGCGCAGCAATGCTTCCCGCACCCTCTTTATACTGTCTCTGTGGATCAGGGCTCCTAGGTGCCTCTGGGTTTGCCACTAAAAATCTTGCAACTAAAATTTCTGTGTGACCTCCGATTCCTAACCTGATAGATGGGGAGTTGGTCTATCCATGTTCTCTAAATTTCAGCTATTTACATATTTGTGAGCTGTTTTTTTTTTTTGCTGTATTTGCATAGAATTGGTTCCATTATTTGCTAAATACTCTTCTTTAAAAAGACCCATTGAAAAGAAAATGTAACAGGTGTGTCTCCTATGCTACCCCAGTGACCCCGCACACCACACGCGGCAAACGCAGGGCTCCCCCCAGCTCCATGCTTCCGTGACTCCTACCTCCTGCGTTCCGGGAACACAGCCTACACGGGGAAGCACGTTCCTGCTGTCATTATCTTTGCCCTGCTGTTATCTCAGTGGACCAACAAATCATCCTTGTGGTTTTGCAGGGCGAGGGACGGAGGTCTAGGGCTCCTGTGTCCAGAGAGGCCACTGCTGTTGGGACAAACAATATATTCAAAGAGGAAGTCCCTTTTGTCATCCAGTCCCATCTGAAGAATCTCAGATATGCCCTGAGAAGAATAGCAGCCGAGATTACATCAGGAACCTGTCTGCCCAGCCTCCTCAGGCCCCACCAGACTCCCCGGGCCGGCAGCCCCCATCCCTGTCCCTGGGGCAGCCACACTCTCACCAGGGGGCTACGCTGCCCTTGCCTTCCGTGGCTTCAAAACACCAGAAAGAACAGGACAGAGAGGCAGAAGCCAAGGACATGTGTGTGCTCATTAGATCACGCCCAGAGCAGAGAGGGAGCCGGGCGAGCTTTGTGGGGCATCTCTGTTGTCAGGGTAACATCTAATATTGTTTGAGGCGTAGATGCGGCAGGCCTCGCCGTGAATGAGCCCACCTGGGCTTCCTCTCAGTCCCTGCAGTCAGCCCTATGGGCATTCCCTCCTCACTGAGAAGGGGGGAGAGCCGGTGAGCGGCGGGGGGACTCCAGCCCAGGGCTGTCAGAGCAGCTGCCCTGCCCTGCTCCCCTGCCTTTCTGCGCGCCCCTCTTTCTCCCCATCATCGTCTCCTGCTGCTCCTTCCTTCATCCCCTCATTTATTGAAAAAATTATTGGCGACTTCTTGAATGCCAAGCACAGGGCTTTGCACCCGGCACAAAGAACTTCCCTGACTCTCTGCTCACTGTCTCTAGTTCTATTCTTTCTTAATTTTTAAAAATCAACATTATTGGGGTATTTTTTAGATACTATAGGTTTACATACAATAAAATGTACCCATGTTAAGTGTACACTCAGATTTTTGTTCAATGTATACACCTGGGTAACCATAGCCCACACAAACATAGGGCATGTGTATCACCCCCAGAAGATGCCATCAGATCCCTTTGCAAGCCAAGCCCTCCCCCACCCAGCCCCAGACAACTGCTGACCCGCTTTCTATCACTATACAATAGTTTTGCCTTTACTAGGATTCCACATAAATGAAACCATACAGTAGCCTTTTGTGTCTGGCTTCTTTTGCTCAGCATAATGTTCTAGAGATTTGGTTCATTTTTATTGCTGATTAAGTTCCATGGTAGGCATATTTATATCCATAGATATCTATTGATAGATATCTGTATTGTTCCGCATTTGGGACCTGTTATGAATAAAACTGTTATATTTGTGTGCAAGTCTTTTGTTTCTCCCAAAACCTAGGCGTGGACTTGCTAGGTCATATGGCAAGTATGTGTTTTATTTTACAGGAAACTGCAAAACTGTTTTACCATTTTACTCTCCCACAGTGTATGAGAGTTCTGATTGCTCCATATTCTTGCCAATTTTCATGTTGTCAGTTTTTAGATTTTACAACCATTCTATTGGATCATCGGAGTGGTTTCTCATTATGGTTTTAGTCCATATTTCTCTGATTACTAATGACGTGAGCATCATTTCATAGGCTCATTCATCACTCACACATTTTCTTTTATAAACTGTATGAATCTTTTGCTCATTTAAAAAATGGATTGTCATCTTATATTTTTATTGAAGTATAGTTGATATACAATATTATATTGGATTCAAGTATACAACAGTGATTCAACACTTAAATACATTATTAAATGTAACTAGTATAGTTACTACCTGTCAACATAGAAAGATGTTACAGAACTATTGACTGTATTCTCTATGCTGTACCTTTATCCCTGTGACTAATTTATATCGTGATTGAGGTTTTTGTGCCACTTTATCCACTTTTCCTATTTCCCCCACCCCCGCCAATTCCATGGTAAACACCAGTCACTTCTCAGTGTCTATGAGTCTATTGCTGTTTTGTTCATTTTGTTTTGTTTTGTTTGAAGATTACACATATAAGTGAAATCATTTGGTATTTGTCTTTCTCCTCCTGACGTATTTCACCTAGGATAATAGCCTCTAAGCCCATGCTGTCACAAATGTCATCTTATTATTGACTTGTAAGAGTTCTTTAAATATTCTAGGTTTAAATCCTTTGTCCAGTATATGTATTCCTGGTTTTCTCCTGCTTTGTGGCTTGGCTTTTCATTTTCTTAATAGTAACTCTTGAAGAGAAGTTTTTAGTTTTGATGAAACCTAAAAGATCATGTTTTCTTTTATGATTAGTGCTTTATGTGTCCTGTTTAGAAATCTTTGCCTGCACCAAGGTCACAAAGATTTACTCCTATATTTTCTTTTGGAAATTTTATAGTTTTGGTTTTTACATTTAAATCTATGCTCCACTTCAAAATAATTTTCTTGTATGATGTGAAGTAAGAATTGAAGTTTTTTTCTTTACATATATTCCATTGTTCTAGCATCATTTGTTGAAAAGATGATATCCTTTTTCCCAGTGAATTATCTTGGCATCTTTGTTGAATACCAATTAACCATTCATGTGCAGGCTTATTTCTGGACTACCTAATCTATTTAATTGAGCTATACCTATACCACACTTTTTAAAAATTCAAGTATAGTTGATATACAATATTATGTTGGTTTCAGGTGTACCCACACTTTCTTGGTTACTATAGCATTCCATTATATCTGAAAATCAAGTATAGTATAAATTTTCCAAATTTGTTATCTTTCAAGATTATTTTGGCTATTTTACATCTTTAGCATTTCCATATAAAATTTAGTATCAGTTTGTCTATTTTTTTTAACTTTTTAAAAATTTTTGGTATCATTAATATACAATTACATGAACAACATTGTGGTTACTAGATTCCCCCCATTATCAGGTCCCCACCACATACCGCATTGCAGTCACTGTCCATCAGTGTAATAAGATGCTATAGAGCCACTACTTGTCTTCTCTGTATTATACTGCCTTCCCCTTCCAAACCTATATTATGTGTGCTAATCGTAATGCCCCTTATTCCTCTTCTCCCTCCCTTTCCACCCATCCTCCCCGGTCCCTTTCCCTTTGGTAACTGTTAGTCCATTCTTGAGTTCTGTGAGTCTGCTGCTGTTTGGTTCCTTCAGTTTTTTCTTTGTTCTTATACTCCACAGATGAGTGAAATCATTTGATACTTGTCTTTTTCCACCTGGCTTATTTCACTGAGCATAATACCCTCTAGCTCTGTCCATGTTGTTGCAAATGGTAGGATTTGTTTTCTTCTTATGGCTGAATAGTATTCCATTGTGTATATGTACCACATCTTCTTTATCCATTCATCTACTAATGGACACTTAGGTTGCTTCCATTTCTTGGCTATTGTAAATAGTGCTGCGATAAACATAGGGGTGTATATATCTTTTTCAGACTGGGCTCCTGCATTCTTAGGGTAAATTCCTAGGAGTGGAATTCCTGGGTCAAATGGTATTTCTATTTTGAGTTTTTTGAGGAACCTCCATACTGCTTTCCACAATGGTTGAACTAATTTACATTCCCACCAGCAGTGCAGGAGGGTTCCCCTTTCTCCACATCCTTGCCAACATTTGTTGTTGTTTGTCTTTTGGATGTTGGCCATCCTAACTGGTGTAAGGTGATATCTCATTGTGGTTTTAATTTGCATTTCTCTGATGATTAGTGACGTGGAGCATCTTTTCATGTGTCTGTTAGCCATCTGAATTTCTTCTTTGGAGAAGTGTCGGTTCAGATCCTGTGCCATTTTTTTTATTGGATTATTTGCTTTTTGTTTGTTGAGGTGCATGAGCTCTTTACATATTTTGGATGTCAACCCTTTATTGGATATGTCATTTATGAATATATTGTCCCATACTGTAGGATGCCTTTTTGTTCTACTGATGGTGTCCTTTGCTGTGCAGAAGCTTTTTAGTTTGATATAGTACCACTTGTTCATTTTAGTTTGTCTATTTCTATAAGAAAAGCCTGCTGGAATTCTGATTGGGATAGTATCAAATAGTTCAAATCAGGAAAGAATTGACATCAATGTAGGGTCTTCCAAACCATGAACATGGTATATCTCTTGGTTTCTTTATGTTTTCTTTAGTTTCTCTTAATAATATTTTGTAATTTTTAGACAACAGGACTACATACTTTGTTAAACTTATCTCTATGTATTTCATATTTCTTGATACTATTATAATTGGTATCTTTAAATTTTTAATGTTCCAATTACTCATTGCTGGTATGAAGAACTAAAATCTATTTTTGTATATTGACTTTGTATCCTTCAACATTTCTAAATTCTCTTGTTGCTTCTAGTAAATTGTCTTTGGTAGATTCCTTAGAATTTTCAACATATGAGCATGTCTGCACATAAAGACAGTTTTACTTTCCCCTTTCTAATCTTTGTCCCTGTATTCCTTTTCTTGGCTTATTGCCCTGGCTAGTACATCCAGTATTATGTTGAATAGAAATGGGGACAAATATGTCTTGGATCATTCTCAGTTTCTTTCTTGATTTCACATGTCATTATTAGATCACATTGATTCTTCCTTTGAAATACATCTGGGGTCAGATGACCTTTTATGCACTCTCTAATGAGCAGGTTAAACGTGTGGACTCGAGAGTCAGAATACCTGGGTTCAAATCTTGACTTTGCCAGCCCCTAGATATGTATACTTAGGCAGTTACCTAACCTCTTTGACTCAATAGTCTGATTTATAAAAAGAGTGTGATTATAATTATACCTACTTCATAGTTTTTATTGGTTGGTTGGTTGGTGAAGATTAAACCTTGGCCCGTGGGAATGTCAGTATAAAGCAGCTGCTAAGTGGTCTCACACTCCCAGCCCTGTACCCCTCCAGTCTCCTCTCATCACGGAAGCCAGATGGACCTTGTTAAAAGGTAAGTCAGACTGTATCACCCTCCAGTTCTAAACCTACCAGTGGTTCCCATTTTATTCAGAGTAAAAGTCAAAGACCTTAAATAGCCTGCTAATCCAGGCTGCAGAGGCTCAAGGAAAGCCCCCGCCTTCCTGTTCAGACACTGCCCTCTGCAAGAAGCAGACCACAGGAAATGTAGTAGCTCAGCCGGAAGCTGTGTGAGTTGCTGGGGCAGGGAAGGGTAGCTGCCCTTTCCCATTGTGGGATTGCCCTGCCCTCCAGGAAGAATGTTCTTGCCCAGCCCACACTCCTGCTCCCTTCCTGAGATAACAGCCTTGCCACTGCACAAAGGGGCACTGGGCACAGAGCCGTTTCTCAAGAGCCAGACCAGTGAGGTGGGGAGGCTGAGGAGACCCTAGCAAGGTCAGCCTGCCCAACATGGCCGATTTCTTGATGAGCCATGTGTCACATGTAGATGGTAAGTACAACCTCTTTGCCTCCAGAGGGAGTGGGTATCTGCCTGTCCCATATGGAGGACAGGGTCCACCTTGGTGTTCAAATGATCTTACTCCATGTTTGGGGCTCCAGAAGCTGCCCTGGAAGGACCCTTGTGCTGGGTGCCAGGATACGGTGATAAACGAAACAGTCCTGCTCCCACAGCACTCACCATCTAGTGGGGGACAGATATGTAAATGGCCAGTGGGACAAGCATTGGAGCAGCCACTTGGAGGAGGGTGGCCATGTGTTCCTAGGGGTGTGGCAGGCAGCCAGGGAAGGCCACAACCCAGTTTCTCAGGAATAAAAGTTTAATCTGTTCTCACTTGTTTCTTCAGGGAAGCAGACTCAGAGGATATGCCCCCCAATAGTTCTGGTAAGCTGGGCGCTGTCACCCACTTCTTACCGCACCTGAATGGATGTCACTTGCCCATCTGTGTGAGTCAGCATCCTTGACTGGAAGTGTGGCCCAGAGTTGTGGCTCTCTCGTCCCCAGCACAGGGGAAGCAGGGGTGCATTGCATGCGTGATCCCTTATTGTTCACAGCACTGCTCTGTGACATCAGTGCCATCACTTCTGTTTCACATAAACAAACTGAGTCTCAGAAGGGTTCAGTTATGTCCCAGCCGTGAAGCTCAGAAGAAGCCCAGAGCCTGTATTTGCCACGGATCTGTGCACCTTCAAGCCTGAACCCTTCCCACAGACCACAGGATTTACCTTCATACCCTCTGACTCTCCCAAGCAAGGAGAGAGTGACATTTGCAGTGTCTCTCGCAGGTTCCAGGCACTGGGGTGTTGCAGAAGCCAAGGCATGACTCAGTGGGTTCCATAACTGCCCCCAAACTTCTCCTCACTCAGGAAGACTTCTTACTCAGCCTCAGGGAAGTCTTGGGCCGGGCGGTTCCATGACGAGTAAAACTCTGGGGGTGAGCCCTCCCCCCAGCCCTCTGCCCCTCGCCGTCTGCCTCTTGTTAGCCAGTCACAGGGAGACAGGCTGACCGACACCTCCCCGAAGGTGGCTCCCCTTTGCTGCTGGTGATCCCTTGCGGCCCACACCGATGCTGCTGACGGTTCCCTGTATCACGTCCTTCCTGGGGGCCAGGCAAAGGCTGGAGCTCTTCATTAAATCCCTCACCTCAAATCTCTGGACAGGCAGAAATTCCATCCTCATTTTATGGAAGAAAAGGAGGCTCAAAGAGATTAAATTGTCTTTCAAGATCACAGTGTCTGATTTGAAGGCAAACTGACCCAAAGGCCATATTCTCACGCCTGCATCCTTTCCGGACACCATTAGGAGCGGGAGAGCCCACAGTACTCCCAGAACAGACGCCCACCCTAGGAGTGTTCCCCGGACAGTGGGTACTCTGTCATGTGACAGACTGAGGAGTTTGTGTTTTATCTTGAGGATAGGAGCCGGTTAGCAGGACACCGATGCACAATCCTGGAGAGATGACCAAAGCGCTTAAGTCGGGTCGCCAAGCCATCTTGTGGCCAGATGTGCACCTCCCTGCCCTTCCTTCCCACCACTTTTTCACATTTCATGTCACACGCAGTTGGGGACAGTGAGAGCTGGGCCAGAGGTTTTTGTCCTGACCGCACATTGTAACCCCCTGACCCGGGTCCCACCCCAGAGATTCTGATTCAGTGGGTCTGGCGCAGGACAAGAATTTTACCATGTTTACCAATTTCCCCAGGTGATCCTGATTTGCAACCCAGGCTCTCTGGTTTCAATGATGCAAATTCCTGCTCCTGCCTGCCCTCCAGCTCTGGCTTATTGACGCAAGAGGTTGTGAGCAGGAACCCGGTGGTGACGTAGGGGCCTGAGCTCTGAGGCCTCTGCCGACGGACTCCTGGTGCTCATCCTGGCTGGCTGGGCCATCTGGAGAGCAAGGGGTATCTGAGGCCCTAGCTCCTCACACATCTGGACAGGGGCTGAGTGTCCCTGGCTAGCCTCTCCCTCTAGGACTGAGGAATTTCAATTCTTTGAATATTTTTCCTTAGAAGTCTGACTTCGGGGCCCTCTAGGCTTGGCCAAGGGCCATCTCCTTTTGCAGCCACAGAGCCAAGGCTCAAATGGGCAGGGCATTTCCCAGGGGGCCCCCAGGCCACAAGCATCACCATTCTTCTCTTCCTCTTTTCACTCCACTTCTGTCACTCATGCCTCCGGCATGCTTACGCTCTTGTTGAGTGAAGGAACTGACGGGGGAAGTGAAAGGGACACACCCTTATGGATGACAGATAGCTGAGTGGCTTTGACCATAGGGGTGCAGGATGCAGTGGGGTGGTGGGAGGAGGCAGCTCCAGCAGGGCCAGTGTGGACGCAGGTGTGCACATTTGCCAGTCAAACTAAATGTTCCTGCTTTTGGTGGGCCAGTTCTCAGATCTGACTCCCAGCCTTCGTCCCCACTCTGCCCCAGAGAAACCAGAAGTTGGGAGTTGGGGTCAGAGATACACTAGGTCAGGTGGGGTTCCAAGTGATTCTGAGTGGAATGCATCGGGGTGGGTGGACTCGCAGGGGTTCTTTCTCGGGGACCTGGTTACCCAGACTTCATCCTCCTGCCCATGCTGTCATGGAGTAGTGGGGGGCAGTCAAGGGGGCTTGGGCGCATCAGTCTCCACATCAGAGCTCAGCCAACTTTCCCAGCCCCTCAGCTGGGGGGCTTCCTGCTCGATGGCTCCCCTCCCTGCAGGGGCATGCTCGCCCAGCTGTTTGCCGCATGCAGGAGTCCTGGGGAGACCCTTCATTTCTTCTCACCGTACTGCCAGCCAAACTTTCCTGGACTGTTTGGGTGCTGGCAGAGGGGTCTATGGTCCTGTTATCGAGGTTTGGAATCCCTGAAGCACTGACAGGTGGCTTACTGCAAACCATGGAGCTTATGGGACCAGCCATCAGGTGCCTGAGCTCTGACGAGGTCCCTCAGCCCTGAACCCTGGTGGGCTTTCCCAGGCTCTGTTCTGTAATGGTAGCCCCTCAGGCGTCAAGCTCTGTGACCCTTCTAAATAGGGCACTTTCAGCGGTGGGACTATGTATAAGGCATGGCAGCTTAGCTGGAGTTTCTCACAGATCCATTTTCTGAATGAATGAATGAATGAGTCACTAACTAGCTCCCTCTGTGCCCCAGCCCCCCCACCTCTATTGTTCCTCGTTCTCATTAGCCCAGGATCCCCACCTCCCCACCTGCCCACCCTTCCTGGCCCTTAACAGTCTCTGAGTGAATGCCTGCTGACGGTCTCCTGGACTCACCTTTTACTTCCTTAGTACTTGCAGATTGTGCCCTCTTGCGGGGGTGCATTTATGCACATCTTTTTCCTTCCACCACATGCTCTCGCGTGCTAAGGCTCTACCCTGTCCCCTCTCTGATGTGTACCTCCCCATTCTTCTTCCAACAAGAGCAGCAGCCTGCAAAGGACTGGGGAGGGGCTCTGGTGCTTACAGCCTGGCCCAGCTCAGGGGCTGATGCAGGTTTAGTCTGTGTCCTCAAGAACACACAAGAGGCTGCCTTCCTGGGTGGGGTGGTGAAGGAAAGCCTCTCTGGAGACCTGGCGGAGGAAGAGTGAGGATGGAGGGGAGGACCCATGGAGATCGGAGGGGTCAGAGATCACTGCCTTTCCTGCTGGCCTGGAGGACTGGGCAAATTGACAGCAGGGCCAGGCTTTGCATATCATGACCCCTTCCCGCACTCCATCACATCCTCATGGCTGCAGGCCCCAACACAGGAACTAGAGAGATGAGCTAAGAAGGCAGGCCCAAACTGAGTGCGCTGGGCCCAGGAGGGCCAGGGGCAGGTTTATGGCGCAGCCTGAGAGGCAGAGCGAGAATACCTAATGCATTCAGGGTTGGGGTGGAAGGCTGGGGTGGAGGAAGCCAGCTCAGTGTCTGAGAGAGCCCCTCCTGCTCACCCCCAGTCCAGTGGGTTCCAGTCATTTCGAGTATATTGACCCCCTTTTCATATAAAAAAATCTGATGTCTTTCACATTATTGACAGTATTTTTTATCTTCTCTTCATGCTAATAATTTCCAGAAAGTAAATTAAAAGCAGATGGTCTCTTAGGTATGGGCATGGGACAAAATGTTCCCTGAAAGCTCTTTAGGATGGAGTGCACACAGCTTTTAGAAAATCAGCTTCATTTCAATAGAAGTAATTCCTTCTTCTGTTCTGTGTAACCCTACGCCTAACCCGAACCCTACCTGTACCCCCACCAATTGATGTACTGTTTTAATTCTGTGAAATACATAATTATTATGTATTTGGATTTCATTAGTTGCATTATTTAAGAAACCTGGAAATAGTACCGTTCTGCTTAAAAAATAATTTTTTACTATGGAAACTTTCAATAACAAGAGTAAAGAAAATAGTAAAACAGATACCCCATGTGCCCATGACCAGCTTTAATAATGAACATATGACGTATCTTGTTTCATCCCCAACCTCCACCCTGCCATTCCCCTGCCTCTGGCCACTGGGCTATTTTAAAGCAAATTCCAGACTCATATCATTCATCTGTGAATACTTCAGTCTCTAAGAAGTAAGAACTCCTAACACCTAGAAGTTAACATTTATTCCTTAATATCAACAAATATCCCATCATGTTTAAACCCCTCAGTTGTCTCATTAATGGCTTTTTATGGATGGTTTGTTTAAATCAGGACCCAAAAAATGTTCACATTTGGTCTCATTTGTTGACATGTCTCTTAAGTCTCTTGCAATACCTAGCAGTTCTGCCTCCCTCTTTTTTATTTTTCTGGTCATTTATTTATTGAAGAAACTAAGTCATCTGTCCTGTTTCCCATGGTCTGGAATTTGTTGATTGTACCCTCTTGATATCATTTGCATGTTTCTCCATTCCCTGTGTTTCTTGTGAATGGTAGTCAGGTCTGGAGGCTTAATCAGATTCATGGGCAGTTTTCTATAAGAACATTTCATACATAGTGTGATTTAGTTCTTATTTTATCATAGCAGGTGTCACATAATATCCGTTGTCTGTTTTTGTGAGACAGTCACTATAGAGTGATGCATTGTAAAATTTTCTATCAACATTCTAGCTAGTGGTTTTAAAAGACAATCCATTAATGAACATTGCCTAGATTTATTATTACATTAAAGGTGTGCAAAATGGTGGTTTTTGAGTTCTACTCACCCCTTCTGAATTTATTAGCTAAAATTCTTCTATAAAGAATTCTCCTACATCAACTGTTTAGTTACCCTGAAATACAGTTTGTACAGGAATTGCAAATAAACATTTGCTTTTTACCAATTTTCAAAATAATGAGCCGGTGTCTTAATAATTGCTAACGGTGACCAGTGAGATGGGTGTCTGAGATCTTAGCTTACTAAAAGCCATCAAGTTAGCCTGCCACCGTCGCATGGATGTCAGCAGGAGACAGGTAACTCCTAGGTCAGAGCAAAGGACTCAGAGCACAGCGAGCAGCATGAGGCTCACGTGCCCTTGTCTCCCAGGCCCCCTGGGGCAACATGGAGTGGCACAGGTGATGCGGTACCTGCAGTGGGGCTGAAGCACAGTGAAAAACCCTGAGCCTGGTGGGTGAGGAGTCACCTTTATCCTGGAGGAAGACATTACTCATCCCTCAAGGTTGTTCTCTGCTAACAGAACACTGATAAAGGGTCTGGGTCAAGAGTGGCCAGGAACCTGTGTTCTTTGCATACCTGCCAAGAACATGCAGGCGTGTCCAGAACCTAGGGCCTGAGTCTGACAATGTTTTTAAAATTTTTACACCATTATGTATGAACTCAGTTTTTTTAAATATACTTGACCCATTTCATTCCATTGCAGTCATTATTCTTTTTGATGCTCAAATTGTCCTTTTTCTGGCCAATGGGACTTGACTCCTGTCATCTTTTGACGTGATCCCAGTAGTCTCAGCCTTGCTTTCTAGTTCAGCAAGAGGTTGCTGACTGTCTTGCATATTTCCCCCTTCAGGCCACCAGGAATTTCTCCAGGAAGGTCTTTATTGGGGTATGATATTTAGAGACCATAATCTAGGATCTAGGGGTACTCATCGCTACTGGGGGGGGGTCATGGATTCTAGGTCTTGTCACAAGACAGAGCTAGGAATAGGTATTTGTTTTAAAATATAAAATTTATGAGTCAACATTAATATTTCAGATTAAAAATTACAGATCTTAATTTCAGATCTTAAAGATTACAGATTTTGACTTCTTAAATTTTGTATTTGTGTCTCTTTTATGCTGAAAGTTTTGATTCCTATTAACAGTAACATAATTATTTTATCCTAGTATATAATCATTTCAAAATAATATTACTGATATGATTATCACAATGTGATTACTGAACTCAATTTAAGTATCCTTTGCAGTTTATTTAGCATATGTCTCACTTGCAATATTCATCTGAATCAGTCTTTTAAGGTCACTTTTATAATTTTCCGCCCAGTTAAGCCACCAACTTACTATGCAGTTAGGTTCATTTATTCTGTTTTATGTTTGATTTTTACACATATTTTAAATTTTAATTTTCTTTATTTTGTAAAGCAATTACATGATTCCAAAGCCAAAGCTATTAAGATAAATTCAGATAAACTTAGTTTCCATTCTCTTTGCCTAATTCCTTCATACTCCCCCTACATACAGGAAACCATTTTCCTTTCCTCTTCAACTGTTGTTGCCCTTGTCTTGAACTATAGGCAAATATGAATACAGATAGTTATATTCCCCAATCTTTATATAATAAGGGTAGTATACTATACGCATGATTTTAAACCTTGCCTTTTTCATGTGACAATATATGCCCTGTAGATTAAACTAAGAATGTATGCAGAAATTATCCTTCTTCCTTTCTAGAGCTGCATAGAACTCCATTGTATTGACATGTTGTAGTTTGTCAAACCAGTCTCTGATTGTTGGAAATGTGGATTTCCATTCTTTTTCTATTATAAATCATGTTTCAGGGAATAGTGTTTTGATGTGTCACTTGTATTTTTTTGCTAGCATATCTTTGAGATAGATTCCTAGAAGTGGGACTGCTGAGTAAAGGGGTAAACACTTACATAATTTTGCTAGATTTACCAAATTCTCCTCCACAGTGTTGTGCTATTTTGCAGTATCATTATTATATACATTTTAGAACAGTGGTGTGACAGTTTTATTTAATCTTTACTATGTATCAGAAATTATATATATTTGGAGCAATTTAGACTTACAATAAAATACTTTTAGAGCTAAATTTTGAGAGTACAGAGTGTTGAGCATTTTAGGGGTTCTCATGCAAAATTTGTAAAGACAAGTCATATAAGAGACTACAGAATGATTGTTTGGTTTATATTCATGTTCCCAGATGAAGGGTGAGCCTTTAACATTAGGTAGACCTGTGTCTCCATTCCTGCCTCTCTGTCTATTGCCTTGGGTGACCCTGGGCAAGTCACTTAACCTCTGTGGAGCTATGGGGAAAGCATCTGTGGGAAGTGTGAGGTGAGATAATGCATGAAAGGCCCTTGGCACAGAGTCCGGAGCAGGTGGACCACCATGTGGAAGAAATTATTATTTGCCTTGTTGGCAGGACCACACTGCGCCTCCTTGTCCTCATGGATCTCAGTGAAGGAGTCAGCTACGGTAGGACTGCATGACGGGGGAATAGGTTAAGCAATTTGTCCCAGTTTGCCCCAGACTTTTCTGATTTTAGTTCTGAAAGTCTCATGCCCTGGGAAACCCCTCGGACCCCAGCAAACTGGGACTGTGGATCACATTCTTGGGGAGGCAGGCCTGGCTTGAGGGCCCTGGGGGACCTCTGCCAGAGGCTGGAGACAGTTCCACCCCACCATTCTCAAAGGTCATGTGGGAGAACCAAATAAGCTGCTCTTACCCAGGAGACCAGAAATGTTTGAAAGTTAAAACAGGGCCCTCATCTTGAAAGGTTGAAAAGCCGGGGGGAAATCAGAGTTGAAGCACTCCTTTCTCCAAGGCTGTGGCTGGGAACAGTTTTGCATAGTGCCTTTGGCCTGTTGGGATCAGCTGTAACTGAAAACTCCCTTGTCTGTTCCAGAATAGTTGAGGTTAATATTTTATTGAATAACAACAGTGAGGTGTATAGTTAGCCTATTAGCCATTCCAAAATATGGATTTTAACGTCATAAAAAGCAATCCCATGAAATTATTTAATCTTCCTTATTGACTGGAGTAAGTCATCACTTAATATTGACCAAGCAAATGAACACACTGGTATTTGGCAGCCAGAGCTTCAGGACTCATGGCAGGAATTCTCATGGCAGATTAGTGTCACTCAGCTCCAATTATCATAACGTTTTCACAAAATAAAAATGTCTTTCCCTAGATTGCAGGGTGCTCCAAGATTGCCAAGAAGTAGATCACTCAACCAGAAAATTCTGGAATGTGCTTGGATCCACCGACCCACCTCCAGTGTTCTAGGGCTGCCAAGCTTCCCCTGGAGCAGCCCTGTCCGTCGGCTCTTGTTCCCGTCAGGGCCAAGAACAGACTCAGGGTGTGGCACTCCAAGCACCCTGAGGTTTTAGCCCCAGTGGGCTTATAACATGAGTCATGCAACCAAATCCCATTAATTGCCTCTGAAATTGTAAGTTCACATTCAGAATAGCTTGACATTTCCTCAAGAGCCGGGAGTCCTTTCTCTCACAGGCACATGTCAATGGGAAATGCATGTTGTCTCTTGGGGCTGGTCACTCACTCCATGCTCCCTTTGATCTCACCGACCACCATGCCACCTGTGCATGTCAAGGGCACTGTGTCCCAAAATCCCTGTAGGGGCTATTCAGCCAGTTGTGGTGGCCTGGCACCCAACAGCACCGAGTGCAGTGATGAAGCCTCCCCACTGTGGGCAGCCCTGGGAGGGGTGATCCCAGGACGCCCACTCCATGCCTGGGGCCCATCTCATCGTCACGCGGACACGGCTGAGAGGGGGTGCCAGAAAAGGGCTGGTTCGTGGGACTTCCTCTCCTGGGACCTTGATTCTCCAACAGAATCATGTGAGGGCCAAGCAATGTCTGGACTTGGGTCCACTCAGGCTGCAGCTCTGGGAGGGGCTGACACAGCCTGGCTCTCTAGGCCGCCAGCCTCCATGGGCTCCATGTGCCTTCCAGACTGGTGCTCTGTGTACAGGTCGGCTGGGCCCTCAGCATGCCTGGGGCCGTAGCCCTTGGGTGGTACCTGGGGTGAGGAAGGCCTGTGAGCTGCCGCACTTGGGCTCTTGCTTGTAAAGCAGTGCGGCTCTTTACCTAGGAATTTTAAAAATTTTAGATTAATTCCTTATTTTAATTAAATCATGCATAAACAGGATACAAAATTCAAAATGTGAAATAAAACAGTAAATTCGAAGTCCCTCTCTCTCCCATTGCTGCTCCTACTCCATGCTGCCAGCATCTTTGTTTCCTTCCAGAGCTAACCTACGTCCATAATCATGGTGGTTTGCAACATTACAAATGCAGTCCACCTGCTTCCACACTGTCCTGCGCCCTGCTTTGTCCCACTCACAGCACACTCGAGAGTCCTGTTTCTGGTGGGAGCAAGCAGTTGGGTGCTTGTGTTGGAAGGAACAGGACCCCCCCCCAAGGATTTGTTTCCAGGTGGGAGGCTGGGCCCCAGGGGACTCCGGGACAGGAGCTGGGCGCAGCCTTCGAGGTGCCCCGTGGATCTGCTAGAGCTACTGCCCGTGGAGGAATCGTGGTGTCTGGAGCTGCCTCAGCTGCTGCCCGTTCTGTCAGGGGAAACAAGTTTCAGAGACTTGACAAAGGCCACTGAGCCATCTCGTCCATGTATGTGTTCCCGTGTGTCTGCACGTGCATGTGTGCACATGGGGGCTGCACGTGTATTTCCCACGCCCACTGCCTGTACAGGTGGTGATGGGTGGGGGAGAATCAGGCCCATTCATCTACTCTTACTGAGTGCGGAGGCTGGCACACGGTAGGTGCTCAAGAAACACCTGCTCATTTCTTCCTGGTCCCTGAGCCTGAATCCTAAGCTTTAGCCAACCTTGGAGATTGTTTTCCAGCTCCTAGCCCTTGCTCAGGAAACAAGGAGATTGTTTTCCAGCTCCTAGCCCTTGCTCAGGAAACAATTGTGTTGTTTCTTGTATTTCTTTTCTTCTACCTGAAATATCCTCCCCAAATCATAATCTCCTGTTGAAGTTGTGAGCACTCTTTTGGGCCTTCCTTCTCTGGGATGCATACCCTGACCAGCCGGACCAGCCAAAGGCCACTAAAATCATCCCTCTGTCTCACACAAGCTGCCCGGAGCCCTAACACACACACACACACACACACACACACACACACACACACACTAACCTCTCCTTACCTAAACCCAATCTACCATCAGCACCAGTGACTCAACATTATGTGTGTAACCATGCTACACTAGGGCCTTATGGCTCCAAATGGCACCTGCAACCAGAGGGCTGGGGCAGACCCTGGCCTCGTCCATGGATCTGTGGTCTTTCTATGGTGAGCCCGTCTGCTGCTGGGAACCTTCAGCAGGTAATTTCTTTTTCTTGCTATCTCCTGGCTAATCCTCTCTCTAAACTTCCTAAGGAAGAGGGAGCTGGAGATAGACACAGGACTGGTCCACCGACCTCCACTATGTGTGTGGGCTGAGTTTCCTCCTCCCTCTGCACCTGGGTACTGGCCTGTCTGGGGCTCGGCAGCATCTGACCCCGTCAGTGGTGGGCAGAGAGGAGGAGTCGTGGTGTCTGGAGCTGCCTCAGCACCCACTTATTTCATCATCGCTTCAACAAGCATTGACTAAGCTTCTCCTGTGGACTGCAGGCCACTGAGGTTAGTAGCTGTGAACAATGCATGTCTAGTGCGTAAGGAGCTGATGTTCTCGGGAGGGAGACCAGCAATAAACAAATAAGCGATAAACTTATAAGCCAATAAGAACCTATAAGCTGATGTGTCAGCAATGCTTTACGGCAAACACTAGAGGAGCCTGGGTGCGTGGTTGGGTGGCCAGCTGTCAGGATGGTCTCAGCCCCCGGTGGGGTGGTACCTGAGCACGGACCCAGAGGAAGCAGGGCAGGCTGTGAAGCTGGGCGGGAGCCGGTCCAGGGGACAGAGAAACAGCTGTGCTGTGCTGGGGGCATGCAGGGCAGAACAAGGGCCTGCGGTGCCTGGGGGGAGGGAGAGGGGACAAGGTCAGAATGAGGTGCAAGGTAAGGGTGCTGGCGGCGGGGAGGAGTGGGAGCAGATGGCACAGGCCACAGAAAGGACTTTGAGTTTTACTCTGTGTGAGCTGGGGAGGGTCCGGACCTTGAAACATTCTAGAAGAGGGACAACATTGGACTTCCATTTTATAATGATCATCCCGCAGCTGGTCGAGGGGTGAAGGCAGAAGAGGGAGGCTGGTGAGGAGGCCGCAGCAATGATCAGGTAGGAGAAGTTGGTGCTCAGGCCCGGGTAGCGGCCGGGGACGCAGTGGTTTGCGTCTGATTCTGGCAGACACTGAAAGAACAGCCAGCAGGGGTTGTTGAAAGGGAGAGAGGTGTGCAGAATGTCAAGGAGTTTGTCTTGAGCACCTGGAAGATGGAAGCGGGGAAGGCTGTGGGAGCGGCAGGTGTCGCTATGTGCCAAGGACAGACCCCAGGGTGCCCTCTCAGCCTGACTCAGCCTGACTCAGCCTGACAAGCCTGTTCCACGACGGGCTTCAATTTCTTCTTAACATCCAGGACTTGCTGGTCATTAGAGACGGTGGCTTGAGGAAAACCGGAAGGCTCGTTCCTTCAGGGGCCCAGGCACAGTGCAGCTGCCTGCAAGGCCTCCTGGGGAGGGCCGGGGCACTCGCAGGGCTGCTTTTCTCATCCCAGCAGCCTGTTCCAGTGTTTGCAGGAAGACCATCCTCAGCAAGTAAGCTCACTCGTCATATTTAGATCAAAATTTTCAAATTTGATACCAGAAGATAGTTTTTAGACTCTGCTAGATGGCTACTTTATAAGTGCTGATTATTGTTATAAACATGCAGCCCAGCCAGGCCAGTCTCAACAGCAAGAAGTGAGGCATTCTGGCCCCATCCTGCCACAGTTGTGGGAAATGTCCCCACGGTGTCTTCTGAAACAATAGGGCCCGCTGAGATGTAAACAGTGCCCTTTCCCCTCGGACGCCCTGGCTGGGACAGCCCCACCGCCTCCCCCGAGGTCTCTGCAAGTTGAGCAGCTTCTGCAGGGGGGCTCCTCCCTGGACTCCAGGTCAGGGCTGAGCCCAGAGCCATCCGATCTCCAGGATCTCAGGAGCAAGAGGGAGGATCTTTGCGGGTCTCTGCATCTTTAAGTTTGGGGACCGGGTAGATCCTCACGGGTCTGAATCTCTGGGTGTTGTTACTTCAGGCTTTGTTTTGGCCACTTAGCAGTACCTCCCAAGAGACTGTCCACTGCATCCGTGGGGACGCCTCATGCTCCCGCTTTAAGAAGTCCTGTCAGGGCTCTCCTATGAAGGAAGGCAAGGACCCAGTAGCCAGGAGGCAAACAGGTGTCCTCCTGTGGCCAGCTCTGTTCTGCAGGCTGCTGGGCTCTGAGGGAATATGGTGATGGTGGTGGCTAACATTTCTCGAGGTCTTACTGTGTGCCTGGTCTGAGCACTTGGCACGGATCGCACCATCTAATTCTCACAACCACCAACTGAGGTTTGCTGGTGCCAAATGAGGGTATTATTGTTGCCATCTTAGAACCGAAGAGAGGTAGGCTTGGCGAGATTAGGCAATGGGCCTGAGGTTGGGCAGTCTGGGAATGGTGAGGCCAGGGTGGGAGCCTGTGTGGCCCAACCTGAGAGCCTTCACGGTGGTGGTTGCCCTTGGCCAGGACAGGGACATGCCAGTGCCCCATAGGTGGGTGGCCACCCTGGCACTGTGGCATAAGGGCCTTGAAAATACACGCAAACCCACTCTAGCGGTTCAGAGTGAATGGGACGAAGGCTCTGCCTCAGAGCACTCATGTCCTAGCAGAGCAAAGACCATGTGCTGAGCCCAGCCCCCCAACCAGCGCCCCTGGCCCAGTCATTGTTCTGCAGTGTTCCCTGCAGGAGCGAGGGGAAAGAAGTGACTTCTGCTGGAATGCTAGCATTACTGGGCCAAGCTACCTGCCTTTGGGGGCTTAGACCTTAAAAATCTCTTCCCTACAATGGTTAATCATGACCTTAAGTGGGGGTGAACCACGGGTGCCATTGGTCGTTGTGTCCCCAGGCCTCCCGTGGGACCCGGCTTGGTCCAGGTGCCTGGTGAGGCTCAAGTGCCCAAAGAATGTGGACCGTTGAAGGGAGGGACGGCTGCGTCATCAGCCTGGCAGCCCTGGCAGCCGGGTCTCCCAGGTGAGGCTCCAGAAGGTCCAGGGTCCCAGGTCCTGTCCTGTCCCCTGGGAAAGGACAGCATTTTGGAAATACCTTCCCCTATAGCCGGAGTTCTGAACCTTTAGAAGCCTTGGATGGATGGCCTTGGGCACCAGCCAACAGCCTACCTGAGTGAGGCTCTTGGGGAGGGCGTGGGAGGCTGGGCAGAACCTTCAGGGAAGACCAGGCCACTCTGGGCAGTGTCCAGACTGGCAGTCCCCAACCCGAGGACTTGGAGAAGGAAGGTGGGTCTGTGATGTTCAGAGCCTCCTTCAAAGGAACCAATCTCCTGTGAACGGCCATTTGGGACTTAATGGGGGTGACGTCGAGAGCCCGGCCCAGAGCAGCAGGTCAGGACAGGTCACTGGCGCCCAGGACAGCCCAACCCACCTTCTAGCCCCTTGAAGGGGTCAGGGAGAACCTCTAGGCCCTCAAAAACATTGGGAATAAGTCTCAATTTCATTCAGTGAATATTTAATGAGCACCTACTTTGTGCCAGGCACAAAGCAGACCCAAACCCCTGCTCGGTGGAGCCCACAGTCCATGGGATGATAAGCCCCCTGCCCCCTTACACTGAGAAGGCCCCCCCAGAGTGGGCTGTGCCTCTCCTGCAGCCCAGAGGATGGCTGAGGGGACACACCAGGGCTGGAGAGTCAGGCTGTCGCCACGGAGAGCTGCAACCAGGACCGCTGGGCATAGACTTTCTTAGCTACAGATTCTTTTTTAAAAGAATCTTAGCTGAAACTCCATGTGAACAGTGTTTTATTAAGCATAACTTTATTTGGTGTCTTCCCATTTGTAGCGTTTATTTATTAAGTCAATTGGTGAGAACAGTAAGGCAGTTTTGGTCAATACAGCCATTTGCTACCTAGGGTTACAGAAATCAGTCAGAGTCCGATGCTGACCTAGGCACCCCACACCTTCCCGAATATCAGGAGCTCTGAACCTCAGCACAACTACCATTTGGGGCCAGATCCTTTGTGGTGGGGGCCCATCCCGTGCATTGCAGGACATTTCTCAGCATCCTAGCCTCTACCTACCGGATGAGAGACACAGCAGCAAAAAGCAAAAATGTCTGTAGGTATTATCTGGTGTCCCCTGGGGGGCAAATTCAATCCAGCTGGGAGCCTCTGTGGTCTGACTGTGTGCTACCAAGAAAACCCTATTCCATGTGGGGAAGTATGTGCAATTGGTAAGCTTTTTTCTTTTGCTTTTCTTTTTTAATCAGCTCTCTGGACACTCCCAGGGCCACCTTTAATTAAACAGAAGTTTTGTTCTAAATGGAAACGTGCACAAAAAAACAGTTAATGCAGTGGCCCAACTTAATGTGTTGGTAGTTTTCACTGTACTAAAATTTGTATGTAATACATTTGTGTGGGTGTGTTGTTTTTATTACAGTATTAAAGAATAGGAAATTCTTCATATTAAAAGCATTCAGACCAAATGTTGGCAGATCCTTAAGCCCTTTGGGAGTCAGGTTCAGAGGTGCTAGTCTCACATTAGGAAGCTGCCATAGAGAGGCCAAGATTTGATGACAATAGAGGTTGCACAGGAGGGCAGGGTCTCGGGCACCTGTCTGCTGCCCCAGAGACCCAGAGGCTGCAAAGTCTGGAGAAGGCAGGGAAGGTGGGTGGAGGAATGGGGGCCTCTCAAGAGAGGATCCAGATTTGTAGAGAAGGAAAATAAGACTGATATAGGGGCTGAGGCCTCCACCCCCTTGCAGTTGTAAGAAAGAGAGAAAGAGCCCCATATTCCTGGTGACGCAGGGCCAGGAGGTTAAGCCCAGCATAATCATAATGAAAAAAATCTGTTTGTACCACCTGATGCTTCCAGAAATTCCCAGGAGCAAGTCCAAGGTGGAGAACCCTGGTGGAAGTGCTGCCGATTGGAACTGAGCAGGCAGTGGTGGGATGACGGGTCAGGACAGCGTCTTTGCCAGCTCCCAAGGGTGGGGGCAACCAGCCCTGGGGATGATGCAGTGGGGGCCCCACAGGCTGTGAGAACAACAGCTGGCTTTAATGTCCTGGAAAAAATAGTCCTTTGCCGGAAACAATTTGTTCTCCCTCCTCCAAAATTGGGAGCCAGTTGCAGGGTTCACTCCTGGGAAATCTGCCTCAAACGTGGTGGGACAGCTGACCCCAGGCCAGCATGCACCACACTGGTGGGGACGGATAATAGACACAGCAAAAGATGGAGCAGCCTGACCAGGACACCAACAGCTCCCATGGGCCATGTCCTCAGCTTCTGGGGTAGTTTTCTGAGGGAAGCAGGGGTACAGAGGCTCCGCTCACAGGCACCTTTCTTTCCTTCTGCACCGCAGTCACTTCAGAGATTTCGTTCCCATGAGATGATTGACCACTTTCAAAGTGTCAGAATTTGGGTGCTGAGAGACCGAAGAGATAGTGTGGTCTAATTCCTCATTCCACAGACTGGTTCTTGAGGGTTGGTGGCTCACAGAGGTGAATTTTCTGAGGGCCCCTGCCCAGGGAGAGGATGGCTTGTCCAGAGCCTCACAGCATTGTCATCCAATCCCACCTGTTGTCTCCTGAGACACAGTAAGCATGTGTGTGTGTGCAAGTCCAAGCATGTCCAAGAGAGCAGATATGCGTGGCTACACATCTTTGTAAATGGCTGACTATGGCCCATCTGAACAGACACTATAGTAGCTGCTGGAATCAGGGTAAGGGCTGGGGAAACGGGGGGCGAGGGCATTTGGGTGTGTGGGTCAGGCTGTCTGTGGGACTGCTAATGTCCTTGGAGGTCTTTGACTGGAATGGTGCCGGGCTGAGGTCAGGCCACTCAGAGAAGGTGTCCCAGGAAAGGAGGTCTGGAGTGACCCTCAAAATGTCAGCTGGTGAAGAGGAGCTGGGAAGACAGTCCTGCCGAGGGGCTGGAGGCTGAAAACCAGAGGCATGTTTGGGAAATGTCTGATAGTCCGTACGCACTTTGAGGCAGGGTTTATTTGGGGAACAAGGTGCTGCCAGGCATTTGTGGAGCACCAGCTGTGTGCAGGCATTGTGCTGGGCCCTGGAGACCAAGGCAGAGGAGGCTGGAGCATTTAACAAGAGTTCGTTCTGTTGCAGACTTGGAGGCTTGCAGAGGTCCTGATCGGTGGTGGACACTATAGGTTCTAAGAGGAATGAAGCATGGTGCACACCCCCAGAAACTTGCTGACCACAGGGAAGACGTCTGGGAAGCAGACACAAAATAGAGTGCAGAGGCGGTGGGCGCTGCCTGGGAGGGCCTCCTGCTGCGTTCTCAATTCCCAGCGCAGTCCTGGTTCCCACACGCCCCTAGCCTCGGAGCTCCCAGAATATGCATGTGTGCTTTCCCCTTCCTGTGCAAGATTCTCAGAGGACCCCAGTTAATGCCCACCAGCCCCGGTGCAAGGCTAAGTTTTGTTCTGAAGGGAGTTCAGAGCTCAGTTCATCTGGGGAAAACTGCCGTTTTCCCCAGGGTACTGTATTTCAGAATCAAGGATGCAGAGGTCTTCAGACCTTGCCTGACTCCTCATTCTGTGGGTCCCCCTGTGGCCCCAGTCATCAGAGAACCCCCGCTTAGCAACTTCTCCGCTTCACCCTGAAGGCTGCCACTGGCTCACCTCACTGTCTCTCCGCTGGGATGACCGCACACTGGCAGGAGTCTTACCTCACATTTGGAAACTGCCTCGCAGCCTCCTGCCATCTCGAATGTCTCCTTGGCATCGGCAGAGCAGTCATGGTTTCCGATTCACAGACAAGGTCAACTGAGGCTTGAAGAGGGCCTGGATGGCGCCAGAGCGCCGCGGCCTCAGAGGTCGGTGTCTCCCTACGCCAGGCCCCGCGCGGCAGCTTTCCTCGCAGCCCCCACCCCTTCCAGCCGCCGGCCACTTCCTGCCGAGGGCGGGCCACGTGTGCCCTGCTCCGGGGCGGCCGAAGCGGCCTCCGGGACCGGGACCGGGAGGCCTCCGGAGAGCGCGCGGCCCGCCGGGAGCCCGAGCCAGCACCTCCCCCGATGCAGGCTTCTGCTGACCCTGGCCTCGGGGCCTTCCTCTCCCCATCAGGAAAGGATGCTGGGGAGGGTGAAGAGGCCCCGGGGAGAGGCAGAGCCCTTCTGGGAGTCGCCTTAAGGGAGGTGGGTGCTCCTGTGGGACCCCCGCCCCCGCGCTGGGCCTCCCCCACTCCTGGCGTCCTCGCGCCTCTGGCGCTGGAAAGAGTGGGCTCCTGAGCCCTGCGGGCGGCAGAGGTCAGCGCACTCCGGGGCTCCACCTTTCCGCCGCAGTCAGAAAACCCCCAGCAGACGGAAGGCCTGGGCTCCACCCGGGCTGCCCTGGGAGCTGGCGGCGGCGGGCTGGGCGGACCAGCAGCAGTTCCCTGCCGGGCAGAGCTCCCGAGCGGCTAGGTCCCTGCTGAGTGGGAACTGACCTGGGGGCCTCCTTCTCGAGGGCGGGTTCTGGCGCCCAGACGGCTGCCGCTCCCGCTGCGTACGGCTGAGCTCCACAGCCAGCCGCGGAGAGGGGCCGGTTTTCCGCTGGTGGATAAAACCCACTGAATCTGGTTCGGCCTCTCTCTCCTGACATCCCAGGTTACCCGTTTGGGCTGCCCTTGAGGCACACAGGCCTTCTCTGTCCCTCCAGTTCTGCCTGGAGCTGTCTGCTCGTGTCTTCCCCTTGCCAACCCCTGGGCGACCTTCAGCCCCATCTCTCCCCTCACATCCCCAGGATGTGGGCCGAGGTGCCTGGTCCCTCTGCCCCGTGCCCTGGTCTTTACCTCTGGAGCACGCCTCACAGCCAGAGCTAATGACCCGAGATTGACCCCTTACCTCCCCTCTCCAGCTGCAGGAGGGCTAGGGCGGTGCCTGTGAGACCAGGCATAGTGGGGGCTGCCTACTGGGTTTCCTAGGCGACCTGAAAGTTCTAGCAGGATCGGAGCCTTCAGAAGGAACTGCCGTGGAGCCCTGCACACACCCGGAGGAGGAGGAGGAGGTCGTGGAGGACAGGGCAGGCTGGGCGCAGTATGAGGCTGACCCTGAAAGGGCAGGCAGGGATAGGGTGCCAGAGGTGGGGCTGGGCAGGGAGGCTAGTCCGAATGCAGTAAATGTCTTATGATAGGTTTGCAGACAGAGGAGAGCCCTATGGAAGGAGCCCGCCTAGTGGGGAACAGCCCAAGCCTTCGTGCAATGTTACCAAGGGCGCCCTCCTTACAGCAAAACTTCTTCCTGCCAGGGAGGTGGCAGTGGATTCACATCTGCTCCCTGCCTTCTCTCTGGAGCCCCTACTTGCCCCATCTCTAATACCTAACCAATGGGGTTACTGGGAGGTCAGCTGAGGGAATTCTTGAAAATGTATCAAATGTCATTCTGCTTTTCCTTCTCTGAAGAATGCCAGGCCAGAGGTGAGGGCCCGGGGCAGGGTGCCCTGATGGCCTGTGGGAAGAGGTCAGCACCCTCTGGGTAACTGACCTCCAGCTGATGGTAAAGGATCCCACCCCCTCCTCTTGTGACTCACGGCTCTGGGAAGAAAGCAGTAACGGGTTCCTGAAAACTTTGCAGAGGTGGGGAGTTTTTCTTGCCCATGCCAGCCCCATTGTTCAACAAATACACACCAAGCTCGTCCCTGACCCAGGCTCTGCATGGGCACCAGGCAAACACGGGTGGGATGGCACAGCTCTGCCCTAAAGGGGAGGCCTGGGCCCTGCAGGGGAAGCAGACTAGGGAGTGAGGGTGCAGCTTTTTGAGAGCAGCCCTAAGGGCCTCGGTGTGGGAGAGCCGGGGTCCTACACTTACTCCTTGGAGATCTGGCCAGCCTCTGGTTCTCAGCTCACTGCATGGCTGCAGCCCAAACTTCCTGGAACTCCAGACGCCTATGACCAACTGCCATCAATCCTTTCCTACATGGGGACACTTGACACCTCATACACATGTCCAAAGCTGAGCTCTGGGAGCTCTCCCCAGCTTTGCTCCACCCTTCTCTCAAATGATGGCAACTCCAGCCTTTCACTCCTCAGGCCAAGATCTTAGAGCACCCCTCTCTTCCTCTCACAGCCCAGCCAGTCCTGTCAGCTCTACCTTAAAAGAGATGCAAAAACTTGTCAATAGGGACGGGAAGCAGACCAATGACTGCCTGGAGCATGGGGTGAGAGAGAGATGACAAAGGGACGTGAGGAAACCTTTGCGGGGAACGGAAATGTGAAGCATCTTGATTGTGGACATGGTTAGTGGGTGCGTGTGGATGTCAGAACTCATTAAATTGTGCCCATCAGTGTATTTTAGTGTACACCTGTTTACCTAATAAAGCTGTTTGCTATCTATTTAAAAAAAAAACAAGTTTCCAGTGCCCTTAGTGGGTCCTGGATAATCCCTTCCCCTCTGGTAGCCTCAGCCTCCCCTCTGTAAAATGGGTCTCTGGGCCATGCAGCCCTACCCACTGTGACTCTGCATCTCCCTAGGAGGCAACCCCAACTTAGGGGAGGGGTGAGGCTGTGTGACCCGGCGTCTTTCTGATCCCAGCCCACATCACCAGCTCTCCCTGCAGAAGTGGCTCAGACCAAGTGAAGAGATTGGCTGGGGAGAAGTGGATGCCAGGAAACAGGGCCAAGTCATGCAGGAAAATAAGGAAGTGAGTAATAAGGAAATCTATGACTCCACGACTGTTCAGCTCCTCTTCAGGCCCAGAAAACCTCCAGAAAGCTGAAGAGAAGCATAGAGATTTTGCATTTGACAGATGGGGAAACTGAGACCTAGAGAGAAGTCATTTTTCAAGTACACTGAGTTGGAAACTGGCAGAGTTGATATGGAAATGCAGGTCTCTGTTAACTAGACTGATAGTGGTGATTGGCTGGTAATATGTACGAATCGAGTCATTATGTTGTGCACCTGAAATGAATATAACGTATGCCAATTTTACCTCGATAAAAAAAATAAATAAATGCAGGTTGCTGGACTCCTAATCCAGTGCTCATCCACAGCTGCCTCCCCTGAGGACCAGAAAACAGGAAGCCTGTCTCTGGGCCTCTCTAAATTGGTTCCCCCACGACTGCAGGCTCTGCCTTTGGGCCCTCAGAGGGCTGCATCCATTCCTGAGCTCTCATGCCTCTCCCCCACTGTGGGGAAAGGACTGTCCTTGCATCCGTTTGGGAGCAGGGGGCACAAGGGCTCCGAGGCCGGTTTCAGGACCTGGAGTCTGGAGGGAACTGCAGAGAGCCAGCTGAGCCTGAGCTCTTGCTAAGCGCTTCATATCCATCACCATAGGTGCTTCTCAAACAGCCCTGTGAAGTTGGCATAGTTAACTCTGCTTTGCCCTGTTTTCTAAATGAGAAAACTGATATTCTGAGAGTTGAATCAGGTTTCTCTGGCCTTGGAGTTGCTCACTGGGAACAGGACTGGAATGCAATCAGCCCCATTCCACAGACTTTCTAAAAAGGAGGTGAGGAGCAGGGGAGAGGGAGGACCAAAGAAGGAGAGACGGCAGCAGAATCAGACACTTTCAGCACCAGGACCACCTTGTCCAAGCTGCAGCCTGAACAAAAGCCTCTTAACTGGTGTCTCTGCTTCCTCTCTGTTCCCCTCTGGTCTGCTCTCAACACAGCAGCTAGAGTGATCCCACTAGAACATAAGTCAGGTCACACCCACCCTGCCTTTGCTCAGAGACTAAGCCCAGGTCCCGGCCATGGTCTGGCAGCCTGACACCAGCCAGTGCCTCTGTTCTGAGTGCATCCCAGTCGCTATTCCTACAACACAACAGGCACTTCCCTGCCCCAGGGCCTTTGCACTTGTTCTCTCTGCCTGGAATATTCTTCTTCAGATATCCACATGGTTTAATTTCTTCATTCCTTCAGGTCTTTGTTTAAACATCACCTCCTCCATGAGGCCTTCCCTGACCACCCTATTTAATACTTGCCTTCTCCCCGGCCCCAGCATTCCTGACCAACCCTACCCTGCGCCATTTCTGTGTTCCACAGCACTTACCACATTCTAATGTATAGCATAACTTACTGGCTTACTGCATTTATTGTTTGTCTGCCTCTGGAAGATTTTAAGCTCCATAAGGCCAGGAATTGGAGTCTGTCTTGTGAACAGATGAACCCCAAACATCTAGCAGCACCTTGAACAAGCCTGGCATAGAGTGGGCCCTTAATAGATACCTGGTGAATGAATGGATTTGTTGAAGGACATATGCTGGAAAGAACATGGGCTTCCAGATGAATTTCATCTGGACTCGGTGCACTCCTTTGGCACTGACTGGCTGCTTAATTTTTACCTCCTTAAGCCTCCACTTTCTCATCTACAAAATACAATTTATTTTGAGATATAATACACACGAGGTGCCCATCAGAGTGGCTGGCCCACGGCAGCTGTATGAGCGCCAACTTCAGGGAGACGTGACTTTATTTAGCAAATAAATGTATTGAGATGAAACTCTGGCAAATTAAATAGCACAAGTAGAGTGAGAGCCCACAAACTTGATTTTGGTGTGAAGCACTTCTCAGAGGAAGTGTTTTCTTCCCTCCTAGGAGGGAAATGTTCTGATCCCATATGCAATGAGTTTGAAAGAACACTGCAGAGAAGTGAGGAGACGTAGTTCCAGTTCAGCCCCCTCACTCCTGGGCCCCAGCTTGGGGCCACTGACTTCACTTCTCAGGACCTATACTTTCTCAAGCAGAAAAATGCCTTCTCTGCTGACCTCTGGGGGATGGGAGGGGGAGGGCAGTGGTGGTAAAGGGATTGAAGGAGAAAACACAGGTGACAATGCCCTGTGGGCAGCATGCCCTTGCCTTTGTGGGGTACAAAGCTGCCTGTCTGCAGTAAGATGCTGCTTCAGGCAGGGGTTGTGGGCTGAATTGTGTCTTCCCCAACTCATATGCTGAGGTCCTGACCCCCAGTACCCCAGAATGTAACCATGCTTGGAGATAGAGTCTTTAAAGAGGAAATTAAATAACAGTGAGGTCATTCAGATGGGCTCCAATCCTATATGGCTGGTCCTTCTAAGAAGAGGAATTTTGGACACAGAGGGAAGACAATGTGAAGACACTGGGGAGGATGGTCATCTATAAGCCCAGGAGACAGGCCTCAGAAAAAACCAACCCTGCCACCACCTTGACCTTGGACCTTGGACTTCCAGCCTCCAGAACTGTGAGAAAATACCTTTCTGTTGTTTAAGCCCCCAGCCTGCGGTACTTTGTTACAGCAGCCCCAGGTGGGTCTGGATGAGATCCATCAGATGCTAGTAAGCCCAGAGAACCCAGCTGCTGTGCACCTCTCCTGCTTAGAATCTGCATCCCTACCCCGCTGGCCCCGAATATCAGCCCCTCAGTGTCCTGCAACCTCCTCCCCCAACACACACACGCTTCCTCGGGTCCTAGAGACGTCCAGTTGGGACGCTCAGCCTGAAAGACCAGGCAGCTCAAGAAGAGTCCTGAGGGCCCCAGGGGAGCCATCTCGAGGCAGAGACCCTCAGGAACACACCCTCTTGAGGTTCCACAGGAGGGACTTCGGGAAGGGTCTTTGTCACATTGGTTGATATAGAACATGCAGTCTCTTCCTGCCTTCGTTCTACTGGCATGCAGAGGCCAGAAGTCTGTTTTCTCCGGAAGGCTGGGCAAACACCCAGGTCCCTGTGCCCAAACTGCCTTGCTCCTCCCTGTGCTTGGGAGAGCCTGTCTGGGCACGCTGGGCTGTCGGGCTGGGAGATCTGTGTGTCCAGTGACGGCCTCTGATCTATCGTGTCTCAGATCATCCCCCAGCAGGAAGCTGCCACGGACGGCCCTCTCTGCTCCCCACAGGGGCCGCTCATCTCCAGACTGGGTGGATGAAGTCACGAGATGCAGGGCTCTGCGGCCTCCCCTAGAATCACCCAGCACCGTCCCCTTTTGCCCACGGTGCTCCCTTTAAACTTCTCTGGCCAACAGTACAGGCTGAAGGTCAGAGGAATGACACCCACAGGTCGGCATCATGGCCGCTGACCCTTGGAAGAGTCCCAGGCCGGGTGCAAGGGCAGAAGTCCTGTGAACCCTCCACAGAGAGCCTCCAATTTCTTCTGCAGAGTGAGGGGGAGAGAGACAGAATGAGGCCACCCACACACACTCCTCTGAAAAATTTAGGCCTGCCTGAGTAACTGTGTGCTGGTCCCTTGTCAAGCAACTGCCCACGGCAGCACACGGTCTGAGGCAATCCCGTCAGACTGGCTCCTGACCTAGGGGCCAGGGGAGAGAGCTCTGAGGTCCAGCCCCCCAGCCTTGCTCCAACTGACTCCTGAGTTGAAGGAGAATAAAGGTCGGGTTCCCTTGGTCAGCTGGGGGGACAGGAGTGGACTGTCCTGTAAAGGCGCTGGCTCCATGGCAGCTGCTGGCATGCGGTGTCCCAGATCCACAGGGAGGCCTGTGTGACGTCGGATGGTGTTTTGAGTGTGGATATGCAGTCCCGTTCAAGTATTTTCTGTGAAGGGGTTGGACTTCTGCTCCAGCCTTCATGCTTCTCTGTAAATTTGGAATTTTTCTAACAGAAGCTGGACAACACGCAGATGTCAAGGTCTGGGGCCTCTCATCTGTTTGTGCAAAGGATCAAACTGAAATGGGCTTTTCTAGGCAGTTCCAAGAATGGACCCGAGCCTGTGCTTAGGGATGTTGTGGGGCTGGAGACACCTGAGGGGCTGCCCCCCGCCCCCCATTCTTTTGCCTTTCTGTCAGCAGAGGAGATTCCCAGGAAGGGAGAGGACCGAGCAGCTGGCCCGCGTCCCCACATCTGGGTCCTGGAGCCCCTCAGTGCAGATGGCCCAGCAGCTGGGCTGGAAGGTCCCAGGAGAAAGGAGCCCAGAGCCTGCCTGCCTCTGCCACTAAGACCATGAAGCCTGATTTCATGGGAACCCACTGCCAGGGAATTTCCTTCTCATTGTTGCCTCCACATTAAAGTGAGGGCCAATATCCAATCAGGAATGTATCTCAACAAGACGTTCAGGGAGTTTCCTGGGTGTCACCACACATGAGCTCTCCATACCTCCTGCTTTTGCTGCCTGATCCACTTGGAATTCGGGATGATGTCCGAGGAATCTTAAAATCCTGACTAATTTTTCAATATGGTCAATTATTCCTACTAGATGACTCTTGCCAAGTCAGGAAATGGGGAATACGTTCTGTAAAGATTTCCAGTAACAGCATCTGAAACCGCACTGGACCATCTGCGGTGGGTAGAGTGTCTGTCCACCCACAGGGGCTCCTGTATCGACTGGCATGCCCAGCGGCTCTGACCCCAGCAGCCTGTCCCACCCCAAGGCAGCTGCTCGCTGGTGAGTAGAAAGGGGCCCCGCGTGGGAGTCCAGGCTGGCCAGTCTCCTTTGCTTGCACAGTGGTTCCACGCTGGCTGGGATCTGCCTCACCCTGATGGTTCTCCCTCAGGGAGTTTCGAGTCGGGACGCACAGAGCGGGAAGCAGAGGAGAACAAGAAAGAGAGAGAGATTGAGAAAGAGAGACACAGAGGTGTGGGTAAGTCACCCTGAGAGAATGACAGGTCCACCAGGGCAGGAGCAGCGAGATGAGGGTCCCCTTGGCAGAGAGGTTCTCTGGGGTTCTACTGATGAGCTGTGATAGCTTGGGTTTGCATCCCAGCCCTGTGCTTACTAGCTGTGGGACTTCAGGCAAGTCACAAAGCTTCCTAAGCCTCACCTCGACATCCTCCTCCTCAAATGGACGATGATGGGAATCTGTTTCCTTATGAGTATGCCTACATAATGCGCACAGAGCACCTAGTGTCTGGGATCAAGTCACGGCACTCAGTCGATACCCATTGTCACCATTACTGGGGCTGCTTAGTATTAATCTTAAGCCCTGACTGCTGGGCACTGCTGGAGTCCTGCTTATGTACCCTACCTCTGTCTTTCTTCTTTTCCAATAAACAGTCTTGACTACAACTAACTTGAATGTGACTGTCTTTCAGGCAGCCTGGAGAAGCCTCCCTAATGCAGAATGAAAAGAACTGTCTGGCTTTGCCAGGGTGCCCCGCTGCCTGGACGCCCAGTCCCTCCAGCATGCCCTGTTAAACACCTGGGAGAAGCTGCTGGCAGGTGGTGGCTTGGCCTTTGAAGGGCTGGGTCTCCAGGGCCCTTCAGGTCAGTGCACACAGAAAGAAACACAGTAATGGGGCACTGCCCAGCTGGTGCAGGGAAGTGGTGGAGGCCCTTTCAAGACTGGAACGCGGGGGAGAGCCAGCATCCCAGCCCATCCAAGGAGGGGTGCAGCACCCCGGGGGCTGGATATCCACCAGCAGCGCCGGGGCCATTCACCTGGCTGTGTGTGTGAACTGGGCGTATGCATGTACAGGGCTGGGTGGGTAGGCATAGTGCAGGGTGTCCCATGGCTGCTGACGTGGGTGTTTGTGCCCTGTTGGATGTGCATGAGGGTGGGCTGGAGGGAGGGGGCGTGTGTGTGGTGTTTACCTGGGGATAGCTGTGCTGGGCTCTCCTGTGTGGACCTGGGGATGGCCAGTGTGCTCAGGGGTCGGTGTGGCCCTGTGCACAGATGTGTGCAGGGTCACAAGTGGGCACTGTGTGTGGGTGATGGCTTTGTGTGCTCAAGTGTGTATGCCATTCTGTGCCTGGCAGGTGTGGGAGGAAACAGCTCTCTGCATCAGTGGCTCAGCTGGCCCTGGTGCAGGGTGGGGTGGACAGGCCACAGGTCACCTGGCTGGCAGGCCTGTAATGACAGCCTTTATGGGGCCTCCAGTACCCTAGGAACCAGAGCCAGTCAGGAGCCACTGACAGAAGGCAAAGAAATGAGCAGGTCCCAAGGACTCCTTTCAAGGTGTGCAGAGTGACCTTTGCCTCCCCCCTTTGGGCTTCCTGCTCTTTCTCTGCCTTCTGCCAGGGAGGAGGAGAGGCTAGTTTCACTTTCAGACTCCCTTGATCAAACACCAGGGAAGGTAGAGAAGCAAAGGCACGAGGTGCCCTGACTCAGGCCCCTTTGGAGGCCCCAGCCCAGGCAGGCCATCCAGCATGCGGGTAGCAGGCCTGGGAACTGGCCTTGGGTCCACACCAGTGGTCAGACCAGTGAGCCCGGTGACCTGTGGCTCTCCTGAGCGCACCCAACCATAGCGCTCCCTCATTTGTGCTACTGAGAAAACAGCTCCCGAGAGGAGGCATGGCTCCTCCAAAGCGACACAGAAGCGGGTGTGGAGCTGGGGCGAGAACCGGCAGTCAGGCATGGAATGGGCGGGGGACACAGCTGGCTGACCAACCCCAGGTAAAGCCAGAAGCTGGACTCTTGACCTGCGTCCGAACACTCCGTGCCAGTGGCGTAGTTCCTGGCACCTCTGTCCGCTCAAGCCCTGCAGGGGGCCTTCCTGGCCTTCCATGGCCTCCTTGTCACTGCCCTCACGGGCCCCCCTGCCCAAGCAGGTGCCAGGCAGGGCCCGACCACCTTTACGGAGACCCAATCCCACTGGACAGGCGCGGGAGGCTCCCACTTGGGCTGTGCCGGCCTTATCCTTGCCTGTGGCCTCCGAAGGCCTGGGCTCTTTGGGACAGTCCCTGTGGGTTCTGCATTCCCCAGAGTGCCGACAAGGCGCACACACAGCCCCCAGGCCCCGTGTGCTTGCCCCGTGCCCTGGCCCAGCTCCACCTGAGACTTGGTCGTCTGGCTTCCTCTCCCATCGTGCTCTGGAGCCTCCACCTGTGCGTGAACCTGAGCCAAGCTGTCCTAGCGGAGCCTTTCTACCTCAGGCTAGAATAGATATGCTCTGCATTTCAAATAAAATAAGGATAGTCTTTTCTCGATTCACAGAAAAAGGTAATCGTAAGAACTCATTCTCTCTTTTAGGTCCTTCTCCCATTAAATGTGTGATGCCTGTAACCCCAAAGAAAGAAGCAAGAACTCACCTGCCATAAAACATCTAGATCCAGTGTGTCAGCCTCAGTCGTCCCCTTACATTTGCCTGTTGTTTATTTCATCCTACAGAAGTGCTTTCTGGGTCTGAGGTGAAGCGCCTGCATGGGGACACTCCCTGTGGAACGGATTAAATGGGCCTGTTCTCTGGGAGGTCGCTCAGGGGTGGCTTTGCGCCGTCTGAGCACTGGGCACCCCCCAGCTGAGTGTCTGGAGAGGCCTGGTCAGGCTGGATGCTTGTCACCAGCACACACAGGACACATCCCCAAATGGCCCTCAGCTGACTAGTGATTTATCAAGTGAATCTATAGGGCACCCATGGCAATGTGAATTTTCAATGAATGACAATTTTTTAGTATGAGTGTGTTCTATGTGATATTGCACATACACTTACACTAAAAATTATGTGTTGTGTGTCAGCAAAGCAACCTGAGCTGGGCATCCAGGATTTTATCTGGTGACCCTAACCTGGTCCTTACATCCATGGGGGTGTGCCGGCCAGGTCAGAGGCTCTGCAAGAACTCGTAATTAGTAGGGAAGAACTAACATTTGTTGTGAATTTGTGCCATCTACCCATGAAGGGCAGACTTGGTCTTCTCCTGGCCAAATGCTGCTCTCTCAGCTTCCAGAAAGGGCCTGCAGCCTCCGGCCAGTCTCGCTGATACCCAGACCATCAGCCGCCCGAGGGCACGTCAGCGCATTAGCTTAGGGGGCAGTTCCCAGCTGCAGACTGCTCTGAGTTTATACTCCCATCGTCTGTATTGCTTTTCTTTCTCTTCTCTTCCCATTGCTACAGGCGGAATGTTTATGTCTCCCCCAAATTCATATGTTGTAACCTAGCCCCCCATGTGATGAGGCCTTGGGAGGTGATTGGGTCCTGAGAGTAGAGACTTCAAATAAGGGATTAGAGTCCTTATAAAAGGGACTCCAGAGAGCTCCATCACCCCTTCCCCCATGTGAGGACACGGTGAGAAGACGCTGCCTCTGAAGCAGGAAGCGGGCTTTCACCAGACAAAATCTGCCAGTGCCTTGGGCTTGGGCTTCTGGCCTCCAGAACTGTTGGAGATAAATTTGTGTTGTTTCTAAGCCACCCAGGCTTGGTATTCTGTTATAGCAGCCCAAGTGGACTGACACACATGAACACATTTTTTTGAATTGAAGTGTAGTTGGCAAACAATGTTATATTAGTTTCAGTTGTACAACATATTGATACAACAATTATATACATTACAAATTGCTCACCGTGGTAAGTGTAGTTACCATCTGTCACCATACAGTTATTGTGCTATTATTGCCTATATTCCCTATGCTGTGCTTTTCGTTCCTGTGACTTATTTATTTTATAACTGGAAGTTTTGTACCTCTTCATCCCCTTCATGTATTTCACCTGTTCCCCCCACGCCCCTGCCCTCTGGCAACCACCAGTTTTGCTCTCTGTATTTTTGAGTCTGTTTCTGTTTTGTTTTTTTTAGATAACACATGTAAGTGAACTCACATGGTTTGTCTTTCTCTCTCTGACTTGTTTCACTTAGCTTAATACCTTCCTCTAAATCCACTCGTGAACACATTGTTAGATAGGCAACAATAAGAAATGAAGACAGCATGACAAGAACACCCACTTCAGCCATGCAGTCCCGCGAGGATGACACACCCTTGTGTATAGATCCCATGTAAGATCAGAGCTGGACTTTGGTGTGACATTATCCAGAGTGATGACACCATTGTACACATCATGTAAAATAAATGATAAATAAGATTTCTTTATTCTTAGACTTCAATAACACTCCCATTCATAATACTTAAGGATTGGAGATAGGAAACAAAATCAGTATTTGTCACGAAATGTTCAATATTTGAAAACTTAGATTGATCTTGGTCATTTATCCTGTACAGTGTCTGATTTGTTTTGTCATATGCTTGTGAAATGCTTTGGGATGAACTTTGCACCAAAATAATGTCTGTGGCATGTTCGGCCGCACCTCCTTGCACCGTGTTTTGGGGATTTGTCAACGCCCTGGTCACCCTGGGAGGGAGTCGTGCCCTGGGCTCCTGCCCACGACCCAGCTTAATTAAGCAGGTCAGCAGCCATGTTTCCCTTGACATCAGCCATGCTGAAATCGAGGTTCATTCACAAACCTGCTAGAACCTCATATTTCTTCTCTTTGTGGTTTCTCAAAAACTGGCAGGTCATGAGCTGGATCGGATGCACAAGAGCTAGCCAGGAAGAGAGGAGTCGCTCTGGCTTTTGTTTGTGCAGGCAAAGGGCCAAGACAGGAGGGCAGCGGGCAGACCCCCACCTTGGCAGATTGAACGAGCAGACTTCCTGCTCGCTCTGCTCCAAGAAGTCATTTTGGTACCTGGCCCCAGAGACAGAAACCTGGGGCTGTGACTCAGGGCCTCATCGCCAGAGGGCCAGCAGCCCACCTCCCATCCAGCATGAGCTGTGCCCTGCCTTTTGAGCTGTCCCACAACTGTCACCTGCGGGAGCAACACACAGGTATTCTTCCATGGCCAGAGGCCTGGGGCAACACTACCCAAAGGAAGGAATATGTTCCACAGGGGTACTTGACATGATTTTCGATAGACAAGATTTAGCATTTTTGTCAATGGTTATGAATTTTTTCAGTGTAAACTAGAAACATGTGACACCGAACCCAACAATAACCATGTTATACCCTAGTACACGCTGTAAAGTGGCTTCTTTAACCTATGCCACTTTGTCATATGATTTAGCCATTTTTAGTAAGATGGCTTTATCTGCCCGGCAAGACTGTGACTTCCTTAAGGGGAGGGCTCATGCCTGCAAGTGCAGTGGCCCAGCCGACAGGGTGAACCAGGGGCGAAAAGAAGCGCGGCTGTGAGCGGATCTTCCCAACTCTTGGCTCCAGGAAAGACCCGTTTGTTTTATTTATTGGTGACCAAGTTGATTCTTTTAAAAAACCTTTCACCTGCCTCGGCCCCCCTCCCTGGCCCCTCTTTGTTCTTTAGTCCTCCTGCGAGGCCCCAAATCTCCTGAGGCCTGCGAACTGGGAGCACCGCCTGAGGAGTCTGCAAGGGGAGGGCTGCCCCCACAGCAGTCCCGGGGCACCCTGTCCTTGGGGATTCCCGGAGCTTTACTCCCCAGAGGGGGGAAGCCCTGGCGCCTGCCTCCAGAAGGGGGTCCAACAAAAGGTGCTCATGTTTCCTTCTGGGGTGGGGCCAGTGGAGGAGAGGGTCGAGCTGGCCGAGGGGACTGGGTACGTGTGGCCAGAGGCTACGCTTTTGTGCCTTGCCTAGTGAGCGCTCCATTGTTTCCGGGCCACCAGCTGCAGGATGAAAGGGGATCTGTTTTCTGCCCTATCTAAGAGGTTTAAGAAGGGAAGGATTAAAAGAAACAGGAAAAACTCAGTTTAGATGAGAGTAGCCAGGATCACATCAGATCTTCTGGAAAGGATAGATTATCCTTTGCATTCATTCATTCAAGAGATATTTACCTAGCATCTTTTGAGTTCCAGGCAATGTGCCGGCACTGCTCCATGGGCTCTATTAAAGCGGGGCTGTTTTGAGTGATTAAATCAGATCTGGATCTTGGTAAGGAAGTGAGTACCATTTTATTATAGTATTTACCAAAGAAAATATCAAATACTCTAAGGCTTCATCCAGAGAAACCCAACCTCTGCCTCGGCAACTTCGTACGTACATGAATGCACACGGCTCAGCCTCCTAGAACGAGCCCCCGTCTTCCTGTGCAGATAATGATCAGGCTTGCCGGCTGTAGGAAGCAGGGCAGACACTTGGCAGGGGGCTCTAGGTAAAGACGGTTTATTTAGTCCCTCGTGTAGACAGAGGGCAGGGAGGAAGGAGCCAGGGCGGTCTGAGGCTCTGTCCCCTGGGAGCGGCCTGGCCTCAGTGCTGGGGCTGTCCTCAAGCTCATACATCAGCTAACATGTTCCTTCCATTTCCTCTCCAGGGCAGGCATCTGCCCTGTGTGGCTAGTCCTGCTGACTCTCAGCCCAGAATGTGGGTGCTGCGGGGGGAGCTCAGGGGTGCCAGAGGAAACTGAGAAAGCATTCTGAATTGATAACCTTTTTAGGCCTTTCAGAAGCATGACTTTGTGTCCTTTTAAAATGTACATGGATGAGGAATAGAGAAAATACAACAGTCAGAAAGGTTTGGCTGAGTCTGACCCAGGAGCAGGCAGAGCCCCCTCTGATGGCCGTCGTTGCCACTTGCCTATGCCCTGCACACCAGTAGTGACCATTCATAGCCAATTTCTGCTCTCCAGTCACAGGGACCAAGGGTAAGTTGGAAAAGGAGCCAAGAGGGGGTCCAAGCACAGAAACAAGATGATGGCGAGGGACTCACCATTGTCAGCTGAGCCAAAGTGGGGGGCCCAAGCCATCCTTCCTGCTCAGGTGGGAGGGGCTATGTCTGTATAAGCCTGCTGTATTCATTGAGGGGTTCAGGATGACGCACTTCCCTCTGAAACAGTGGATCTCAAAGCCTGGTTACTGGGCCAGCAGTAGAATTGCCTGGGAACTTGTTAGGAATACACATGCTCAGGCCCCACCCCAGACCCAGTGCATCAGAAGCTCCAGGGGCAGGCAGGGCCCAGTGATCTGTGCTTCTGATGCGCATGCAAGTGTGAGAACCTCTGCTCTGCATGGACCACCTTGTATCTTCTCCATGGCTGCGTGCACCAGGCCAGGAGAGTATTATCACACGTATTTGACAGGCAAGAACGCCTGATCCCAAAGTTCAGCGAGTGGCCTCCCCAGGGCCCTGCTATGGCCCACAGGCCTCTCTTTTCACCAGCTTTTGCTAAAATCCCTCAGTGGTGGGGAAGGCAGAGCAGCCAGGTAAATGGAACCCAAGAGGCACTCTGGACAGAGCAGGTGCGCCAGGGTTCCATGCGACCCATGACATTCTCCCTCAGGGACGGGTGGGTGAAGGAGGGTGTTGCAAGGTAAATCAAGGTCAGGGAAGAGAAAGTTGGGCTTTTTGCATAGTAAGACCAGTTAGGCTGCCTACAGGTATGAATCTCACATAACTGGTAAAGGATTAACTTTGGCAAATGAACTACATTGAAAATGTACTAGATCTTGAGACACACCAAAGTGGGGAGAAGCACATTGCAGCTCGAGTGGAGGATATTCTGATAGCTTGCTACCCTCATGCATCCCTAGGAGGCTAAATGCCTCCTTCCTCCCACCACAGTGGAGTTTTTGTACAGAGAATGGGCCAAGACTCATGCCCCGCGGCAGAGTCCATGGAAGTTTACAAGAGCAAGAAAACAGGGGCCTTCCTAACTTCCTGGGCAAGTGGAACTTAAGGGAGATGGAATGAGTTTTACAAAGTCAGAATGGGGGAGGTGAGTAATAAGGTAGCATGAGGTACAGAGAGGTGGGCCCATGCAGTCACCTAATGTCCATGGTGGGGATGGCTCTCCCATCTGGGCAGCAAGGCCCTGCTCTCTGGACATCACAGCCTGCTTCCAGATACTGAGCTATCTTAGTCTGGGATGGACAATCCCATGATCATCATGACGATTTGCTACTATTGCCACTGCTGGGCTGTCGGGGTGGAGAGAAGTCTAGCAAGACTCAGCATTTTCTGCCTTGAATTTGTTGGTAGGAAACAGGTGAACAGGAAGATGAGGGGTGTTGGGAGAAAAATGAATGCACTCAGCCGAGCTCCAGGCATCCTTGGGCTGGCCACTGGGTGTGAGGGCTGGTGGCCAGGAAGGATCTGGGTTAGAGAAAGCTGGTGTGAGTCCCTAGCGGCAGCAGGTGGCAGCTCAGGTCCCAGAGATGTTGAGTCGGAGGGGGACTGGAGTGCGGCGTATGAGAGGGCGCGGTGGCCGTGGTGCGCTGTGACAGCGTCTGGGAAGCAGCCCAAGTGGGGGCAGAGAGGGAGGAGTGTGCCGGCTCGGGGGGGGCTCCCCGAATGATTGGGGCTGACTAAATCCTGCCAGGAGTGGCACCCAGATGCCCAGGGGACATATTAATACGGCCCCTGGTGATCTTGTCAAGGGCAATTCCACTGTGACTGTTAAATCTCCAGGCTAGTTTGCAGTGGGTTGAGCCGTGAATGGAAAGTGAGAAAAAGAGACAATCTGAGGAGCTTGACGGCAGAGGAGAACAAAAAAAAGGACAGTGGCAAGAGAAAGCCAAGAGGTGGACAGCTGTTCAGTCATTAATGCAAAGAAACATGTTAACAAGCAAATCTGCTGAAGGAAGAGGTCTGGAATAGAGAGAGAGAGTTGACGATGCAGGGTAGAGGGAAGAAATTTGAAGGAGGAAATTACTGCCCAGGAAATCGGAAGGGGATGGATGCCCCGAGGGTTGGTCACTCTCGGCCCAAAAGAAGGACAGCCCTTCCTTTGGAATTCTGTGTGTTCTAGGCCAGAAGGAAGGGGAAGTAGTTGCGGACACACAGGAGAATTGAAGGCATGAAGTACTGTAGTCTGTGGAGTGCCAGGCCCAGTGTGGTTGCAACGTGGTGGAGTACAATGTGGGCATCGGAGGCGGGGCAGCTCCCAGAGGAGCCGGTAGGCGGGTAGCAGGTGACTGAGGCAGCCGAGAGGGAACGCCTCCAGAGTGGAGGGGGTCAGGGGCTGAGGGTGTGCGGACAGGTGGGTGCTCCTGAGGTGTGAGTGGAAGCCAGAGGAAAGGCTGAGGGTCCGAGCCACAGCCTTGATGAATAAGAAGAGGGACCTGGAATGGTAAGAAGACAGAAACGAGGAAGAGGGGCGGGGCCAGGCTGGACATGTGACCTCGCAGGAGGTGGGGCCCTGGAAACACACGTGGCCTCAGGGACCCCCCCCCCCCCCAACCGTACCCGCTGCTACCCGGCCCTGGGTGTCCGAGGATGAGCAGCTGCCCTCAGGAGGGAACAAGGGAGAGGGCCCTTGGGGGCAGCAAGTTCCACCCAAGAGGCAGGGGAAGGGAACAGAGAGGTCGGGATGGAGTCCACAGGCCTGGGGCTCAAGGCAGGCTGGGAGCAGCTCGGCGGGAGCAGTTGGGTCTGAAAGGAAGCACAGACTGGCCGGTGGGTGGAGGAGGCAGAGGATCTGAATGCAAAGGCCTCGATTTTGGGGCTGTGTCTCAGGCCACGTGGGGGCCTGGCTGCTGGACTGGGTGGGCACAGGAACCGCAGGGGCCCAGAGGTTTTGTGGGGCTAGCTGATGCTCTGCAGGCTTCCAGGCTGAGCCAGAGGCAGGGGTACAGGGGCCAGGGCCACGTCAGTGAGTTACAGCAGCGTGTCCCCAAGCTGGGCCCAGGTTGGTGATGTTCTCTGGTTGTCTTGGACACCCCCACCCCTCTCTCTGCCTGAATAAGGCCCACTGGTCCTAAAGCAGGTCCACCTTCTCCACACGCCCTCCGGGTCACCCATGGCCTCCAAACTCTTACCACATTCATTGTTTTCTCATTTTAATCTCCAAATTACCTTGAAATTTTACCTTACAGTTTCACATATATAGACTCATGAATACAATTGGTGAGTCTTTCTTGATTATACACCAAAGATTTATCACTATGTTGTATGTGGATGTTACTGTTATCAAGATATTACACATAAAAACAAATTAAAAATTATGAGACAGGAAATGGCTGTAAATAGAAGTTGTAATATACACTGTCCATGTCCTCAGGGTCATCCCGTGCCCCTCCAAGGTGCCCACATTTCCCCTGTGAGACTGCAGACCTGTATGAGGGGCTGGTGGGGTACGCCAGTGTCTCCTATTTCCTCCGTGTCTCCTTAGTGAACAAGAACCACGTCATGTGCACAGCAGGTACTCAGTAAATATTTATGAAAGGAACAAATAAATAAGTCACCCAGGAATGTTTTGGAATAGAGGCGGCTGCACAGCATGGCAATAGCTTGGACTTTGGAATCAGATGCTTGCAGTTCAAGTTCCAGCTCTGCCGCTCTCTAGCCCTGTGACTGAGGCAAGTTGCAGGCTCCCTGAGCCTCGGCTTTCTCCCTAGTGGAAGGGAAGCAGTGCCCAGAGCACGGAGCATGTGGCACCGGGTCTGGGTTTGCCATAAGGGGAGTCGCCACAGAGCAGCTGCGCTTCCTGGCTGCCTGATATGCGTGCCCCAAGTCTCTGAGACCTCCTATGAGGGTGTAGGGTGAACTTACGTTTTCATGCCCAGGTCAGTGACTGGAACGTTAGCACTGGGGGGAGTGGCCTCCAAGCCACCCACCTCCCCTCTTGCTGTGCAGACAGGGGAGCAATGACTTCTCCCCACCCTCTGCACCAAGTCCACAGGGGCAAGGCAGGTCTGGACTAGAAGCATCTCCTCTAACACCCATCCAGGCAGGAGAAGGCTGGAGATTTTATTTTAATTTTGTAAGTGGTGCTTATGGAAAACTATGTGATTAAGTGAGTCTTCCTTTCTTTTTTTTTCTAAAGTTTATTTTATTTGCTTCATTATAAAGTGATAATTATCATAAAAATTAGAAAGATGTGGGAAAAGTGAGACTTAAAAAAGCCCTCACATTCCCACTAGGAAAAGATCATTATGGTTAACTTTTGCTATATTTTCTTTCAGTCATAAAAAAAATTCTACCAGCTTTTTGTAAAACATAATTGCAAGTATTTTATTCTATGTATGTGTATGTAATCTTTAAATTTGTTGGCCAGTTTATTTGATGTCGTGACAAGATTTTGCCTCATTATTACAAATTCTTCATGAGCGTAATTTTTAGTAGCCGTGTACACCTTTTCTCCATGTTTCCAGAGCCTTTTGCAGCTTGGCTATCTCCCCAGGGTGCTGGGTGGTCCTGTCTCTGTCCCATGTCCTCAGCCTCCAGGGCTTAACCCAAAGGGCATAGTGGCTCTTTGGTACATGAGACCCAGCAGAAAGACACTGTCTGAGTTCAGAAGACCTGGGCGCCTGGCCACGCTCACCCCTCACGGCCACGGGCAAGCCCTTGCCCTCCCAGCTTAGTTCCTCTTCTCTGAAAGGGGCATAACACCAGTCAGCCCTGCCTTGCATGGCAGCTGTGAGGTTCAGTTCCATCCTGGTTCTGGGCCACTCTGTAAAGTGCCCAGTGTTGTCCAAACCTTGATTTATTGGACTCATCAGCACTTTTTAGATGGAAGAAACAGGGAATCCAGCTAAACAAACGTAAACAATAGAGAGAGTCTATTGGCTCACACAGCTACGAAGTCGAGATGCAGATGCCTGGCAGAACCCAGGGCCTGAAAAGCACTCACAGACCTCAGAGACCTGCACCCCACATTCCCACTCCTTCAGTTTCACATCCTGAGGCAGATTCTCCCCGGAATGCCCCAGCCCCCAGCCCTGGGGAGGTGCCCCCACTGCTGGCAGTGGGGAGAGTGTGCTGTCCTGGCTGCTTGGCAGCGGGCTGGTGGCCAGGCCTGGGCCCCATACCCTCCTGCCCTGGTGGGGGTCGGGCCACCTCGCCTCAGAACCTGAGAGGGCGAAGGGGGACGGGGAAGAGAGTGGTCAGGTGCTTTGACTGGAAGTGGAACAGATCCCAGGAGGGGCCAAGAGCAGATGTCCACTTCATTGGGCACCGTTCCTACTGCCCCGGCCTGAGGGAGATTCTCAGAGCAGGTGAGGCAGGGAGCACCTGTGAGGTGTAACCCTGCACACAGTGGGAGAGAGCTGTGGTCTACCCACCTCGGGTCCAGCTCTTCCCCAGCCCCCTCCTGAGCCTTCGCTCCTGTGGGCTGTGCAGGGAGGCAGTGACTTTCCCTTCCCCAGTCCCCAGCAATGGGCCCCACCCCCCCTCCCTGTGACCCATGAACAGGGAGGAGGCCTGACTTCCAGTGACCTCATCAGGTGACTCAGCGCAGCCAACATGGCCCAGGGTGTGTTAGGGACCCCAGGCTCAGGGGTAGGGCCCCACAGAACTTTATAGGCTCCAGAGTTTACAGCTGAGAACACAGAGCCGATGCTCACCAGGCTGGGGGCTGGGGGCCAAGGGCCCAGGGACGGACAGAGCAGCAGAATAGGTCATTATTGGAGTCATGGGCTGCCAGCACCCTCAGCCCCAGCTTGTTTCAACTGGGAAATGCACTTTGTGATAAGCACACCCCAGCAGTCCCTCATGCCCAACAGTGGTGAGAGGCAGGCTCCTCTGACAGCAGGGGCCTCTGCTCTGTCTCCTGTGGGTGGCATCGTGCTATCTGTGCTTGTGTTTGTACTTGGTCCCTGCCCCGAAGGCTCACAATCCACCCGTATCAGGGTGTCCAAACAGCACCGGGAGGGTGTGTGCCCAGCAGGCAAGACGCTGTTCCCTTTCCCCGAGTGAGAGAAACAGGCCTTGGAGTGCCCGTGGGAGCCAGGGAGTGGGTGTTGAGATGACAGAGGAAGAAAGCAGGGAGCTGGAGGCCTCTCCAGCAAGTGAGGAGGACAGGCACCTGGACAGGCGAAGGAGGAGGAGTAGAGGTGCCAAAAAGCATGACTGAGGAACAAGAAGATCCCTCCCAGAAGCGGGGGCCAGGGGAGCATGAGCCCAGACCCAGATTCAGAGCCGACCGGAGAGCACAGGGCAGACAGGGAGCCCCTGAGTGATTATCAAAGGCGTGCAGGCCGCGTGGGAAACTCAGAAAATGGAAAAGATGTTCCGTGTCCTTCCCTTGTTAGGGCTGCCGTGCTGACCTCGCTGTGGACAGGAGCAGAGGTAGGGGAGGGACAGGCACCGGGACCAGGATGTGCCCAGTGCGAGGAAGGGCTGTGTGCCCTGTGTCTGTGCTGCAGCACCGTGGGCCCAGGGCTTGGGTTCCCAGGGGAGAGGGCTGGAATTCCAGGCTAAGACAGGGACCCCCTGCTCTCCCATGTGCACGAAGAGGGGAAGTGTCAGGGAGAGGGGACAGCAGGGCCTAATCCTGCAGTTGCCTTCCCAGACCTCCAGCTGCACCTGCAACGTGAAGCCTGAGCTGGCTCTCTGAGTTCTGGGACTTTGTCTGCACTGTTAGGGACAGCAACACCCCGGGGAGCCCCAGTGCCTGAGTGGGCTCTACAGCTGGAACAGCCATGCCGCTCCCCATCGGGTGCTGGCCGTCCTCCACAGGGGTTGGAAGGGTGTCACTGGTGAGGAAGAATGGCCCCTTGAGGCAGAACTGCAACATGAGGAATGATTTTGAATATCATAGAGAAAAGTATTTAGAGGTATTCAAATACACTGTTGGCAGTCAGTCCTAAGGCAAACTTTTTTTTTGAAAGAAGTCATCCAAGTTGTTGTTATGAGACAAACGTTAAAGACATCTCCAACATTCAGCACCAGTGGAGGATTTAAACAGGATTGCCACGTAGCTATTCAGAGGTGGGAATGAACACCTCTCACCACGGAACAGTGCTGACAAAGAAGTAGGAGACAAATGGTACACTGTGCTTTTCCTAAGTAAAAACATATTTATGCGAAAGAATTAGAAAAAATAGGAAATTCAGCAAAGTTTAAATAGTGGTATGGAAGGATAGATCAATCAAACAAATATTTAGTCTCTCCCAGTACACTTCAAACACAGTAAAATGATTTTTGAAAGCATAAAATATAAAGATAGACAAGGTTTAAAACAAGCATCATGGTATAAAGACAAAGAGTGGTTCTCTGTTTACTTGGTAGCATCCAGATGCAAGGATTCACTGGGTGCCCGGACACAGGGCCAAGGATGACGCACGTACTCACTGACTGTGTGCTGTGTGACCCACCAGGATCCAGAGGTAGAGGTGAAGTCCAAGCTCCCCAGGAGTGACCGATGAGCACAAAGTGGGGAGGAGCTGATGAAGGAGGACAGGCTGTGATAAGCATTCTTCAGGTGCAACTTGAACCTGGGTGGAGGGCAAAGGATGGGGGCCCCCTGGGCCTCTTCACAAGCCGGGAGTGGACATGAGAGGGGTGCAGGATGAGGGAGTTGTGTTTCTCCTTTTCCTGCCCCTGCTGCTCCTTCTGCCAAAGCAGCAAGAGACCTCCACAGGGTCAGCCCAGGAGCTGGAACCAGCCAGCCAGGCCTCGAGATGTCTTTGCTGGAGGAAGATAGAAACCCTATCATCATGTGCCCCACCCTGGTGTACAGCACTGGAATTTCCTGGGGAATGTGCAGATGGCTGGGGCCCCAGGGAGCAGGACACCCTCCTCAGGGCAGGGGTGGGCAAAGTCTGCCCCAGTTCCTGAGAGGGGGATGTGGGGGCAGTCGGAGTGCAGGTGGGACGCCGTGTCACAGAGGAGGAGAGGTGGCAGGCCGGAGGAGCTGCAGGCGTAGAACATGCACAGCAGAGAGATGCAGCACGGAGGGAGTCTGGAGCTGGATCTAGCAGGGCCCCAGTGGCACCAAGCTGTGCCCAGCACATTCAGGGAGAGCACCCCAGCTTGGGTGGGGTTAGCAGCTGAGGTTCGGAGCTGGCCGGGATGGGTGAGGTACCAAGGCACACCGACCCCTGAAGGGCCTTCCTGTGTGTGGGGGTTGGACTTGACCTGTCTTGCCCATACACCATGGCTCAGTCTCTGGGAGCCAGGGTCGCCAGGGGCTGAGACTATCCTGGCAGCCTGGGTTTGAATCCTGGCTCTGCCACCTACTAGCCATGTGGCCTTGAGCAAGTTATTTTACCTCTCTGTGCCTCAGTTACTTCAAATATAAAGCGGTACTAATAAAAGTAACCCCTCTCATTAGATTGTTTTGAGGATTAAACGAATCAACATTGTACCAGTGCCAGGCAGGGGCTATCCACACTGCATGTTTGTTCAATAAAAATATCAATGAGTGGCCGGGACGGCCCACAAGGGGAGCAGGTTGACCCACCAGTGACAGGGACAAAGTGGTGGAGCACTTGGCTGCAGAGGTGCCCCCTACATGGCAGGGCAGTCACCGGGGTGTACCCCCTACCTCGGACCTGTTGGTGTACCAGTTGCCAGGCAGCCAGAGTCAATCCATCATCACACTTGATGATCCAAATTGCCTAAAGACCTTCATCAGCTATTGCAGAATTGGGGAATGTGGCCCTTGGACTGATAAACACACCAAGGGGCCCATGGCCAGCCACCAGTGAGGACAAGGCTGAAGATGAGCAGCCTCCACGGGGCAGAAGGGGTGGCCCCAGAGTGCAGGCAGTGGGCCTTTGGCAGAGACACCACAGCCTGGAAGCCTCAGGACAATGAAGCCTCCCCCAGTCCCGGAGTCTTTTTGGAATTCATTTCAGATCAATTCCATTTAATAAGTCTTAAAAAAAATTTTTTTTTAAAGCAACAAGATAGACTGGGCCAAATGAGGGACACAGCAAGAATTAACACAGAGCCTCTTCCTCAGGAGCTCACAGCCAAGTTGAGGAAGAGATAGAGGATGCGCTTATGACCATTCAGTATCGCCCACCACCACACAATAGTGGCTGCCAGCACGGAGACCACCGCACAGCTTCCCAGCCCAGGGAGGTGGACACTAATATCTGCCTCCTAAAGAGAAGGCACTCAGGGCCCAAGACGTTCAGCAGGTCATCTCATGTGAAGGGTGGTGAGCATCTATGTCCGACTATAAGGTCTGTGTCCTTAGCCACCACGCACATTGTCTCCACTGTGATCTGTGATAATAGAGGCAGAAACACACTGCAAGTGCTAGGGAAGAGCCCTGAGCCTCCATTTATTCATCTGTAAAATGGGGATAATGGCCTCTAGTTTCCTGAGTGACAAGAGATAATGGGTGTACAGGTCTCTACCATACAAGATGTGTTCCCACCCTTGTTATGGGGGTCCAGGACAGGATGTGACAGGGGCTTCTCTGGAAGGGCCGGAGCCAAGCACTCCGAGGCAAGCGTCACAGGCAGGGGGAAACAGCACAAGAAAAAGCCTGGAGGTGTAAGAGCGCACGCGCTCCAGTGTGAGACCTGAGAAAGCCGGTGATGACGCAGCGAGGAGAGCCTGAAACTGCTCTGCAACCCCAGGAAATCCTGATGCCTTCTTTCCAGTACCTCCTCAACCCACATAAACTGACCTCTGCACACATTGCCCACTGGAAACACTATCCAAGGTCCTCAATGCCACCTGTTGCCAGCCCACTGGCCATCACCACCTGGACCTGCTCCTGACCTCCTTCTCCTTGAAACACAACCCCTCGGCTGGTTACTTTCCCTCCACTGTCTCTTTTGCTGGCTCCATTTCCATGCCACCCCAGATGTGCTATGGCCCATCCTGGACCTCCTTCTCCTCAACACGTTCTCACTGGGGGACTCACCCATTCTCAAGGCTTACCTGCCACCTCCATGTTCAAGTCCCGACCTCCAGCCCAGCACCCACCCTGAGCCCTGGACCCACATACCCATCTGCCTGCTGGACATCCTCACCTGGATGTACTCCAGGCAGTTTAAAGTCAGTCCAGGGGCACTCAGGGCATTCCTCCAGTAGCTGTGCTCCTTCTGGGCTCCCTGGCAGGGCTGACATCACCAATCAGGCTGCCCAAATCAGATCCTGGGAGTCACCCCTAACCCCTATCTCATGAACACCTGGGTGCCATCTCCTTCCACACCCCCTGCACTTCTCTCCTCCCCACCACCATCCCTTCATCACAGCTCGTGGAAGTCCTTCCACAGACTGCCCCATTACACACTTATCCGGCTGCCAGAGGTCTCTGAAATGCAATCCAGCTCAGGTCACCCCTTGTTCAGAAGCCTTTAATGGTTTCCCATTGTGTTGGGGATCAGGCCGGCACTTCACAGCATGCCACTCGATGTTGCAGCCTCATTACCACACACACTCCCACTGTCCCTGAGTCTCATGCTTCAGCCAGACCAAAACCATGGAGCAGATTTACATTCCTTTCCCCTAATCCTTCCAATAGGGCTGGACTTGAGACTCACCTCCTCCAGGAAGCCTTCCTGCTGCCCCAGGATGAGTAGGCCCCCTCTTCTGTGCTTCCATAGCAGCTGTACGCAACAGCTCTCTTCCTACATCACGCTGGTGCTTTCTCTTCTTGCTCCTTCTAGCAACCTGAGACCATGGAGTCCTTGAAGTCAGGGATTGTCCTGGTGCTTATCTTCCTACAGTGCTCAGAAACACTTGCTGAAATCAAAGGATCAGGGGAATGGGTTGCTCTGTGCAGACATTGGAGTTGAATACACAGTATTCTTCCTCCCCTTTTCCCTAAGAAATCCCCAATTTTGTTTAGGAGGCAGGAGTAGTGTTAACTACATTTCTTAGCCTCCTTCGCAGAGGGTAGCCATGCGACCCAGTTCGGACTGACAAGACTATGGAAGAGTAGTTAAGTGTGCATGGAATGACTTGCCCCCCGATGTGAGCACGGCCCCTTTCTGTTTCTTGTCTTCCACGTCCTTCCTGACCTGAGGAGAGGAGGCTGGAGGTAGAGAAGCGATCTGTGACAGTAAGCCAGCCATCAGCAGGAGGGCCACACACTAAGCAATCCTGGTCCAGGTCATGACCCCTGGACCACCTACCAGCAGGTTTCTTTTTATGAGAAACAAATCAATCTCATGAAAGCCACTTTGGCTGGATCTCTACTACATTTAGCTGAATGTCACACAGTGAAGGCAGCTGAAGGCACAAAACCATCTGTGAGCCTTTGTGAACAGGCCTTTCCTTCTGAGACGGTGGTGCTCCTGACAGTGGGCAGAGAGCAAGGTTAATGGGTGGGATGGGGTCAGGGGTGGAGAAGCTGACCTTCCCTGGGATCCTTTCTGAGTCCTCGCTGGGGGCTTGAGGAAGAGGCTCTAGCCACCGTGGTCCTCATGTGCCTGAGACCTTGGCCTGCTCTGGTCTCCACTTAGTCCACTTAAGAAGCGAGGCTGCCGGAGTAGATACCTTTTCAAAGTGCCCTGTGCTTCAAGTATGGGTTTTGCAGTCAGGCAAAGCTGGGGTTAGGTCCAGCTCTAACACTTAATAGCAGCGTGTCTTTCAGTCCCGTTCAAAGCTGACACCTCTAACACGGTGGGCTGTCAAATGCAGACTATAGCAGTGCCTGTGACTGCTGGGCCAATGCTGGGTTCTGTGGAATCATGCATGTGGGTGCCCAGCAGAATGCCTGGAACAGTCCATGGTGGGTGTTACAGCCCAGTGCCCATCACACACTGTCCTTGTGCTCCAAGTTTCCTAGAGGGCAGGCTGGTGACCCAGAGCACCATGCCTGCTCTGGGCCTGGGGCTGCTGCAGGAGAGCCTCTCTGGATGCCCTTCACCGTGGGTGAGTGAAGTGGCCACAGGTCACCCAGTGTTCCATGGCTTTTCCTCCAGCACTGCAAGCTGTTGTGTCCCGCCTTCCAGGTGAATAGAAGAATCCCCAGATGCAGAACAGCCCTGACTAGGCCCAGAAAGGCATCAGGCCTTGGGTAGAAATAATAAACCTATGTGGTCCACAGTCCCGTGGGTCTGTCTTGGCCAGAGCTTCCAGGGTATCACTCCTCCTAGGGGTAGAGTGGGCTTGCAGGAGTTGGCTCTGCAGGGGACTATAGGAATCAGGGAGCTGGAAAAATTCTTCCATAACTGGATTCCTTATGACAGCTGCTTTTGGCAGAACTTTATCCTTTTTTTGATACACCTCACCTTTCTCTTCTCTGCACTCCGAATCTTGGTGGAAAAAAATCTTGGAGAAAAAAGTCCCTGTCCTACTGTAACCATGAGAAGGAGGTCAGCGGGGTGCGCCCCCGTTTGTCCACAGGGGCCCCCTCTCCGCAGCACTCCAGCCAAGACCCAGCGGTGCTGACACTTGACAGCGCCGGCAGTTTACCTTGGCTCGGCTCCAGAGCGTTCGGGCCCTGCCCGGGACGGCCCCCTCTCCAGCGCAAAGAGCGTTAAATATAAAACAGTCCTCCACACAAACAGCCTCAGCGAGTCTCAGGGCCATCACGGGAACTGAGAGCCCAGGTTCTCGGCGAGTGCAAACAGGCAGAGACCGGCTCGGTAAATCTCCCCGAGCGCGTCGGGAGGGGCGCGGGGGCTCCACTCTCGTTCAGAAACCCCGGATTCTGCTCCAACCGCCAGGCTCCCGTTGGCCCCCCCAGCACCCTTCGGACCTCCACCGCCCCCGCGGCGCCGCCGATCCCCCGCAGTCTGCACCAGCCTCCCTGCCCGCCGGTTCCGCGGCGCCCCCCCGGCCGCCCCCGCCAGGCCGCCAGGCGCCCCCGCCTTCCCGCAGCCTCCCGTGCCCTCCAGCCACCCCTCACCCCTCGGGGCCCGCCACGCCCCTCTCCCCCGCAGGCGGGACCTTCTCGGGGCGGTCAGGCCTCGCGGGTCCCAGCCGCGCTCGCGGAGCGGAGACGACCCCGCGCCGGGAAGGCGGTGAGGCGCGGCCCGCCGCCGCGTCACACCTGTCTGAGGGGGGCGGCAGCGGCGGAGGCGGGGGCTCGCGGCGCCGGGGACACCCGAGGGAAAGAGGGAGGAGGGAGAGTGCGTTTCATCATCGGCGGCAGCGACGGCGGCGGCGGCGGCCACTTATAAAACTTCTGGACGCGCACCCTCGCGCTCAGTCTCCGCGCTGCGTGCCTCGTCCGGCCACCAACGCCGCGCTCGCCACCCACCGCCCGGCCACACCAGCCCCGGGCACCCCGGCCCCTGCCCGCCCCGGCTGCCCGTCCTGGACCCTGCCGCCGCCCGCCCCGCCGCTGCCGCCACCATGGGGCTACTGGCCGAACCCGGCGTGCGCCCGGACGGCGAAGCCTCCTCGCGCCGAGCCGGCCTCTGTCCCCGCTCGATCTTCAGCAACATTAAGGTGAGCGGGGAACCCGGGGCAGGCCGGGCCTGAGCCGCGCCGGGCGCACCTTCGGCGGGGCGCGGGCGTCGGTGCTGCGGAAGCCCAGCAGGCGCTGGGCGCGCCAGGGCTCCCGCCTCCGCCCGCGGCGCCGCGCTCCGGGATGCATCCCCGCGGGCCCGGCTCGGGGGGCGGGCGAGCGCCTGCCGGGCGGCCTGTGCGTGCGCGCGTGTGTGTGGGCGCGCTCACACGCCCTCCTCGCGGTGAGGAGCCGCGCGATGACAGTACCTGCTTAGCGGGCCAACTCTACCCAGGCAGTCCCGGCAGCAGCGGAGGGAATCAGCCTGTTCTTTGAAAAAGAATGTCTAGCGGGGCACGTTTTCTGTCTCCTGCGGGCAGTTGCTCCGTTAAGGGAGTGGGCTTGGAGATGCCCGCGTCTGGAGCCTTGTCTGGGACAGGCTGTGGTCCCTCACATCCTGGGGTGGGTGGCAGAAGCGATGTGCTTCCCCGGGCTTTCATTTGCCCCAAGAGCAGCAGGCGCGGGCTCTGCTCCCCCTGCCTGCGACGTTCAGAATCCCCCCAGGCCTGGCAACCAACCGTGGCGCTCGGACCAGCTTTCCCGGTCTGGAAATGGCCGGGGGAAAGCAGCGTTCTGTCCAGTAACGTCTAGACAGGTGCCTCTCGCTTGGCAAGTTATGGGGGGGGGGTGGTGAAGAGAAGATGGGGTGTCGGTGGCTGTTCGGCGAGGACACTTTCTCCCCCAGGGAGTTCCCCAGGAACGCTTGCCACTCCCTCACAGGTTCAGGAGGACCTGGAAGGACTGAATCTGCACTCAGGCTCTTCTGTGGGTTTTGGCTGGGCAAAACATCTGAGGAATGCACCTCCTCAGAGGGCAAAGCTGCTGTGGTGAGGATTGCAGAGCCCACCTCGAGGGTCCTTGGAGTCAGGATGGGGCGTATGGTGCAGAGAGGTTGTTTCTGACAGTCATACAATCAGATGGGGCTATGTAAAGTGGTGCAATTAAAGGGAACTCAGATTACACAAAGGGAGGATGGGGGCTCTGTGGGCTGGTTATGGGAGATCGTGTCCAAGAGAAAGCCATCTGGAGGTCACAGTGGATCCCACCTATATGCTTACTGATACTGTTAGCAGTGGAACTGGAATCCCCACTCCTGCTTTTGCTCTTTCCCCACACCGCAATAAATAAAGGTTGATTACATGGTTGGATATAAATAAGATATAAATAAGACATTTCATGGTTGGATATAAAAATAAATATAAATTTTAGATAATCTAAGTTATCAAATTAAAAAATCTCTTGATTTATCAAAGTCAAATCTCCTTTGCTTTGGCTAGACCTGGATGAGAACATTGTGTGCAGTTTTTGGTTCCACCATTTGGAGAAGTTTCAACAGAGAATTGTGGAAAATTTTGTGTTTATAAATTAGAGATTGGGAGGAAAGTTGGTGGGGTGGGGGAATGGGTGGGTAGTCTGAAAAGAGAGGTCCAGGAGAGAGCAGGCAACTCCCGCTATTTTCATCAAGAAGGGCAGGAGGGACAGCGTGTCCCAGAACAGAATCCTGACAGTGAGGGAAACCTGGGATGAGATTGATCCATTTGGGACCTGTCCTGAGTCCCTAAAATAAATGAGTTTATGGCAGCAGTTTCTTTGAAAATTTATAAAAATAAGAAAATTTATCACATGCTGATGATTTAGCCACACGTGCCTGAGGCTTGGGCCCAGGCCACTTGGCCTCCTAAGGCTCATACCAGTTAAGAGTTTTTCTTAATTCTAAAAACCAGATTCTCCTAATCACTGCTTCCAATGTTCCATAGTAATTCTAAGGTCAGAGTTTAGTGAGATTTCTGTTTAGCTTCATTTATCAGCCTGAAAGCAGGTACAAGGTTGGACATGTTCAGGCAGATCTGAGGTCTGGAGCTACATTAGTTAAAACTCACTTCAGCTTTTTCTTCCAGGGGGTAATACTGGCGGTCTGGGGACTTTCTTTTTGATGGACGATTTCTCCCTCTCAATGAAGGGCTCAGTGGCTACCCTACACCCTCCCAGGGAGGTATAGACTGCACATGTCTTGTGACATGGGGGGAACAGAGGACACCCACCTGAGGACCTAACATTTTCTTAGGTCCCTTGTTGCTGGGATAGACTGACCAAATGGCTTTATGACATTCCTGTAAAATCCCACATACCATATGGTTTAGGCAAAAGGGAACTCAGATCCAAGTCCCATTCTAGCCTCTTACCAACTAGGTGACACAGGGAAACATTTCTCACTTTTCCTGGGCCTTAGAGTCCTAATGTGAAAAAAACTGGGTCATAAAATCCCCACTCTGTGGGGCTCCTTAATGTGATGGACGCGGCACAGGAAAAGGGCTTGTCAGCTCAGCTGGGCATCTCTGTGAGGTCAGTTCTTGCCTCAAAAAAAAAAGACTGCATGTTCAAGTATCATTTAGGATATATTATTCTACCAATTAGGGCTCTTCCCCTGAGGTATAGTTAATAGTTAAAGAGAAACTATAGTTAATAATAATAATGCCCCAAATAATAGTAACAGTAACAGGATGGAACTGTCTGAATGTACCAGGAACTATGGAAATATTTTACCTGTAATTTAATCCTCATTACAACTCTATCAAGTGGATACTCTTTTTGTTTCCATTAATGATGAGGAAAACAAGGCTTATTGAGGCTGATGTGGACACCTAGCCAGAAGGGGTGGAGTAGAGAGGAATAGGATAGGTGAGACGCCAGCCAGAGACCCTAACCACTGTGCCACCTGTCCCGCACCATCACTAGAGCCTCTGGACTCTGGTTTAGCGCCTGGGATACATGGCTGTGCTTGTTTTGAGTGTTCAGTGCTTTCTCCAGACCCTGGTGGCACACATGCTCCAGCTGTGACCAGGGGGCACCTCGATGGATGCTCCCAATCACCTACGGGCACAGACCTTTTCATTCTTTGTACTCCTCATCTAAAGAGGCTGGTGACTCTCACTCTCAGGGTGTGGTTTTCCTACCTCCTCCTGCTGGAGTAAATACGATCACATTTAATCTGGAAACAGTGTATTGCCTCTGGTTTATAGGATTCTTAAGAAGTAGAGGACCTGCTCACCAGTCATTGTCAGAGGGAGCAGTTGGGCACCCAGAATTTTAAAACTTTAAATTAAAAATAGTTTCATTCAGTGATTATGGGGGTGGAGAGGTAGGGAAGGAGCCTTTGTGGTTAGCTGATCTTGGCAGCCTGATCAGCTCAGCTTCTCTTTAAAATGAAACTTTTGGAGCCAGGCCGAGGTTGTTTTATAAAAGGAGTGGCCGACTGGTAACTGCTGCCCAAATTTTAGGAACTTACACACCCAGGCCTCCAGTGTAGGAAAATAATGCATATCCATTCGGGGGAGGAGAAGGGGTAGTGGAGGTCTAGTGAAGAACAGTGGGGAAAAAGGAATGGACAGATCTCTTGGTTTGCATGACCCCAATGACCTTTGACCTGGGAGGAAGACACAAAAAATGAGGAGGAGATACTTTGTCCTGGCCTGTGTCCATAACTTCCTAAGGCCCTTGAAAACCCCAGCTGTGGGGAGGCAACTTGGGCTTAACTTCTTAGTTTCCAAAGGACAGTATTAGATACCAGAAATCTGCAATTCCTGCTTGGGAAAACACTCCCGATAGAATGCCCTGGACCAGAGAATTCCTTAATTGACCCTGTGAATTAAGATGTCATTCGTCACCTAGGGTGGTATTCTCTGATATTGAGGACAGCATTTATCCTGCTCTCCAGGCTGTCTGTCCCTGCCTTGCCCTGCTTGTGGAGGAGAGGGAGAATAATGGGAATGGGGGATATGTCACAGGTCACACAGACCCTTTCCTCTTGTGATGATGCGCAAAGCCCTTCTTAGCTACAATTTTCTCTCCTGGTGATGAATTTGTGACCTATGCTGTGACAGAGCAGATGGGAGAGTGATTCCTGTCTCACAATAGAGATAGTTCATTCCATTTCTTGCTGATCATTCTCTTTAGTCTGTGACAGTGACTAATTTTTTTTTTCCCATTCTGGAAGACCCAGATGCAATGCTGGGATATTGGGATGGGCACTTGGCTTCCCCTCACCTTCTTGTGCTCTGCTGTAGAACGGGTCATGGTCCATGCAGAGGAATGTGGTGGCCCCCAGTCCGGAGCTCATCCCTCCTTGTTCTCCTTCACATGCCTGCTTGGTTTGATTCTGTCCCATGGTTTTAACCACCTCCAGCTGTCACTTCGTCTTACTTTGTGCCTGTGGAGGCACTGGCCTGCAGAGAGCCCTAGTTATGTGCCAAAGCTGGAGAGCTGGGAAGGGTGGAGCCGAGAAACCAGGGATGCTTCTGGGTGACTGGGCCCATCAGAGGACCCCGCATGGGGCTAGTTAGTTTGGCTCCTATCCAACATCTTAAGTTCATTGACACGTACTTGCACTAAGAGAGGACATGAAGAAATAGCTGCATGAATTTATACTGGTCTGGACCTCACAGGACCAGCACAGGTGGGTTGTCATTATGGTACGTGGGGGTTCCTTATGAGAGACGGCGAGAGAAAGCTTCATTCTTAGTACCAGACAAAGCTTGATTTGAGGTGTTTAAAAAAATCTTTTTATTTTGAAATAATTATATTCATGGAGAAAATAGTATGGAGAAGGCTGTGTGGCCTTCACCAAGTTTCTCCCAGTGGTTCCATCTCAGGTAACTATAGTATAACACCAAACGCAGGACATTGATGTTGCTATAATGTGTGTGTATAGTTCCATGCCATTATATCACATGCGTGTAGATCCATGGGACCACCAGCCTGCCGCTTCAAGACACAGAAGGATCACACCACCACAAAGACCTCTGTTGTGTCACACCCACCCCTTCAGATTACCATTCCTAACCCCTCACAACCACTAATCTATTCTCCATGGTTGTACTTTTGTCATTTTGAGAATGTTATATAAATGGAATCATACAGTACGTGATTTTAAGATTGACTTTTCTCATTCAACGGAACACCCCTGAGACCCCTCTGAGTAGTTGCATGTATCAGTAGCATGTTCCCTTTATTGCTGAGTAGTATTCCATGGTATGGAGGTACCATGCTTTATCTAACCATTCACCTACTGAGGAACATTTGGGTTGTTTCCAGTTTGGGGCTACTACAAATAAAGGTGCTGTGAATAATTGTATACAGGTTTTTGTGTAGACATAAAATTTCATTTCTCTGGAGTAAATATCCAGGAATACATTTGCTGGGTTATATGGTAGTTGCATGTTGATTTATTTGAGAAACTGTCAAACTATTTTCCAGACTGGCCATTTTACATTTGCACCAGCCATGTATGAGAGTTACAGTTTCTCTACATCTTTGTCAGCACTTGGTGTTTTCTTTTATTTTACCAATTCTAGTAGGTCTGTAGTGACATCTCATCATAGTCTTAATTGGCATTTCCCTAATGGCCAGTGCTGTTGAATATCTTTTCATGCACTGATTTACCATGTGTATATCCTCTTCATGGTCATGTCTGGTCATATATTTTCTAATTGGGTTTTTTAATTGTTTTGAGAATTCTTTATGTATGTGAAATACAAGTCCTTTGTTGGGCATGTCATTTGCAGTATTTTCTCCTACTCTGTGGCTTATCTTTTTATTCTCTTAACAGTCTTTTGCAAAGAAAAAGGTTTTGATTCTGATGAAGTCTAATTTATCAATTTTTTATTTTCTGGATCCTACTTTTGGTGTCATGACTCAGACTCTTCACCAAACCCTAGTTCCTAGAGGTTTTCTCCTATGTTTTCTTCTAAAAGTTTTATAATTTTACATTTAAATCTATGTTCCATTTTGAGTTAATTTGTGTATAGGTGTGAGGTTTAGGTTAAGGCTCTTTTTTTTTTGTTTTTGCCCATGGTTATTCAGTTGCCCTGCACCATTTGTTGAGAAGACTATCCTTTCTCTATTGAATTGGCTTTGCTTCTGTGTCGAAAATCAATTGGCCATACTTGTGTTCTGGGGATTCTATTCTGTTTCACTGATGTATGTGTATATCTCTCTGCTGATACCACATGTCTTAATTACCATAGCTATGCAGCAAGTCTTGACATCAGGTAAGAGCTTGCTTTTTATTCTGCAATGGTGTGTGTTTATCTTATGGTTACCGTATTTCATAATTCAGTTGCACTTTCTGTGTTGCTTTTTAGGAAGATTTAAGGACAGATTTAAAGCTCATTCTTAGTAACTGGATGGGGCCTTATGTTTTTATGAGCTCCAGCTTTTCTTATGGACTTAGCTGAGTGGTTGTCTTTTACCTTGATCTTGATTTTTTAATCTGTGTCCCTAAACAATTTCTGTTCTCAGTGACAGCCATGCAAGGGAAGTATCATGATCTCCATTTCACACTTGAAGAAATTGAGACTTGTGCAATTATGTATTGAGTACATGGCAAAGCAGGAATTCCCACCAGGCGCCATCTCACTCCTCAGCTCCCTTTCTCCCATGGCCACAGAATGCCTCTCAGTTCTGAGTTCTCTCAACCGTGAACATTTGGGCTAAGCCATCTCAGAGGTCCTTTCAAATTCTCAGATTCTCATCTCATGCTATTGAGTTGCTGATTGAGATGAGACTAGGAGCGGGGCCATTTGGGTCTGAGCTTTGCTGGGAGGTGAAACCAGGTGAATGTGGAGGGCATGGGCTGGCCAGGTTGTCTCTGATCAGTCCCCAACTCTAGATTTAGAGGACCTTGATTCCCTGGGCCTGTTCTCCTATTTGGGGTGGATCACATTTGATCTGGGGAGCGGACTGAGACCCACACAGCAAGTCTCAGACTACACCCACACTACAGTGGGGGTGAAAGATGGGGTGGTACTCTCCAGTGAGCAGCCCTCTTAGCCTCTTTTCCCTGCTGTGTGCAGGTGCTAAGGAGGCTCTGGGGAAGCTCCAGAGGCCCAGGACTTGTGACCTTTGGGACAGTCAGTCTGGTCAACATTGGTGCTGACTCCCACAGACCTGCCCCTGTCTCCAGAAGTGTGGGCAAACTAATCCTTTCTTAGAGATTTACAGTCCTGCAGGACTCAGTCCTGATGACAAGTCCCGTTTGTTTACCCACACTTGTGTAGTACCTATTTATGTTCTGAAGAAAGCTCCATCCAGCACCCTTGGTACATGCTGGCCTAGGGCGCAGAAGGCCTCAGTTAAAATGCAGGTATCAACAGGGAGGGCTACAGTACGCTGCCCCACCAAGACATCCGGAATTCTAGAAAAGAGTGAGCCCGTTTCCACATAGGAGTAAGGCAGGGCATAAAGGGAGGTATCTGGAGATATGGCTTGATTGACCATATTACTTTTCTCTGATATGCTATCTTAAAATCAAGTGACTTTTATATTTTCCTCCACTATGTATCTTTGTACTTCCAAATAATATGTTGTAGTTTTCCCCAAATCTTGGAGTAACACTGATGCTCTAGGAAGCTATGCTGTGTCTCGCTCGTGTCTCCCAGATGTGACTCCCAGGTAGAGCGTACCAAGTTTGGGAAACACAACATAGGCATACCTCACGTCGGAACGAGTTTATCCGGTTAGTGCAGCCAGCCAGCTTGTTGAGCACAGAAGGAATGGTGTCTAGGAAGGTTAAATGGGACAGGTGCGGGGTGTGGATGTCAGGCAGCTCCTGAGCTGAGCGCTGTGAGACACCCCAGGAGAGGAGTCAGCGAGGGAACACAGTGGGGCCCTTGTGGGCTGAGGAAAAGGGAGGTGGCAGAAATGGAGGGGCAGGGGGAGGGGAGGGACGACAGCAGGCTTCCAAAGTCGCATTTGTCCTGCCCAGTTGGCTGCCAACAAGATTGTGAGTGGGATTAACATGACCACTTTCTCAGTCTCTTTTACAAGTCACTCCTGCTTTGTGCCTCAGGCCCTTTTGGAAACTTCCAGCTTTCCTTTGATTCACAGTCATTTGAGGGAAGTGACAGGGAGCGGAGTGTCGGTGCCGGAACATGGGCCTCACTCATGCATAAGCCTTTACTGAGAGTCCACCGTGGAAGGCCCTTAACTGCACATTACTGTTTGTACTTGACCCCAAATGGGCTCCCAAGTTTCCAAGAAACAATTGTCTGTAAGTTCCCTGCTTCAGTTTGACCAGCTGCCTTGATTTGCCCAGGACTGAAGGGTTTTCTCAAGCACAGGACTTTCAGTTTTTAAATTGGAAAAGTTCTGGGCAGATTGATATGAGATGGTCACTCACTCACCTGCCTCCCTTGCTGTGACATTTAAAGAATGTACTTCCATCCTCTGACTGGGCAGGGCTGGCACCGATGGAGGTCAGAGTTGGTGCCAGGTGTGGAAATACACCTCAAGGATCTGTGGCAGGAAGGAACCAGAGGCGTCCAGAGAAAAGATGAGTGCCGAGGCTGGGCTGGCGGAACAGCAAGGCCCATTTCTCCCTCTTGTTTGTACGTGGACACCTTCCCACCGAGTCCTGTCCTCATTGCTGGTCATGGTTTGTACAGCATTGTTAACTCCTCATGGTGTAGAATCCATACAAGTGATGATGGAACTGACCTAGAGGGAGTGGTGCTACCTGGCTTAGAGGATTATTGCATTTCAGAACTGAAAGTGAAAAGAAAGCCTATCTACCGAGAGGCAGGAATCCTCTTGATGATGTCCTTGCCTCTGCCTATGCTTGCATGGTCCCAGCAGTGGGGAAGTCACCACATCACAAGGAGACCTAGCAACTGAAGGCTTCTGGCAAGCCTCTTCTATGTTGAGCTGTAATCTGCCCCTGCCCTTCCCCACGAGCCCCGGAATAAAGCTAGCCGATGCCCCCTCTTCCTGGCAACTCTCCTCATTGGGAACACCCAGTAAAAAGCAGTCTCCCTCCCCAACAAGTCCCTCCCACTGAGAAGCTGCTCAGCAGTCCTGAAATAGAAGCCCAGGGCTGGGCTACTCTCCCCTAAAAGCTGCACTGGGGTCTGAAGGTGGGTGTTGCTGAGGGGCATGTGTGTCCCCAGACTCTTGTTGTCCAGATCACAAAGGTTTCCTTCCTGGCTCTGGTCACTGCAGGGAGCTTGGCTGTGACTGGTGATGAGACCTCAGGCTTTGTAGAAGCTGCTAGGCCCAGGGTTTCATGGAATCAGCAGAGACCTTCCCAGGTGGGGGACCCCGGCCCTACCAGGCCCTGCAGGTTTATCATGCCCTCAGGAGCACCAAGCCTGCCCCCACTGCATCTCACACTCCTCCTCCTCACCCCCAGCTTCCTGCTTGCACCCCCAGCTCTCACTTCACCCTGATTTGGGGAGCTTTCATGGAGCATCCATGCCAAGCCTGGAAAAGCCCTGGGCAGTCTTTGAGCCCACCTTCCAGCCTCCCGCTGGATGAAATGCTTTGGAGAAGGTAGAGACTGGGGACCACATTCCCTGACTTCCTCACTAAAGGGTCCACCAGAGACCCTTACAGAGTGCATCTGGCCTAGTGCTAGCAGGGACATCCCTGAGGATCCCAGCCTGTACCCCAAGGCTGCACCCCACACATCCCACCCATGCCAGACTGGCAGCGTCAAGTTAATGAGAACCAACATTGCCTACCCGGCCATCTTTACCCCTGGACCTTGTCCCTGCTTGGAAAATGAGCCCACAGGGCCTTGTGATTGTCTATTTCATTTTCAAATTGCCCTTACTATCAGGAGGCTGTCCTCCTGGGCCCATTGCAGCACGCATTTCCTTCTTCATACTCAGCATCCCAGGAAGGCATGGCCCACTGAATCAACATGTAAATTTAACATATAATCATATAAAATTAACAAGGAGTGGGAACAGGGAGTAGTGAAGCCTGTTTTGGTTGCTTTATAGTTACAAGTTCAGAATTCCCACTCTTAGCACCAACCCATTTCAGCAGCACTTAATGATTTTCTAAGCTATCATCATGGAGATGGATATTAGGCCACATATGTATGGTAAAAATATATGGGGGCTTATGGATATTTAAGTGCAAATGCAACAGCATTTACATGCCAAATTTAGTGAAATAGTAAATAAACAAGGTTAGGTCCTTTCGGAAACGCATCTAACTAAACCTTACCTTATGCTGCAAGGTGCATACTGTCCTCATTATATAGTGGAGGAAACTGGAAGGCAGCTTTTGGGAATTACCACATTACACAGTGACAGAGCTTGGATTTGAAGACTCTGTCTTAAGACTTTCCTCTTTGGTGGCTCCCTGCATCCCGCTACAGACCCCAACCAGCTGAGCCAGAGCTTCGCTGCTTCAGCCCTTCATACCAGCAGACACAAGCTGGGGTGCTTATTTATATTTATTACTTTATTTTCCCAAGGCACATTTGACGATGGTGGCCCTGAAAGTCTTCGTTCCTCAGACACATTCTGTCTCAGAGTTCCCTGTGAGCTGCACATGCCCTCCCAGTGGTCATAAGGCTAGACCGATACTCCAGCTGTACAGCACACAAGCCTTTAGACCCAGGACCCACCATAGGGAGGGGGCAGATATCAAGTGGCTTATGAACACCTCCTGAAAGAATAAATGGAAACCCAGTCATCTGAACAATGTTTTATCATGTAACTCATCTGTTCAGAAACTTTTAATGAGGAAACGATCTGAATATCTAGCAATTGGAGAGCAATAAATAGTCCTGCGATATCCATCTGTAGAGTAGTTACAGGTCACTTTTTAAAGTTTTATTGAGACTAGTCTAAACTTGGGTGAAGGGTTCATTCCATTCTGTAATGTTACATAGAGGTGGCAGGATGGACAACCATATGTAGAGATAATCCAATGTTTTAAGTCTCAAGGAGACTTGAAGAGGGTATACCTAAATAGGGATAGTTCTCCATATGGAAAGCCTACAAATGGCTTTGTTTTTCTTCTTTGGGACTTTCTGTTTTCCATTTTTCTACAATGAACGTGTCCTGTATTTATGATTAGAAAAAACTACCAATTTAAAAGCCCTAAAGACTGTTGTGACCCCTGCACCCTCCTTTGCAGGATGCAATGAGATATCACACTGTGGTTTATGAAACACCATGTAAGGTGGGAGGTGGCTGGTCTCCAGGTCCATGAGGATGGACTAAGGATGCAGCCAGGATGGCAACCAGGGGGGTGGGGTTGTCTGGTAGGCCAGTTCTGCAGTGCCCATCATGTTCCCACTGCATTTTTTACATACACTATCACATTTGACTCTTATGGCTCCCCAGTGATAGAGGTAAAGTCAGATAGCAATATCTAACTTGTAATGAAACTATGGAACATTTTCTTCCCTGGGAAGAGTGAGAGGCCTTTCTCTTAAGGAAACCCTCTCTGCTTTTCTGGTGCCCACTCCCAGGGGCTGGCTCAGAGGTTGGGAATCCAGCCCTAAGGGTTGGCCAAACATTCCAGGGAAGCGAGTGTATCTGATTGTGTCCCTGCCACATAGGAATAGTGAGCCTGAAGGGGAGATGGTGAGGACAGAGGCTGGGACAGGAGTGCTGCCTGGGGTCTGGTCCTGAGCCTGAAGTTTTGCACCTGGGAGCTTGTTGGGACATCCATGGGTGGGCTTTCACCCAGTCAGTTGGCCAGCCTTAATTGGCCACCCACTCTTTGCAGGGCAGCTTTCTGCTAGTTTTGTAAACAGCAGTGGTTTCAGAACTCTGATGCCAGGAATGGTGGCAGGATCCCTGCCTGAGATGTACTTATTTGTTCATTCATTCATTCAACACGTAATTGTCGTTCACCTACCATCACGCATTGGAGATACAATGATAAACAACACAGAGTGGACTATGCCCTCATGAGATATAAACAGGAGGCAGACGCACAATTATAAATACCAAGTCACAAAATGTGTCAAGAGGGAAGAGAACTGGGTTTTATGAGGGAGAAGTGGGTATAGACAGAAGTGCATTCTGCTTAATACATATGGGGCCAGGGACTCTGAATTCTACTAAGTCCCCTTCATGCTTCTAATGTATAACCTCTGCATGGGATCAAGACTGTGAAGCAGACAAGATCCCTATCTTCCAAAAACTCTGGAGAGTTGGAATAAGATGGATCTTAAAGAACATCAGTGACATGTGGTTTCCATTAACATGACACGTTCACATCACATGGGACCTTCCAGCTACAAACACCTAACGATGCTATATAAAAGAGAGCACCACCAAATATTTAAATACATAGCTGACCTTGCAAGAAAGAAAATGAAATCTTCATGTCCAGGAAATGAAAAAGGAGTTAAACATCAAAACAATAATTATACCAGCCGACCCTGCAGTAAGGGTTGAGGGGGGAAATACGTGTGGTGTAACTAGATCAGTAAAGAAACCCTCAAGAAACTCCTAATGGAGACTGGGCATTAGTAACCACACAGGTACCAAAGATGATATGGGGAGTTAGAACACAGGCCTCTACATAAAGCTGGGCCCTTTAGCAAAAAGGGAGCCAGTGAGATTCTGCCCACCACCCCAGGGACAGCAAACAGGCTTATCTTGAACAGGACCTCTTGATGAAATAATTCTGAGAAAATGAGTCCCCTAGTCTGTGCCACATGGACAGAATTTATACTATCCACATAGTATGGGAATCTCTAAGCAAATAAACCATAATAAATGTTGCTGAGCTGGTGAGAACACTTTGCTATCTGATAGACACAAGAGTAAAACTACTCTGTACAGATGCTTCTACAATCCAGACCAACCAGAATCCCTAAGAGAAGACAATGCCCATAGAAGAGGAGCTTGCAACCAACACTTGCCCAGGAAACAACCCACCATAAGTAACAGGCCACAGATACATCAATAAGGAAGATTAGCACCACAAGATTTTGAGATAAGGGAACATTTTGAAAGAAATTATAAAAATATATTCAATGTTTAAAGAAGTGCAAAAAGAGAGAAAATACCAGGAAAGAACAAGCACTATGAAAAAGGAACTGGTGGATTTGAGAAACACATGGGAATTCTAGAGATGAAAAATACCCATACAGGAAGTAAAAAATTCAGTGAATGGTTAAATGGCAGATTAGATGCAATGAATGGTTAAATAACAGATTAGATATTTTCCCAATTTGAGGTCCTTAACTTAATCACATCTGCACTGAATGATAATTAGTAAGTGGAAGATAAGGTTGGAGAAGTCACCCTGAATGCAGCACAGAGCAATAAAGAAATAGAAACTGAGAAAGACAAGTTAAGAGAGATGGAGACAGTAAGGATAAAGTCCAATGTAAGTCTAAAATGAGTACCAAAGAAGAGAACAGAATGGATAGGTGCTAGACAATATTGAAAAGATGACAGAATTTCCAGAATTAATAGCACATATGACACCTCAATATAGAGAAAACACAGTAAGTTCTGACAGGAATTCACAAAGAAGTACACCTATACATATCATCCTGAGACTGCAGAACTGTAAAGACAGGAAAATTTTAAGAACTACTAGAGTGAAATTACAGATTACTTGTAAGGCTCAATAAGTAGACCAACAACAGGCCTCTTAAAATAAAAATAACACATACTAGAAAATAGTGGAATAATTTTCAAAATGCTAAGAGAACATTACCACCAAATTAAGTTTTATAACTAAATGATAATTCAAGAGGGCAAAGTAGAAATTTTTAAACAATGGCAGGGAATTTACTAATCGTGAGTCCTCACTATAATAAACTAGTAAAGGATGAAATTCAAAAAGCAAGAAATCAAACACACAAGAAAAGGATAGGATGCAAAAAGTTCGGAGGTAAACAAAATAACAATGAGTTATGTAGGGCAGAAAAGATGGAAGTTGAATAATACACATCAATAAAATGAAAAATTGGAGTTAAAATCTTAAGTTTTTGATAGATGAATGGATAAAGAAGAGGCAGTATATACACATAATGGAATATTACTCAGCCATAAAAAGGAGGGAAGTCTTGCCATTGGCAACAACGTAGATGGACCCAGAGGGTATCATGCTAAAATAAGACAGGCAGAGAAAGACAAATACCATATGATTTCACTTTATGTGGAATCTAAAAACAAAACAAACTAACAAAAAGAAATAGATCTACAAATACAGAAAACAGACTGTTGGTTACCATAGGGAAGGGGGTAGGGGAATGGGGGAAATAGGTGAAGGGGATAAAGACGTACAGACTGCAAATTGTAATATAAGTTAAACATAGGAATGGAGGTACAACGTAGAGAATATAACCAATACTATTGTAATATCATGGGTTAACTACACTTATAGTGACAAACATCTAGTAATATATATAATTATTGAGTCACTATGTTGTACATCTAAAACCAATATAAAATTGCATATCAAGTTTATTCCAATAAAAAAATTAAGTCTTTAACTTGTTTGGGAGGAGCAGAAGAAGTAATTAACTTTGGTCTTTGTTAAGTCAATCACATATGTTAAAATGTATGGTAATCATTAAAAGACATTGTATGTATGCCTTCCAAAGCAGAAGAGGGTAAAAAGTAAAAATTTAATCAAACCAACTGAAGGCTAGAAAAGAGAATAAAAAGCAACAAATAAAAACAAACAAAAACTATCATGGTAAATAGGGGCACAATAAAATGAAGTAGATATAAATCTAGATTTATCAGAAATTACAACATATAAAAATAGACCACTCTCACCATTTCAAAGCTGGAGCCTCTCAGACTAGATAAAAAAGAGAAAAAAAAAGTCTAGTTCTATGCCCTTTACAAGAAAAGGTTGATAATAAAAGGCTAAATATATCTCAGGAGGATGCCAACTAAGGAAAGCAGAGTTATCTACTTTAGTAACTGAGGAGCACGTTTAAGGCAAAAAAAGTGACAGACTGTGACGTTCATATGTGAAACCAGCAAGGGTCTAGTACGTAGAATTTGCAAGGATCTCCTGATCATCAACAAGAAAAAGGCAAACACAACAGAAGTGTGTGAAGGATTTGGGCAGGTGGACTGGAGTGCCGACTGGGCCCTGTCTCCCTCTCTACTTTTCTCTGAATGTCACTGTCATTATTTTCCACTATAAACTTTTGTCTTCTTCACGGCTGAGTCGTAGTCAGCATACCCACTGCCCTTCATTTAGTTACAACTTGAAAAGAATCCTGGGGCAGGACTTTGATGGGTTCGGCTGGGCCATGTGGCCCTCCCTAAGGCAGGGCAGGGTCCTCTGGCCAGTGGCTTCTCCTGGAGCCTGTGGTTGAACAGGGACCCATCTCTAAAACAAGGAAGGAGCACCATCTCTTCAAGGGGAGGGCTGAGCAGACCACTGGGACTTCCAGGGAGAGGAAGAGCTGGCACCCGAGGAGACACCTGCAAGGAGGAGGCCCGGTCCTCCTGAGGGGGAAGAGGCAGCCTGGATGAAGGCACTGGCGGTGGGGAAAAAGGGACGGGCCAGCAGGAATCAGGTGTGTAGGTGTTTCTGCTGCTACAAATCACCATAAACTTGTGGCTTAGCAGAGCACAGATCTACTATCCTACTGTTCAGAGGTGGAAGACCTAAAGTCAGGCAGCTAACAGGGAGAATTTGTTTCGTTGCTTTCTCAGCTTCTAGACACCACCTACATTCCTTGGATTGTGGCCCCTTCCTCCATCCTCAAAGTCAGCAGATTAGCATTGAAATCTCTCCCTCTCACCTTTTTTGTGACTGACCCTCCTGACTTCCTCTTATAAGGACCCTGTGATTACATTGGGCCCACCCAGATAATCCAGAATAATTTCCCTATTCAAAGAACCTTAATTTAATCACCTCTTCCAAGTCCTTTCAGCCATGTAAGGCAACATATTCACAGGTTCTGAGTATTATGACATGGACATTGAGGGGCCATTATTTTCTTAACTTCAGGTCTCAAACCAGAGCCAGTAGAAGATATACCCGTATATGTATATGTGTGTGTGTATATTAAGAGATTTATTTCAAGGAATTGTCTTAAATGATCATGGGGGCAATAGAAGCATATCCACAATTCAAAGGACAGGTGGCCAAGGAAGGATGTCACAGGCATTGGGCCCGAGCTCCTAATCTCTAAGATAATCTTCCTTACTTAAAGTCACCTTATTATATATTTTCGTTACATCTGCAAACTCCTTTCACAGCAACACCTATGTTACTGTTTGATCGAGTAACTGGGGCTTTAGCCTAGCCAAATTGATGTACCAATGACGCTGTCATGGGTTCAAAGGGCAGTGGTGTTCAGGACATGTACAGGAGAGGATATGATAGCAGCAGGAAGCAGGGTCTGGAAGGGTCGCTGTGAAGGAGGCCTGGAATGGGGTATTCCATCTACTCTTCCCCACAGCTTGAAAATCCCACTTTGTCCTCTACACATATCAGTCACCCAGCCATCACCGGTGTCTACATGTCTCTTCCTTACGTTGCTTACCAGTATTTGCTCTGTGACCTGCTGCTGAGGCCACAGGCCCCTGGGCTGCAGACATGAATCAATAGCGGTGTTGGAAAGGTAGGTGAGCTCATGTCTGCTGCTCCTGGGGCTGCAGCTGGTAGGCAGCAAGTATTTGTTTAGCTAATCTCTCCCCATCTAAAGTTGCTTATTGATGATTTCATTCATGAGTCGTGAAACTTACAAGTAGAAATTGGAGCCAAAACAAACCAGGTGTGGATGATGAAACCACATCCTTTACACTTGCCCTCAAAAGCTCTCCAAGAGGCACCGTGGGGCATTCAAAGGACTTGGGAGGTGGACAGAAGTGTACAGCCAGCCAGGAATAGTTGTGGGGGGCTCCCGGCCCACACCCACAGTGCGCCCAGACCCTCACAGTGCGAGGAGACCCCGTGTTTGGATGAGCAATGCCAAGGGGAATGCAGAGAAATCCAGGGATTGTGTCAGGTTTACCTTCTTCCTTTGTAATGGATTTGCACACAGAGGTTGGGCCTTGTTTCCAGCGAAGAGGGTTTAGGCTAGAGTTTGGGAGGACCTAATGAGTCTACTAAGGTGGTGGTTCCCAAAAAGTGGTCCCTACAAACAGCACCATGGCACCATATGGGGGCTTGTAAGAAATGCAGATTCCTGGGCCCTAGCCCAGATCTACTGAATTCGGTCCTAGAGATGGAGCCCAGCAAGCCGTTTCAACAGCCCTCTAGGTGACTGTGATGCAGCCTGAAGCTCCAGAACCTCTGCTCTAAGGCAAGGCAGCACGGGGCACTGACTCACACACAGAGGTCGCTGAGGTGGCTGTGACAGCCGTGTCCCCAAGACAGTCATCAGAGTGACCAATAGGAAATAATCCTGTTAAACTGAAGTGGCTCCTAAGGAGGGTGAGTCTCGAATGCGCAGTGGTAACCGAGGGGTGGAGCTTTAGGAGCATCCTACATTGGCCAGCGAACTCCCAGAGCTTCCTGCTGGGCATAGCCTGGGCAAAGCCAAGGTGTGCACCTCAGGTCCTGAGACCTGCCCCTGTGCCAGGGGAAGGGAGGGTGGGGAGGGTGTGGAGGGGCAGGGCCTGCTTGGCCTGGGGGCCACAGGTTGGAATTCAGAGAATCTCCAGGGGTGCTCTGGACCCACAGGCTTGCTGTGCTAGGCTGAGTTCCATTTCAGTCTCTCTTTTCCTCAAGTACTTTAGAAATGGCAAAGTTCTTGGAGGCTGAGGTCAGGGGTGTCCTAACTAACAATATTTACAGCTTCAAGTTAAATCCTGTAGGTAAATGGGAACCTGAAATAGGCAAGCAAGAAATAGGCTTGCTTCCCCCTTTGCTCCATTCCTGGCTTCATTTCCCATGTTTGGACTGGACATTTCATGGTGCAGAGAAGACCTTGGTGCCCTGAGGGACCACCCCCAGCAGTGAAGGGGCCCACCAGGGCCCACTGTCCTTGCTCTCCCAGCTCCTGGTGCTAGCGGGGGGAGGAGTGCCAGAGGGTGTGGGCAGCAGGGAGGGATGTTCTGGTTGCCTTTGAGGGGAAAGAGGCTAGCACGCCTTGCTTAACCTTCTGTCTTGCCCTCCCATGTAGCAAGTTCCTTTCCTCCCTCCCACCAGCCTGGGACCTGAGGAACATTTCCAAGAAAGGCTTTGGGCACATTCCTCGGACTGACTAACGCCCTCTCTGTTCTTCAGCCTGATCCTACGCACTTTCTCCTACCTTTCCCTATCCAGGCCCTGCAAATTTCTCCTGCCCCTTTCCTTGCTGATCTGAGGAGTGGAAGGGGAGGAAGGCAGATAGAGGGAAGGGGAAGAGGGGTCATCTTGGAAGAAAGGTAGAGAGGTAAGGGGACAAAAGGGGCTGCCCTCTGTCCAGAAAAGTCCAGAAATAAGTTGAAGTGATGGAAACAGTAGAGCTGGAATAGAGGCCATGTGTATGGGCAAAGATGCCCCAGGCCCTGTGCTGGCCAGGATGAGCACAGGCCTGGCCACCTGTGCCCTGGTGCAGCCTTCGGGAATAGAGCTGCCCAGCCCAGAGAAGGCCCACTCTTCCACCCACTGAAAGATTAGACGGAAGACTCCGCTTGGGCCAAGTCATACATGTTGTAGAAATCAAGCAGCGTCGGTCAGGCTCCAGATTCTTCATCTTGCAAGTCAGAATTCAGATGTCCCAGAGAGCTTGGGAAAGGCCTGTTTGTCCTCGTGATTCTTCCGCAAATTTAGCAAGTGAAGTTTTGTGCGGAGGTGTCCCTGGGGCTTCCTTTCCGGAACACCCTCTGCCCCACAGGTGGGAACTTGCAGCTGTGCGAATCTACCAGGACCCGAAGGTCTGGCCTCAGGGAAATGGAGCCGAATGTAACAAAGATAAGGGGACAAGACATCTCACTGCTGCAGTCTTGCTCTCGGAGGGCCAACATTGTATAAAGCCAGAGTGGGATTTATAAACCCCAAATGTAGCTACTGAGTTACCTGTTTAATTTGCGGGTTGTATTATTCCATATGGTCAGGGACGGACCTTATCCTTTCTTCTGGGGTGTGGGATTGAATAGCTGCGGGAAGTGAGGCTGACTTTCCCTAGAGGCACCTGCCGGCTCCCCGAAACCCAGGGACAGCTCCCAGGGTGTCCGCCTGGGTCTTCCCCAGCCCCACAGACTAACCCTGCTCCCCACTGTCTCTGAGCTCCTTTATTCCCTCTCGTTCGTCTTCAGATGCTCACTCAGCCTCCTGTAACTCTTTAGTCATCTAGTCATTGTCCTCCAGAAAGCCTCTCTCCTGCCGACACCCTGGGTCCAGAGCTACTCCCTGACTGGAGGCCTCTCCTCTCTCGTACTAAGACCTTGCACTGGCCTCCCTGCCTCCAGTGTGTCTTCTCTCTCCTCTACCCTCACCCTGTTATAGGTCTTAACCTTTCTAAAAATGTTTGACATGCATTATCCCTGCTCAGAAGTCTTCAGTGATGGCCAGAGAAAGATAAAATTCTGTGACTCCTCTCAGGCACCAGTTCTCTTCTGGACTGGGCTTTCTGATCTCACCTGGCCAGAACTTTCTTGTTCTAACCAGATCATTTCCTGACCCCTAATCATGCTTGTGTTTTTCCACTCCTCATCTTGTCTCCTGGGCCTAGGCTGACCTCTTTATTCTGACATCCTCTCCACTTTCTGACATTCTCATTGTCCTCAAATCCTTGCCCAACTCTCTTTCTTCCAGGGGCCTCTCCCTCACCCTCTCATGTTTGCAGTGCCCTGGCACCATTACTTGAATGGCTCTTCTGGCATCTGCCACATTGCCTGAGAGCAGTTACTACTATTATATATATACTTCACATAGTTCATCTTATGAATGAACTTCCCGAGAGGGGTCTAGCCCTGCTTGGCCCTTGGTCTCCCATGGAATATGCTTGACTCGTAATGATATTCAATAAATATTTGCTTATCACATTATTTCAAATGTTCCCTCTGGGCAAAATTAGCAGTAATGCAACGCGCACACACACACACACACACACACACACACACACACCACACACCCCAATAAAATCTGTCAGAGCTGGCAGGCCAAGGGCATTGTAAACTGTGGCTGCACCTTTGCCAGAGGGAGGCGCCATTTCAGCCATGTGGAGAGACACAGCAACCAGCGAAGGCTGAGTCTTGACCTGTGTGTGTTTGGAACTAAAGGAGATCTTTCAGGGTTGATACCCCATATAACCACGAGAGCCCTGGGATCACAGTGTGATGGCGTTAGAGAGAGAGGCCTGCACACCCATGGGGGGTGGGGCGGTGGTAGCAGAGGAGTAGCCCAGATGAGGGACCAGGGAGGCTGCCCAGGGAAGTGATGTTCCAACAGAGTTTGACAGGGGAGTCAGAGTTAGGGTGACAAGGAGGCAAGCGATGGGGGCAGGACAGTGTTCTAGGCAGAGGGCAGCGTGCACAGAGAGTCGGAACCAGATGAACAGGGATGTGTTCGAGGGTAGACACAAGTTCAGTGTGATGGGGTTGCTGTGTCTCCCTGAGCCTGCCAAGCAAGGTGTTGTGGCCTCTGGCAGGTGTGCATGCCGGCAGGTATAGGTTAGGAGCGAGTCTGGGAAAGGAAAAGGCTGGAAAATCAAATTGATCTGGAGCTCTGTCCTTTAAAGGTCTAGAGAAATTGGTGAGTGGACATTCTCTGGCTTGTGGAGAAATGCCTACAGACTGACTCTGATGCTATGAGACTTTGCCGCCAGCCAGGAAGGCAGGGCATTCAGCTTGGCAGCATTGACAGGAAGAAGGGTAAACAGTTTCAGCTTGTGGTGAGAAGGTGTCACCCCCCTCCCCACCTTGTTACATGGGCTTCCTGTAACTGCTTGGATCACACAGAAGAGAAGTGTGCCTTTGGGGAAAATTCTCCTGGAACTGGAGCAGTCAGTACCCCACAGCTGTGGATGGAAGCAGAAGAGCCTGGGAATGAGAAAAGGGACACCCAGGGCTGGGGTGTGGAGCCTAAAGGCAAGATGGGAGCAAGGGTGAGACAGGAAATGGGTGACCAGCACCGGAGGCCTTGCCTATCGTGGTTTGTCGACAGTGGACAATAAATGAGTAATAGAGGAATTAAGGAAATAGCTTGTGAATTTGGAGGGACTTGAACAATCAATAAAACAATCTGCTTCCTCGGTCACCTAGAAAGCAGGTGAGAGCAGTGTCTCTGGAGCTGGAGGAGGAAATGTGGTGGCCCGGGAAAGGTGAAATAGGTTTCTGGCAGGGTCAGCTAAGGACACATGGACCAGAGGAACAGGATTCTGTTACTGAACCGAGGGCCAAGGACCGAGGGGGTCGCAGGGCATACCACCTGCGCTTCGAGTGATTGCCCGAAATCCGTGGTGTTCCTTCGTTTGTAGACTCATCACTCCATTCTCTGCCTCCATTGTCGTATATGTCTCTGTAGCCAAATTTCCTCTTCTTACAAGGACACCGGTCATCAGATTAGGGTCCACCGTACCCTAGTATGACCTCGCCTCAACTTGATCACATCTGCAAACATCTTACTTCCAAATAAGGTCACATTCACAGGTATCGGGGGCTAGAGCTTTGACGTTCCTTTTTGGAGGACACAATCTCAACCCATAATACCCAGCAAGGAGTCTGGGAGTGGTGTAGGTGGCAAAGACTGTCCTCAGCGTTTTGCCTTGAGTTTCAGAGATGAGGCAGCAGGGTGGAGAGAGACCTGAGCTCAGCTGTGAGATCCTAACAAAGAGGACTGGGGGCTGCCTGCGGGGCTGGAGGGGAAGGGCTTGTGCAGGATGGAGCAGAGCCCATGAGGCATGGTGGGGACAGATGATCTGGGCTTCTCTGGCCACAGTCATCAGATGACTGTCACTGGTCAGTGGGGAAGCTGAGACCACCAGGTCACATGCCCCTCCTGTGATCTACAGGAGGTCAGTTGGTGGACTCTGAAATAGGTTTGTGCTTCTGGAGGACATTTCATTCTCTTGAAGTGTCTCTGGGACAGCAAGATTTGAGTGTTGGACAGGGAGCCTTTTCCTCCTGCCATCCTTCCACCTGAAGAGCAGAGGGAGGGAATAACAGAATAACAGAAGTGTGGTGATTTTCCTTTGTAGGGGCAATTTGCTCCTGGGTTGCAGGCTGGGTTTTCCTTTTTTTGCCCCTGAACATCTTATCCTGTCTGCCAAGGGTCTGCTTCACATGGGGTCAAGGTTTTAGGGGGTTGCCACCACTTTTGGAATGCTGGGTCTTGGAAGGGAGCGGGCAGCTGTGAAGTAGCTTGTGGCTGTTCATCCTGGGTCCTCAGCAGGCAGGTAATGCCAGGGTGATCAGGACAGAGCATGAGAACTTTCCTGTGCAGGAAAGCATGTCTCCCCCAGTGGCAGGCCTGCTGCAGGGCATCCCACCTGTGCCCCTGTGCCTGCACACCCATCTGTTGCAAGCACGTGCAGCTCCAGAATGCGGTGACCTCAGGAGGAGCTCTGACATCAAAGCAGTGAGAGGGACAGTGCCGACCACGAGCAGAGCCCAGTGTCGTGGCTGGGGTGGGACCTACAGGCGTCCACACACATCTGCGCCTTGGCCTCCCATGCTGCACCTCCTGCTCACCTCCTCTCAAGCGCCTGCTGTTTGTGACTCTTACAGGTTCTCAAGGTCTGGTTTTCAGACCTCCACTGTGGCTCTGGTTGGGCTGGGTGTGCTATGGTCCATGAGGAACTCTGTGAGATGGTCTTCCTGGGACTGAGGGTGCTGGGGCCGAGCTGGCAGCGGGTGGGCACAGCTGCCCTGGGCGGGGTGCGGGGGCCCCTGGGCACGGGCTCCTTCCTCGCCCTACCAGGGCGCCCACTCGTCCCAGTGAATCCTCCTAGGCCTCCTCACCACGCGGCCCCAGGCCCGTACCCAGACAGCCTCCGCTCCTCACCGCTCACAGTGAGTCTCCAGTCTCTCCTCGGCTCACGAGCCTGGCAGGGCCAAGAGTCAAAAATGCTCTGGGTTTCATTTCTTTAAATGGGGATACTCGGGAAATCTAACATGGAGCTGGCCCTGGGTGCAATTCTGAGGAAAGTGAGAGAATTCACCAGGGTTTGCTAAGTGACTTAGGGAGATGAATGAGTACAATAGGTGGGGAAAAAATACCTATTTCTACAAGGAATTTACAATCCATTTGGATAATTTTACACCCTCTCACTTGAGATTTTTGGGTGCCTCGGTATCCGATGGTGTTCCTCCCTGAAAGGTACTCTTTCTTGCTGCTTGCTTGTTCCTGCGCGTCTGCAGGGCGAACCTCTTCCTCCTGAGTGGCAGCCCCAGGACTTCAGTGGTCGTTTCCCTCCCCTGCTCTGTGCCAGGTGCCAGGAGAGCTCGGAGGGGCTCTAACTGCAGCCTGGGCTCAGTGCTCCAAGCGAACAAGAATGTGTGACAGGAAGGACATGGTTTGCCACCAGAAAGAGAGGTGAGTGGAAGCGGCCAGCCCAGGTAGAGGACGGCCCCCACCCCAAAGGCTCTGAGGCGGCCCACCAGCTCACAGGGCCATGGATTTTCTTCTCAGCTACAATTTCAGCGGCTACTACCACAGGCTGGATGTAGGTAGCTTAGAACCTGAGAAGCCACTGTGGAGGGAAGCTTGGTGGGGGCAGAAGGGAGGGGCTGGGCAGGGGGTCCCTGTAGGCTGCGGCGCTTTGCTTGGTTTTCATCTGAAATGGTGGGAATCCATTGGAGGGTTTTCACATCATCATGACATCCTCCAATCTCCATTTTCATACACTGACATGTATATGATTGTATTTCTGTAAAGTACAGAACAGGCAAATACCCCATGCCGCTAGAATTCAGGTGAGTCCTTACCATGGAGGTGGGCAGTGACCGAGCAGAGCACTAGTTCTGGGAAGCCCAAAATGTTCTTTCTTGATCTGGATACTGGCCCCTCAGTTTGTGAAATTTTATCAAGCTGTACCCTCATGAATTGGGCCTTTTTGGTGTGGATACTTAAAGTTCCTTTAAAGATTATTCTGGATGCTGGCTAAGAGACAGATTGGAAGGAGGAAGGCATGGGCTGAGGAAAAGGGTAGGAACTTGTGATGGTGGCCTGGATGGGAGGGCATGGGGATGGAGAGCACAGGGTAGATCTGAGTCTCAGTTTGGAGCTTGAAGCACCAGGGCAGGAACGAAATTGAGAGGAGGAGATGGTGCAGGGTGACCGTGATGGTTTGGGGCATGACTGCAGCTACGCATTGAGAGTCAACGGTGCAATGTGTGGAAAATAGTTTACGCCAGGGCTGCACTCTCGCTGTGGACTGGAGGCGGCAGGTGCCACTAGTGAGGACCCAGCAGGTGGATAGGCAGGGTGCCCAGGCCAAGCGTGTGTACACAGACAGAACCCAGACACTATTCTCATCAGATGGGAAGCCAGAAAAGGGCTCCCACAAAGATTTCTAAAAATGAACTGTCAGAGAGACAGCAAAAAATGTCACGGCAAATGACATCACAAATGGTGAGGGGGAAGGGAACCAAGAGTGTCGAAAGCTGCAGAACTTAGGTAGAGCGATCATTGCAGAGCCCAGTGCACTAGCAGTTGGGTACCTGGCAATCTTGGTGAAAACAATTTCAGTAAGGCGTCCTTCCCCCAAACTCTCTGAAGACTGGGCAGCTCAGTGGAGCAGAATGATGGTGTGACTTCATGTCGTCAGTGGCCTGCTACCATTTCCCAAATGTGTGATATTAAACAACTTTGTAAGCTTCCCTGAACCTCATTTTCCTCATCCATAAACGAAAGGAATTATACCTATCTCTCATGGTGGTATGAGGATTAACCTCTTACAGCAAATATTGATTGAACATTTATTATGTGCCAAATAGCGGGATGCAGAGGTACAAGGTGACTAAGACTGACAACGAGGGAGATAGAAAGTAAGAAGTAATCAAACAAAATGATGGGAAGAAAAGAGCCCCTTAATGGACTTCCCTGTGGCCACGAGCCGGCCCTCTTGGGATGTGGGGTCCCTCCTCCCAGGGACCTGGGCTCTTCTGGTACCATGTCCTCAATTCCTATTTTCTCTTTGAAGAACTACTTCCCCTTCCTTAAGAGCAGAAAAGAAACCTTCAAGGAGGTGAGGGAAAATATTAATATCCCATCTTGTTACTGCAAATAGGAAGAATATAAAATAGGGGAAGTTTCCATATTAATGCAGTCTGAATGTTCTCTTCCTGCCACCAGTGGATTCAAAGCATTTTCTCTAATGGTGCCTTATTTCAACCTAACAAATTACTCTTCTGCCAACTTCCAAAAGAGACAAATGGTACTGTTCTCTATGAAGGAAAGCTTTTCTGCCTTAAAAAAAAATAAAGAAAGAAATGACTCTGGGGATTCTGAGGAAGAATTTGGACACATATTTGCATAAATGGCAATGATAATTTTGTTTCAAAGTTTTTATTTTTCTGGGAAACCTTGAGCACCATGCTTCCAGCTAATCTGATAAATTCAACTAGTCTCATGTGCTCATGTTTCATGTCTTCCAGAATTTTTTAAATCTGTGATCTGTGAAGCCCAGATCATCAGTCTAGTCCCAGTCACCTCGGGCCTCTCTTGTGCCCCGCTCTTCCATCTTCCCTCACAAACGCCACCAGACCATCCTGACCATCTGACTTCTTCCAAGGGCTGAGCTTCAGACAGGCACCATGAGAGAAAAACAATAAAACAAAACTACCACGACCCAAAGTGTTAGAGGGTCACTGGGATTAGGAGCTAGAAAGCTCAGCGACCTCCCTTTTATGTGCCTGGTCCCTTCAAACAAGCACACTGCAGTGGAAGTCCACATGTTTGTTTACAGGTGGTTCTGATCTTTTTACTTCCAAGGGCCCCAGGACTCTGTCTTATCAAAGGCCTTTCTAGCTCATAATAATACAAACACACAAAATAACAACAAAAAATACAGAATTCTGCAGATTGGGACTTCTGGTGTCCATTTTAATCTCATCTTATATAGAGTCCTTCAGGTTGAGATTCTATCTGAGTGGACTAAACCAATAAATGGTTGAAAGATCCCAGTCTAGTCCTGTTCTCTGGGGCCCTGGCTCTGAGAGATGCCTTGCCCAGGTCCCCCAGGCAGTGTGCAAGGTGGGAGAGAGCCCATTCTGCCCCAATGCTCCTCCGTGCGTGTTGTCGTTCCCTGGCCTCCACCGAGGCTCTCTCCTCTGAAGCAGCCTCCACAGGCCTGAGAGCAGCCTTTCTAGGTTGATGTAGGAGAACCCTGCCAGTCAGTGATATCACTCTGTGGGCCTTCCCGGCTAGCCGGGCAGTGCTAGAGACAAAGATCATACTGGGCAGTGAGAGAACTGTCAGGGGCCTGACTCCTGGCCCCGCTCCCAGCAGGGTCCCAGTTCCAACTTTCCAGCCTGGCTACTTCCTTCTTAAGGAACAAGGAAGCTGTGATGGAAATGTATGTTTTTCTTTTTAGATTATCCTGATTTTTACACTCCCAAGGGCTCCTAGAAGAACCCTGTAGTATCAAAGGCTTTTTCTAGTTCATAATAAAACTAATAATACTAAAGATACCTTTTATTATTGCCACTATGAATACCACCAACTTTGACCCCAAGCTGGCTATTTTGAATTTCTGAACTTTATCTTGTTCAGGCATTCTTCCTGAATGGGAACATACTTGATTTCTGGAATCACTTCTTAAAAGAGACACTCCCCTTTGGGGCCTTCAGGTCGTGGTTTGGATCCAAAGTCACATCCCGTAGAAAGCACAGGAGGGATAAGCAGTCTGACTGATTTTGAAGGAGGCCTTCATTCAGGACACATCTGAGGTTTTGCTTTGCCTCCTTCTTCTTTTGGCAAGATGGTCAAGAGGGCCTCCTTTTCCCCCTCCAGCTCTGAGGGGCCCGTCAGGGGGGCCTCAGAGGGACCAACCCAGAGACCTGCCTCCTCTGTCAGATGCCTGCACCTTTAGGTCACTGGGAAGCAGCCAGGAGTCGCCCCTTCTGATTTTCATTCTTTGTCCCCATTGCACTAGGGCCCCTTGAGCCTCGAGCCTCCCCTCCCAGGGCTTCCCTGTGTGGTGAGCTGCCAGCCAGAACTGAGGATGGGCTGTGAGGGTGAAGACACTGAAAACAGAAGTGTAAGTGGAGGTGGGCAGACACCCAGAGCCAGCACCACTCTCCGGCCATGTGCCGTCTGTTGGAGACATGCCAACCACTCGGGAAAAGTGTAGTCAAATAAATGAGGCATCACGATGCAGGAGTGTGTGAGGGTGTGCAGGGAAAGACCTGGGTACATTTCTTGGTTTGCCTACTTTGTCCGATGACAAGTGTGTACAATTTTTTTCCCCAGTGAAAAAGTGAGGACAGAATTATTCATCTGTTTTCTAGCCTTAGCATCAGGAAAGTGATTAGGTTTATAATTCAAGGTGGAAGACTCAGCACATTTGTCTCCCCTCATCTCCAATACCCTCATGATAATGAAAGTGAATTCAAAAATGGTGAAAGTAACAAAAAGAAGAAAGGGAGGGGGATTATGAATGAATGAGAATTTCATAATTTCAGCAAGACAGCAGCGGTTGGGAAGTGGGCGGTTGTGGGGGACTAGAGTCGGGGAAGGCAAGCTCTCAAGTGCACGCATGGGGCCTAAAGGCGGGGAGCCCTTGGACTTGGCACCATCCTGGAGAGGAAGCAGTTTAGAATGGGAAGGAGTGACAGAAGTGAGAGGAGAAATGGAGCTGAGCCTGGGGAGGTTAACACTGAGGAAGGAGCCCTTTCTCTGGGCCAAACACAGCACCCTGCCCTCGGGGAAGTGAGGGCCATCAGCTGGTGTGGGCGTGCACGCCCCGGAAGGGGGCCCGGCTCCTGCTGGCTCTCAGCGTGCTTGCCACAAAATGAAGTGATCCAAATACTGATAGAACTATTAGAAGTTGGGAGGAATAGGGAGCGGGTAGGAGAAACAAGAATAAGTGAGCTAAAAATCCTCTTGTATAACAACACGTGGTCAAAAGCAATATCAAGAAATTGCTGAACAGGAGTATTATTTTGAGATGTGTGGTTGTAATCAACAGAAAAACTAAAACAAAGGTGGTGTCCCAGACCTGTAAGACTGGCGGTGGACTTGTGCTGAGTGCGGGCCTGGGCCTTGTCATTCTTAGTCCTTCCATATTGCTTGATTTTTAAAACATATGCATGTGCTACACTGATTTAAAATAAAGGAAAAAGTGAAAACGTGAAAAGAAATGTAAGTATATTTATGATTACATAGGAGGGATTCTGGTTGACTGTTTAAAGGACCTTCTGAATGCCAAGTGTTGCCCAAGCCTAGCTGGGTTGTCAGCATGGCTGTGCTGCTCTGGTGCTCCGCCAGAGACGAGGGAGCCTTGGAGGTGTTCCTGCCTATCTGGGTTGCAGTCAGCCCCAGCCTAGAGAGACAAGGAACAGAATGGACTCTGGGGCCAGATTTTAGTTCCCAGAGGTTGGCAAAACTAAAGCAAACAGCACCATGGAGTCTCGTCCCCGCTTGAGAGAACTGCAGCATGGCCCTCAGCATGCTCCCAGCCCTCTCTGCATCGCCGGGGAGTGTGAGAATAAGGCGTCACTGGGCATTTACTTTCTCTCTCCCTCCCTCCTGCTCTTCTTTCCTTCCTTCCATTGAGATTAGTTCTGTCTAGATTCCTGACAGCTGTCATTTATGGATAGAAGCAGTTGTTCCAAGCTGGGAGGTCACAGCCTGTGTTTCAGTCCAGCCGCATCTGCTGGTCCTGAATGGTTTTCTTCCCACTCCTGAGCTCCCTCAGTATATTCAGGAATCTCAGAGACATCACATCCTAGTGGATTAAAGGCATCAGGTGAATTTCTAGAGTTTTGCCTTCCCTAGAATGTGTGTGGACAAAGTCAGAGTTAGTTGATAGCAGTTGATAGTCAGTGGTAAGACAGGTAATAACTCTGTTATTAATATTAATAACTCCCCTAAACAGGGGATCACATTTCAGAACCTCTGCCCAGTGTCCCTATAACTCTGAGTAGATGCCCTCGGGTCATAGTTCCAATGTTTAGTTTGGGAAAGAGGGTCGTGAACATGTAGAGCAGAAGAAACCGCGTCTAGGCTGTACCTTGACCCTTTCTCACTCATCCAGAGCAGGTTTCCCTCCTTGTCCTTATGGTTTACCCTTTATGGTCCTCGTATGACATCTCTGAAGCTTGGCTGAGGTGTGGGGCCCAACTCTGAACCTTCACTTGGCATCCTGGCATCTTTCTTAGTTCTTTTGCACAGGTGGTAAAAAGATTGCTCTTTATTAGAAGAAAGATCATCAGCTCTCTGATTTCTCTGCTTGCTTCCTCTCTGAGCTTCCTCTTCCTATTTGGCAGGATTGGAGAAAAATGGAACTGTAAGTGTTGGCATTTAGAAGCCTTAGAGCCGCCCGCCCACCATGCCTGCATTAGCTCTCTTCTCCAGAGAAAAGACTTGCCTCGCCACAGGCATAGTTTAAGCACGCACACCAAACCTGGGTGTTTACATTAGCATACAGGCTTAGAGATTTACATGGGCTTTGATTCCTTTAAAGTGAGCCCCTTGAATAAACAAGTTTATTTCAATGACATTGCCAGTGCTCCTAATATTAGAAACAAAAACAAAAACACCTTTGTGGAATTCTCTTCAAAGTCTCAGAACATTATTTTGAATACCTTTATGGTTACAAATCTTTTTCAAATGAGTTTTCCCTTAAATCAGCTTTATTGAGGGATACTTTACATATAATAAAGTGCACAACTTTCAATGTCTGATGAGTTTGACAGATGTATAATCCTTTGCAAATACCACCACAGTCAAAATACACAATATTTCTACCACCCCAGAAAGTCCTTTGTGACATAAATGCAAATCTTCAACTTCTTTGTTTGGGTTTAGAAATAGCCAACAATGATTTAGAGTTGAGCCAGGTAAGTGGAGTGGCTAAGCTGACAAATGATTGCTTTGCGCCTTGTTAATTCTGTGCTTTCTACACTGAAGGCAACACAGAAGGGAGAATTCATAAATGATTGAGGGTGGCTCGCTGGAACAAATCTGCAGCTTCCCCAATGTCTCCTCTGATGGACGTGCTCTGGAGCAAGGATTCCTCAGAGTATTTAAAGACATATTTGTTCACTTGACAACAATTGGGGCCTGATTATGGATGGGGCCTTGTTCCAGGCAACGCGGATGTGGCATCTTAAAAAACACACATATCTGTCCTCCATGAAGTCTACATTCTGGTACAGAGATATGTCAGTAAGCGAGATCATGATATAATTTGAGGAAACAATAGGTGCTATAAAAAAGAAAGAGGTAAATGAAGAGATAGAAAATGATGTGCTATCTTAAAGAGGATGATGCAGCCCATCTCATACACCTTTATTTTCTTTCCCTGTTGTGAAGAAATCACAAGCCTCAGATTCTACTATAAGCTGCTTTTTAAAAGGGACATATTTTCCTAAAGGATCTTCCTAGGCATCTTTCCCTAAAGGATATTTTGCAGAATGCTAGTATCTGTTAATATTTTTTAAGAAGTGTATTTGGGGTGTGGGGGAATTCAGTAGTTAAAGACAATGGAGAAAGGTTGGGTAAAGCAAAGTCAAGCAATTCTTTTCTAAGGGTTTGCCCAGAACCTTTGATATACTCATGTGAATTGTAAATATCCATGAGGGAAGATTAACGTATGCAAAGCTTTCCATACTTTTTTCTCCTGGGAATCCTTCAACTCGGAGCCCCTCTAACATGTGGGGTTCTGCATCGCACATTGTGAGAAAGTCTGTCTTAAGTTCTTCTGCCTCAGGACTGAAAGCAACAGAGGGTCTCAATGACTTGGTCAAGAGGGTCAGTGAGGCAGCCCCATCTTACTAAAGATCCCTCCATTTGTGGACACTCAGTGTGGGTCAGGCAGGGTGCCAGGTACTTAAACACATCTGCGGGACCAGCCTCACAATGTGAACAGGTCTCAGCACAGCTCCTGTTTATTGGTGGGGAAACTGCCATCGGAAAGCCAGGTGCACAGCCAAAGGTCATGCCGTTCCTTACAGGGTCAGGATTTGAACCTAGGCTTGTTTGACAACAAAAGCCAAGCCATCAAAACCCATAACAGTATATTGTCTAAATGATGGTGGAGGGTGGGCTGCAACCCAACTAACAGACCTTCTCCTTCTCTGGCCAGTCCATCTACGTATACTCTTGAACCCCATGTTCTGCTTGAGGGATGGATTTCTATTTCTCCTGCATGAACTGTGTGTCTGTTGCTCCATCTCATGCTGGCCACAGAGCAGGTACTTAGTATGTCAGAGCAGCCTGCACTGTGGTCCCAGGGTCCCTGTCCACATAAGCTCAGTAGGTGGGACCAGATGGCTATGACCCTGAGTGGCCCTCACCAGAGAACTCTGCTGGAGCCATCCGTCCACTTCTTTCTCTTTTGCTGGCATTTTCTCCCCTCCCTTCTCCTCCCTGCAGCCATGTGTCTCATTTTTCTCCATCTGCTGAATCCCCTGGAATCTGGGGACCCAGATATATGCCAGCCCTTTTGCTAGGACACCCGTAAGGCACCCAGACCTGACAGGCTACAGTGGCCAAAAGCCGAAGGTGAGGTTGGCCCACGAGGGGCAGAGGATGTGGAAGGGAGCCAGTTGGCCCTAGGCGCAGACTTCCACCTAGTATCTAGGTGGAAAAAATGGGGGATTTCTGTATTTACTGGAAAGAGCAAAGGCTATCTTTCAGGAAAGGATCTGAGACAGAATTTTTTAGTTCCTCACCTTCCTCTCATGAGACTGTCAGGGAATTTGGTAGAGATTAGTCACTCCTGTTAATTACTGATTTGGTTAGAGGGAGACTGCTTTTTCTGAGCTTTGTGTTCAGAAACTCAGGTGTTCAACTCCACATAAAATCATCCTCTGGGACCCCTGTCTCTACACATGGCCTTGCCCCCTTCCTGGCCCACAGGCTGCCCCAGCCCTTGATCTAGCCCTCAGTGTCTCTCCCCTAGGCTGTAATGACAGTTCTCACTCCCCTGCTCGATGCTGCCCTTAATGCCAACCATGTTTCAAGCCACCACGGTGCCTCTGTGCAGAAGTCAGCAACATGGTGCTGGCATTTTTAGAAGCAATCATGACCTAGACACATAACTGAGGGCCCTTGTGGACAAGGGGGCCACTGAAGGGTGAGGAAGGGGAACATGATTCTGTGCATATTGTGAGCAAAGACACAGACAATGAATATGTGCTGTGGAGAACTTGAATAGTATGACTTTGTTGACGTTTGAAGGGCAGAGTATGTGGCAGCAGGTGTCACAGCTATCTCGTGCTGCATGACAAAGCAGCCCACAACTTGGTGCTTCAAACAATGACAACGTTTAGTACGCTCAGCTATATAGGCTTGGGCTAGCTCATATCTGTCCACCCGGCGTTGAAGGCTGGGGCTGGACTCCTCTCAAGAAGGCTTGCTTGGTAACATGTCCGACAGTGGATGCCAGCCGCAGGCTGAGACTTTAGGTGGAGTTTTTGGCTGGAACACCAATATGTGGCCTGTCCATGAGTAGGGAAGACTGCGCTCCCTTACAATGTGATATCTGGGTTCTAAGGGCCCCAAGTGAGAAAGAGCCAGATGATTCTTTATTGACTTTCAGGACTTAGCCCCAGAGGTCACACAACACCATGTCTGCTTCATTCTCATCACTAGAAGCAAATAGCTGAGACTGGCCTAGATTGGAGGGGAGGGCACACAGCCCCCACATCTTGGTACAGGGATGTCACTGTCACACTGTAAGAGGTGAATGTGGAACAGGAGATACCGGTGTAACCACATTTGTAAAATGTGATCAGCCACAGAGTTTGGAGCCAAAGAGGTAGGGAAGGTCTGGGACCCGTAGCATCTTGGATAGTATGCCAAGGGCATTGGCTTGTATCTTGCAGGAAATGGGGAACTAGTAAGAGGTATTTATTTGGGTATAACCTGCCCACATTTGTGTTTGAGAAAGCTCCTTCTGGGGTGGCGAGATGGAAGGTTTGAACGGGGCAGAGAGGACACCAGTGAGAGGCTGTTGCAATAATCTGGGGGAGAGAAGGGAGGACCTGAGGCAAGGAATAACCTGGAGACGAATGGCTGGTCAAATATGGGAGGTGCCAAGAGGAAGTCACAGGGCTTAGCAGTGGTGCCAAATGCCAAGGGTGAGGAACAAGGGTGTCTGGGAGGATTCCTGGTTTCTGACTTGGGGAACTGAGTGAAGGTGAGGAGGATGAAGGAAAGCAGGAGAGGTTTGTGGGGGAGAACAGTGAGCCCCACTTGGGAAGGAGTCCGGAAGTGTCCAGGTGGACATGTCCAGAAGACAGTGGGATGGACCTGAGTGTAAAACTCTGGAGAAAGTTCTGGATAAGTGACATCGATGTGGGTGCCACAAGGGTATTTCTGATGAATGTGTGCAGGAAGGAGACTACAGTTCAAAGGAGGGGACTACAGAGTTTGGGGGGCAGTAGCCCTTAGGGGATGGTCAGAAGAAGAGGATCAGACAGGGCATCCAAGATCAAATTGCCTCTTTCCTGGATCTGGCCTGGGTGAGGGAATCAGGAATCAAGTGCGCTCTAATGCCCTGTGTCCTGTCCCAGCACCCTCCTCCCCCTCCCACCCACCTCACCTTCATCCCTGCCATCTTGGGCTGCTTTCCCATTAGCCTGCTTCAGGGCTTCTGTCTTCCTTTCTACCTTACAGTGGAAGCTTCCGCATATCAGGGGACATCTGTGTTTGGTTGTCTTTCTTACTGTTATCTTCACATGCCCCTGCACACAAATGGTCAGAGCCCCTGCATGTTCTCTGGTCTCACTGTAACCTGCGCTGCCATCAGATGCCACTGAAGGGGCTTCTCCAAATAACACGCTGGGGCTTCACTTCCACTGATCTGAGCCTGGTCTCTATAATTCAGACACACGCACTTTGCCCTCCCACCCCACCAGGTGATAGTGAATCAAAACTGAGTTAAGAACCACCAGCTTGGCCCAGTCACCTCACAGATGGAGAAACTAAGGGCCCAAGAAGGCAGGGACTGGCTAAGGTCGCTCCGCTGTGGGAGGGGCAGGCCTAGAGCTGGGCCACTCCTGGCATCCCAGATGCTTGCATCTAAGCCCTCGTGCTTGCGGCATTGCTATACGAGGCACTCGGACTCCCCTTTTCTGGACCTTTGTTTCCCCATTTGTAAGAGATAGTGGGACTAGATCATTTTCAAAAATATTAAGAATTCCAATATATGAAGTGAAGCAGAGAAGGGCTTCTCTCGGGAGGCAGGGATGGAGTGCTGCCTCTGCTTCCAGGAGGACAGGCTTCCTTCTGCCACCGAGGAGTGAGGTGGCCATGGGCATGGGGCAGGCAGCAGTGTGGAGAGGGGTCTGGTTTTGTGAATGTGGTGACCTCCTCAGATTTGGAAGCTGGGAGCTTGGGTGCGTGGGCTGGCAGCCAGCGCTGGGCCCTGTCGGAGCCCCAGACTGGCCTCACAGAGGAGAGAGAATGTCAGTTCTGACCCACAGCCTGGAGCAGGGCCCCGTGGAGGAGGCAGGCTCAGCGCTGTGAGGAAGCAAATGAAGGTGGAGCCCCAGTGCTCTCCTGAGATGCCAGCCCTTCAAGTGAGGGAAGAACTTTGGCAGACTGAAACCTAAGGGCACCCCACCCTTCCCTGGAAGAGGGGGCTCGGGATGTGGGACTCCTGTCTGTGAGCCTCCTCTGGCCTGGCCCTCCAGAGCTGGGAACCCAGGAGGGCCCAGACCTCAGCCTGGAGCTGAATCCAGATGCACAAACCCCTCTCCACCTTCCCTTCCGCATATCTGTCCTTATCAACCACATTGACTTGACAAGGCAGATGGGGCAGGGTGGGATGCAGGCCCTTATCATCCCTCCAGGCAAGGAGTTAGCATAATCCCAGACACCTCTGATAGGAGGGGATAACAAGCTTTAGGACATGCATTCAAACCAGGTGGTTTGGGAACTCTAGTGTCTCCCTGAGCTTTTAGAGGTGGGGGCCTTGGAGGGTGGGTGCTGATGGGGGAGGGGGCTTGGAGATGGGGATAAGAGATATGAGCAGTGTGACCTACGACTTGCTTGTGCTCTTGGGTGTGACCTGAACTGGCTGGAAAGTGGCCTTCAACAAACTTCACAGACCTGGGAGGAAGGGCAGAGCTGCAGTCCGTGGGGCACTGTGGTGCTCTCAGAAGGTTCCAGGTGCTGAATGCCCTGGGCATGTGGCTGAAAAGCCAGGCCTTTCCCTGGGGGTGCTTGTCCAACCCTGTGGTTTTCCAGGGCCATTTATGATGGCAGTGATAAGAAGGCAGGAATGATGGGAATGGCTAATGCACTGAGGGAGGCCAAGGGGTGGTGATGAGGATGGCCTTTCACCCTCAGGACCACCCACAGAGTAAATGCTCCCAAGTAGCAGGGGAGGACACGGGCCGGGCGGCTGGCCTCAGTGGCGTGAGATTCAGAATGGAAGGCAAGGTGGGTGGCCAGGGCCCCATGTCCAGGCTCCTCACGGGCCATGGTCTCGCCCGCAGGTGTTCGTGCTCTGCCATGGCCTCCTGCAGCTCTGCCAGCTGCTGTACAGCGCCTACTTCAAGAGCAGCCTCACCACCATTGAGAAGCGCTTCGGCCTCTCTAGCTCTTCCTCGGGTCTCATTTCCAGCTTGAATGAGGTAAGCAGGAGGCTCTGGGCCATCGGGCCCCATTTGTGCACCACCTGATCAGGGGGGCCAGGAGGAGGGGGCCCCCGAAGGAGCAGAGGCTGTAGCATGGGGCCTGAAGACCGCCCGAAGCAGCGGACGGGGTGGAACAGCTACATTCCTGAGGCTTCCCTGCCCTGGGCCCTGAGCTGAGAGCCTCTGGCGGCGCCTGACCTGCGGCCTCCTCGTTCAGCCCTGTGCGCAGGGGCTCTGCTCCTCCCCCCGACAGAGGAGGGCCCCGCAGCACAGCGGCTCGCCCCAGGGTGCAGGGCTGTCAGCCTCCAAACTCTGTGCCTCTAACTGAGCTCTGTGAGCACCGCAAGTTGATACTGGCTGCTGCCTGTCTCCAGTCCAGGGGGAGACAGGCCTGGCAGCTCCTGTCTTATGAGGGTGACAGAAGCCAGAGCTGCTTGAAGGCCTTGACCTCCAGACAAGGTCATATCTCTGTGACCTCCCAGCAATGCAGATTTCACGCTGTCCCTCAGCGAGTACACGTCAAAGCCAGAGGAAAATAGGTCGGGAGCGAGACGTGAGACAGTAGGGTCACCTCGGAGTTGCTGGAAGCCAGGGGGAAAAGGGCAGGGGACGCAGCAGAGCCCTCTTTCGTGGCTGCAACATCGGGGGCCCCAGTGAGGAGATGGGCCCCAGGCCTGGTTTCTCTCTTCTCTTTCCATGAGGACCGCTGTTCTGGGATGGAGACAGTTGCTCCTTAGGACCATAATTACATCTTCCCTTGACTCAGTGAAATTCAGGGTGATATACTAATTTAGAGACTGGCGTTCCCCAGGGCAGCTTCTAAGACGGAGCTGTAAAAGCAGGTGGGATGTCTCCTAACACCACTCCCAACCACTGCCTTTCAGTCTCCCAGTCCCTCCACCTGCTCCCAGTGGAAACACCCCTTACCCTTCGCTCCTTCTCCACCCACCATGACCCACACAGCAGCGCCTCGGGGTACTCCCCTGCCACACCCCCTCTGCAGAGCTAGGAGGAAGGACTCTTCAGAATCATGCTTTCCAGATGAGGAAGCTTGCATCAGAAAGCCTAAGGACCCCATCCCAGGTTGCCACACGCACATACATAGTGCAGCCAGCATCTGAGCCCAGGTCTGTCAGATGGCCGCCACACCGAGGCCTCCCTCCAAATCCCGAGCCACTTCTCCTGCCACTCCTCCCCAGTCTCTTGTCCAGAATCCTGCTCTGCCCAAAATCTTGTCCTCCAAACATTTTGTTAGAATCTCTTGGTGCCCCTCTCTGCACACACTCCCCCTACTGGGCTATTCTCCCACAGCTGTGCCATGCACATACTTGCACACATGCAGCCCTGTGGCCCATTAGTCATTCCTGCTGGCCTGATGGACCTCAGACCCTCTCCTCCAAACTCCCAGACCCACATGTATGCCTTCACTGCTTTCTGTGCATAAGCCTGTGTCTGTATGTTGTAATGTTTGTATCTGTGTGCATGTGTATGTGCATACTTGTGTCTCTATCTGATTGTGCACCTATGTCCTGAGCTTCCTAGTGACACCTGGTGATCAGGTTTACCTTTCCATGTAGCTTGTGCTGTCCTACCAGACAGGGACCCGGCTCCCCTCACACAGAACTCTCCCTCCTAAATATTGGACTGTGACTTTGCTAATGCCCCCGGTGCATGTTGTCCTCACTCATGCAGGACGTAAGGAAAACAAATCTGATATTTGTGTCACCACAGTTCTAGCCTGTGACCGTGGCAGGCATCACCAATCAACCACAGTCCTCTTTCCTGGTGAGTCCAAATTCTGAATCCTTCACACAGTGTTCTAGGTACCTCTATTGATCAGTATCAGAGCAGGCATATAAAGTGATCCTCTCTCCCACCACAGCCTAGATGATGGCCAAATCTGTGATCTGCCATGGTTTTTTTTACATTTTTTACATTTACATCTTCTTACATTTTCATTCACATTTTTTCTACGCTTGGAACAGAGCTATGGGCCCAGGAACAATTGGATTTCTCAAGGGGCAGGAATAGCCCTCTGGGACATGTGGCAGAGACTAGGACAGGAAGGTGATTAGGCAAATGAGAAGCATAATATTTCCCCAGGCTATCGTTCAATAAAAAATGAAAATAATTCACCCATTAAATCTTGTCTTTTTTAAACTCAGATGAACTTTTCAACAACCTGGTTTTAAACCATGTCTGTGAACAAGGTTTGAGGCAAATACCATAAGAAAGGTCATTTTTCAAACCTAACAATCCTGTGTGTATGTCTTAGTGAGCTTGTGACTGTCTGTGTGTATCTGTGTCCGTACGTCTGAGTAACTGTGTCTCTGTGTGAATGACTATATATGTGCATCTGATCTGTGTCTTTGTGTGAGACTGTGTATAGTTGTGTTTCTGCATCTGTGTGTCTGTGAGTAACTGTGTATGTCTGTGTGTGTGTGTATGTGTGTATGTGTATATATATTTGTATATCTGTGTCTCTGTGTGTGTGGTCTGTGTTTATCTGTGTATTGTGTGTGTGTCTGTGTATATCTATCTCTCTGTGTCTTTGTGTATCTGTGTGTGTATTTGTATGTTTGTGTGTTGGGGGCAGGGCGTGGGTGGCGCTTATATGGAGAAGGTAGGACAAGAACTCAGCCAAAGGGCTTTCCGCCCTCCCATCCTGACCCAGGAGAGCAGGACAGCAGAGGGCAGCTGAATCAGGGGGGCCCTCCTGGCCAAGCTAAGGCCCCCAGCGTGTGTGGTAGGCAGCAAGGAACCAGCATGGCCTCAAGCAGAGCCGGGGCAGGATGAACAGTTTCATGAAGATGGAAGAGGTTTCAAGTTTCTGGAAGAAGTGACGGGGAGACACTAGAGGTGAGGGACGGTGTGTACTGAAGTCAGCAGCCAGCAGGCTGTGCCACGAAGCCGGGCTAGAGAGGGTGGCGGTGCAGAGCGTCCCAGTGATACTGCCAGAGAGGAAAAGGCAACATTACACAGCTGCACAAGTGCAGGGCTGAAGGCACCCAGACCCTCCGGGAGCTGGCGGCAGACTCCTGAGGAGTGTGAGACAGAAGCAGGCGTGGTGGAGGGGGAAGGTCAGACCATCCAGACAGAGTGTGACCAGCTTTTGGGGACATGAGCCTTCAGGTTGCCACCCAGTCTCAAAGCCTTATGGGGACCCAGAGGTGAGGAGAAGGGAGACAGGGCTGGGTGTCAAGGCCAGCCGCACGAGGAGGAGCTTGGCTCACAGGATTCTCATCCACCACTGAAAGCTAGGTCTGGGCGGTCATAATGAGAGGCCCCACCCTCAGTGCCTCCCACCAGTTTACCCTGGGAACCCTCTGGTTTGAGGACCTGGATGGGCAGGGATATGGTACAGATACGGGCTTTGTAACATCTCTCAGATGGTCTAACAGGAAGACCACAGAGCTATTTTAGGGCCACTTTAGGGCTGAGGGGTGGAGGCCTGGACTGAAGAGGACTTCCTCTCATCAGCTAGAACAGCTTCTTTTTTTACTATTAGAGAAAAATCATTTTGTCAAAGGGACTCCACTGCTGAGAAAAAGTTCGGGAACCAGTATCAGCCATAACAGCTGGGCAGGTCCAGCTTCCCTCCAAGAAATAAGCTCAGGCCCCAGGAAAGTGCTGGAAGGGACTCTCCACATTGGTGGGGCCCAGGCACCCCTGTCCTTCCTCCCTGAGACCACTTTGGGGCTCTCCCCCATCCCTCACACAAACCTTCAAAGTCAGCCTTAGCTTACCTGATATGGTCTGACATTTACAGTCATTTCATGAAAAACAGTGAATGATGGGGAAACAAAAAGGAAATAAAACTTAAGAAGCATAAGAATAAAGCTTTGTGTCCAGATACAGGCTTTAGAATGTCCTAGAACCATGTCTTGCCCGGGCCTGGAGCCATTCCCTGGATCAGGCTAGGCTGCCTCCTCACATGCTGCCACATCCCCTTCTCGGTGCATCATAAGCCATCTTCCTGTTGGCCACCCGAGGGGCGCTCTCCTGGGCGGCTGTGTCCTCTTCTTGGAAAAGCCCACCACTTACTCATCCGCTCATTCATTCATTTACTCAACAAATATTATGAGCCCCACCTGCGTGTCAAACTCCGTTCTGGGTGCTGAGGAGACAGAAATAAACAGATAAAAATCTCTGCTCGTATATCATTCTAATCATAATATGACATTTACTTACAGAAATAAATGAACCATGGTAGATCAGATTACAAGTGCTATGAAGAAAAATAAAGTCATGGAGAATAGTGGTTCTGTTTTAAATAACTCTATTCTTTAAATTATAAGATGTATTTAAGTGTAATTTAAATTACATTAAATATATTATAACATTGCTAATTACTATAAATATAAGTTAATATTTAAATAACTCATTTTTAATCGCAATTTAATTGACACTTAACGTTACATTAGTTTCAAGTGTCCAACAGAATGATCCAATATATGTATATGTTGTGAAATGGTGTTAAGTATAGTCATTAACATCTAGCACCTTACATAGTTACAATTTTTTTTTCTTGTCATGAGAACTTTTAAGAGCTACTCTCTTAGCCACTTTCAAATATACAGTAATATATTATTAACTATAGTCACCATTCTGTACTTTACATCCCCATGACCTATTTATTTTATAACTGGAAGTTTGTACCTTTTGGTCCATTTCACCCGCCTCCATCCCGTCTTTTCCGGAGGTCTTCATGAGAAGGTTCAGTGTGAGCAGTGATCTAAAGTAGGTTAGATGAGAAGGGAACCCCATGCATAAGTAAGGCAAAAAAAGGAGCAACAAGTGCGAAGACCCTGAGGAGGGCATGGCTGAATGTGTCAGAACAGCTGGTCACAGAGTGGCTGCAGTGGTGGGAGGGAGAGGGAGAGGGAGAGGGAGGAGTGCAGATGGAGCAGTAACAGGGAAGGGAGGAAGGCTCCCTGGGGCTCAGGGTGCTCTGAGACAGACTTTGGTTTTACTGTCACAAGTTTGAGCAGAGGGAGTATGGTCTGAACATTTCAACAGGACTGCTCTGGCGGCCGGGTGGAGAATGGACTGCAGAGAGGTAAGCCCTGTTAGGAGGCTACTGTAATGATTCAGACAGGATGTCGTGGGGGCTTGAACCCAGGGGTAGTGACGGGGGTGGTGAGAAGTAACCAGCTTCCAGGTGGCCGCTGAAGGTCCAGCCAGTGCCATGTGCTGATGGTCAGATGTTTTGCACAAGCCATTGGTAGGATGGAGGTGCCGTTCACTGAGATGAGGAGGATGGTGGGGGGGGGACACCAGATTTTTGGGGGGACGCTGAGAAGTGAGACTGTGGGTGCACTGAGCCTGTGGGAATCAGAAGCACATACAGAACATGCTCGGCTGTGGGCCTGGCTGAGGTCGCCGAGATGAGAGCAGAGGCACAGGGCCTGAGTTCTGGGAGTTGAAGCAGTCCAGGATCAGCCAGAGGAGGAACGTAGAGAAGGTGGTGCCATGGAAGCTCCTGGAAGGAAGTTTTTCAGGAAGAAAGAAATGGTCACCCGAATCAAATGGTGCTGAGAGCACTGAGGACCGGCTGGGGGATTTGGTGATGGGCAGGTCCCTGGTGATCTTGGCAAGAGCCATATACCAAGACTCTGTCCCCTATTTCCTGAGACGGGGACACCTGTTTCTCCAGCCAAAAGGAGACTGTGGTGTAGACGGGGTGAGGGCCATGGGCTCTGATATGCAGGGCTCCTCCAGCCCAGGTGAGCTTATGTTCTGGGTCAGAGGATCATCTCTTTGGTTGGAGTTGGGGTCAGAAGATTTGCCAGCACCCCCCTTTTACCATTTAAGACCCTGCTTCCCAAGCTGAGGACTTCCCTGCACTGGCTCTGGGTGGACTTCCAAGGGCACAAGTACCAGCGACCACCAGGAACAGGGGTTACTGATGTCTCCAGCCAGGAAGGGACTTAGGGGTGCTCTAGTCCTCATCCCGCATTGACAGAAGTGGAAGCAGGCCCAGGGAGGGCCAGGGGCAGGTTAGTAGCAGAGCTGCTGGGGCACAAACCCACTTTCCACGAGGCAATAGAGCGGTCTAATTAAGGCTGGGCACTTCACACTGAGGCAATCCCTGCTCAGGCCACCTCCTGACCCCATGGACATAGGCAAGTTCCTTAATGTTCTGAGCCCCAGTTTTGTCTGTAGAATGAGAGCTGTTGCATGATGAAACAAGACAGCTCATGTTGCTTGGTGATGATTCTGACTACCAAGCCCGTGTCCTTAGGGGGTTTAGGTAGGGAACATGTGCTGTTCCTCGGAGCCTGCCAGGCCTGGAGGCTTCCTTGGATTTCACCCCAAAAGGTGTGGTCCTAAGATGATTGATATTTAGGTATGAGCTTTTCATGGTTTCTAGATAATTCCCTAGGTCTGGTCTAGAAGACCGGGACTGAGAAGGGTTTCTGAGAGCAGGGCAAGGCTGAAACTACGCCTGCTCGGCCCCTGTGAGGCTCCTGGCAGGGCGGACGCTACCGCTTGGCCCGGGCCTCCTGCCCTGGGGGGTCTCTTGTCTCTCTGCTTCTCCTGGTCATGGTGGGGTCAGGTCTCCTCTGTGGGTGGGTGAGGATGCAGCCTCTTGTCTCACTCGGCCCCTCTGCTCTCTCTGCAGATCAGCAACGCCATCCTCATCATCTTTGTCAGCTACTTCGGCAGCCGGGTGCACCGTCCGCGGCTGATTGGCATTGGGGGTCTCCTCCTAGCTTCAGGGGCCTTCGTCCTCACCCTCCCACACTTCCTCTCAGAGCCCTACCAGTACACCCTGGTCAGTGTCGGTAAGTGGCCTCCAAGCCCTGCTTCAAGGGGATAAGGAGTGAGCGGGCCTCTCACAAAGTCGGTGGGGATGCTTACTGGGCAATGGACACCACTGTAGGCTATGCTGTCCTCTCCCATCAGGAAGCTTCCTTGGCTTTTATTCTTTTGTTTCTTCCCCAAAACACATCTGAAAGTCAGAACAGGCAGAATTATGCGGCACTGTGGAGCAGCTATCCCAGCTCTGGCTTGCTGGTGGCTCACCTTCCCCCGTGATTCTCTAGGATTCCCTGTGCTTTGTGCCAGGAGTGACACGCTACCCACAAGTGGGGACACTTATGAGCAGCGTCTGTGATGGGCTTGGTGGGAGGAGGGTCAAAGCATTGACCATGGTGAGAGCTGTGGATGGTTCCCACGTTCAGTCACGTGTTTAACACTTCCAGACATTTGTACATTCATCCCTCGTTCTTTAGGATACAGTGCCCTTACGCTGTGATCTCATTTGACTCCCCTGGACCCAGGCCTCCTGATGGGTAGGCAAGTGTCCCTTCTGTGACAAGGAGCCACTGGAGAGATATGTGAAGATTTTACATAATTCATAAATGTGGAATTAGGTAGCGATGTGTGGCTCAGTAAGGGCCCCCTTTTCTTTAAAAATTATTTATCTTTTAATATAAGAAAATTCAAAATGTAGCCAAGTAATGAAAATAATATAACAGACACCTATATTCTGACCATTAAGATTTATCAGTTTTCCTTCAGATACCTCTTTTCTTCTTACAGCTTTATTGAGACATAATTTACAATACCACGGTTCACCCATTTAAAGTGTACAATTCAGTGGTTTTGGCATATGATTTTTTAATTGTGATAAAATATGTATAACATGAAACCTGTCATTTTAACTAGTTTAAATATACAATTCAATGGCATTTATTACATTCATGATGTTGTACAACTATAACCACTATTTCCAAAACTTTTTCATCAACTCCAAACCGAAGCTCCGCGCATTCAGCGATACCTCCCCCTTCCTCCCTCCCCCCAGCCCCTGGTCACCTCTAATCTACTTTCTGACTCTGTGAATTTGCTTGCCCTAAATATTTAATGGAGGTAGAATCATACAAGATTGTTCTTTTGCATCTGGCTTCCTTCACTTAGCATCAGGCTTCCAAAGTTCATCCGTGTTGTATCATGGGTGAGAACTTCCCTTTGCGGCTGAATTATGTGTCATTGTATGAATATACCACATTTTATTTATCTACTCACCTGTTGGTGTTCACTTGGGTTGTCAAATACCTAATTTTTAAAAGAAATAAGACATTCACTGCCTTGGCTCTTCACTTCTTCCCCGGATGGCTGTTCTCCTGCAGTTGGTGTGCCTAAGCTCCTTGCTCATCTGTGTCTTTCTCCCTTCTCCATCATGCCCTATTTCTTTAGTCTTACCTTTTTCTTCCCACTGGTTTGGAAGTTATACATTATTGGTTATCCTTATGCTGGAACATTTTGAAAAATTGTTAAGAGCATAAAAGTGACTTTTTGTTGGGGGTGATGTATAGTTCTATAGATTGGAACACAATTATAGGTTTGTGTGACCACCACAGTCAGGATACAGAACAGCTCCATCACTCCAGAAGCTCTCTCCTGCTCCTCCTTTACAGTCACACTCCCCAGCCCTGCAGCCACTGGGCCCTTGGCCATCCATGTAGTCTTAGGGTTTAGGGAATATCACATAAATGGAAACATACAGTATGTAACCTCTTGAGACTGGATTCTTCCCTGCAACATATACCCTTGAAATTCACTTGAGCTGTTGCATGTAACAGCAGTCCATTCCTTTTTGTTGCTGAGAAGTAGTCCATTGTATGGATACACCACAGATTACCCATGCACCTATTGAAAGACATTGAATTGTGTCCAGTTTGTAGCTATTATGAATAGAGCTGCTACAAATAATTATATACAGAGATTTTTTGGGTAAATATAAGTTTTGATGTTGAACATCTTTCCATGTGCTTATTTGTCATTCATATATTGTCTTTGGTGAAATGCCTCTTCAAGCTTTCTGCCCATTTTTTAATTGGATTGTTCAGTTACTGTTGAATTTGGGAATTTTTACATTCTTTTAACAGTGTCATCTGCAAAGCAAAAGTCTTTACTTTTAATGAAATCCAGTTTATCACTTTTTTATTTTATGGATCATGCTTTTGGTGCTTCTTTAAGAACTCTTTGCCTAATCCCAGGTTAGGAAAATGTTCTCTTGTTGTGTTTTTCTAAAAATTTAATAGTTTTACACTTACATCCAGACCTGTGATCCATTTTATTAATTTTTTATAAAGTTCTTTTTCTTCCTTTTGCCTATGGATGCCAAATTGTTTTAATATCATTTGTCAAAAATATTATCTTCTCTCCATTAAATTTTTTTGTACCATTATCAAAAACCAGTTGGCCATATTTGTGTCTATTCTATTGGAGTGGAAGATGTCTGAGGACAAATGAGCCACCCAGGAATGTTCTGAGGAAATAAATGATTCCAGTTTGTTTAAATACCATGCTTTTTTCCTTTTTCTTTTTCTTTTTTTAGTTATATGTGCAGATCAGGTTCAGGAGATGAATCACTTAAAATGATGGAGGGGATTCCTTTGCAGGCTGTGAGGCCTACAGGCGGGTGAGGTGGGTGACTAGGACGGGCAGGATAAAAGGATGCAATGTCTGCTGGTGAGCTGGCTGCCTGGCTCTGGCCATGTGACCCTCCCGTCCACCACTGCACTGATCACCAGCAAACTACCATCTCTCATAAATGCACTGTGGCCTTGAATCTATTTGGGCTATTTAAAGACTGATTCCTTCCTCAGGAGGCCCAGGAGGAAGACAGACCCAGGTCCTGCTTGGTCTTTCTCTCCCTCAGTGTAGACGAGAGATTTGAAGCCATCACTGAAAGAGAGTCAGGAGTTGCTGGCCACGCGCTCAGAGAGCGGCATGCTAAGCCTGCTGCAGACCCATGGTCCTGCCCTTCCCTGTCAGCGTGAAGACTGAGCTAATGAAATCAGCAAGGGAGCCCTGGGGCACTGGGGCCAGGCTGAGGGGACGGCGTCCTGCCAGGCACCACACACTGTGGCCTGCTTAGCTGGTGGGTTGGCCTGGGCCACACACCAGTGGCACTTGCTTCACACAGAGCAGCCCTGCAGAGGGTGCTTGGAGACAGGCGGGCCTCTGAAAGCAGTAACTCTGCTCCTTGTTAGGGATGGTGCTTCAGTTTGGGCTCAGCCCACCACTATTGCCCCCACTCAGGGGAAAACACTCTGCTGTTCCGGCCTTGATCTTGGGCTCTTAGCCAAACTCCACTGAGAGAGGGCAGAGGGGGTTGGGAGAGGGACCACGGCTTGCCTTTCAGGCCTGCAGGGAGGAATCGCCAGCCAGGAGAGGGAACTTTTTTGTTGTTGCTCATATGGCTTGTGTAAAATTCTCCATGCCACAACAGGACAGAGCAGTCTCCCTCAACCTGCCTGCACCCAGAGCAGCAGCTGGAAGTGCTCAGCCCTGAGCCACCTTCAGGGCATCCGCCCCATGCCAGGAGATGGATGGGGAGGACTTTGGTGCAGGAACTGCATCCATGGGATCCGGATGGAGCTGTGCCCTGGGTGCCAGAGCAGCCTGGGCATGTGCTCTGCTAACACATGCATACAAAAGTGCTCAGAAAGTCTCACTGCAGGGGAAAAGTTTGAAATGTGACTCCTACTTCAAATGTATCCCTATGGGAACCTTAGTTTTGAATTATGCACAGTCATCAGGAACAAATGAATCTCATTAAATGTATGACCCTGGACAGTGCTGTGAATCTGAACCGTCTTCTGGAGGCAGGTGGGCTTCGGTCTGCATCTGGCCTTTGAGCCACCCTGACCGTGTGGCCTGGGGCTTTTCCTCTGTAGCGGGAGTCTCAGTCCCTCGCTGTACAAGATGGACCCTCCCTTGCAGGGGGGCAGGGGCCGAGAGGATGGATGCATGCTCAGAATTTAGCTCAGAGACTGGCACCTGCAGTAACCATTAAGTGGTGGCTCTCATAACTGTTGGTGGTGGAGATCGTGCACATATTATGCTGGGTAAAACTAGGGTCCCAAATGAGGAAACACTGCTTCCTGTGGAGAACTGAGTCTGACCGCTCAGGGACTGATGGGCTGGGCTTCCTGGGTGCCTCTGGAGGCAGCTTCGCCCTGGTTCTCGCTGAAGGTCCTCCGCTGTGGCCCAGAGCAGGACCGGTGCCTCGGCACAGTGCCTGCTGCATCCTCACGTGTGAGTCCGTAGACGTTCTCCTGGTCGGAGCTCAGGCTGCTGTTCTGCTCTGTTCCTAGCTCCTCAGTTGGAGCAGCCTGGTATGATGGGTAGAGCATGGACTGAGCCATTTATGCCAAGTATCCTTAGGCAAGCTGCTGTTTCACCTTTCTGAACCACAGGTTCCTTATGTGAAAAATGGGAACCATGATATTGTCACTTTCAGGGTATCCTGAAGGTAAAATTAAAACGAAATGGTATAGGTAAAGTGCTTGGCCCATCTTAGCTCTTCAGCAAATTTCTATTTGCCTGCTTTTATTGTGGTATTTGAAATCTTTTAGTCATAAGTAATGACCCCCAGACCTATTATCATGTGTTGATTGCTGATTTCTTCCTGTTGGAGCAGAGCTGCTCCAGAATTGAAAATGGGAAATGAAGAGTGACTATGTGTTTTAGGGGGAAAGAAAGAAATAAAGAGGGGCTGAACGTTGTCGAAAACATGGAGACATTTAACAACTAATTGCTAAATTTTAAAAGGCCATGCAGACATGTTTAGATTTTCTAAATGTCAGTGGGATTCGGAAATGTGCCCTGGTCTTTAGAGAAAAGACTAGCTACTCAGCCCAAGCCTCCATGGCTGCTTCTAGAAGGCACAGAGAGGTTGGGTAGATGGGAAGCAGGCCAACGTGAGACCAATTTTCCCCGGAGATAAGAGAAGGGTCTTTGGAAAACAGTGTCTGGTAGGACTAGGTGTGACTTGAGAAAGCTTCTAAGCCAAATCCAGAGGGAAGTCTGCCCCGTCGCAGACAACGGATACACACAGGCAGGGAGCTTCCTGTAGGATAAGCAGGGGGTGGGAGAAGTTGGGTTGTATTTTTGGAGCAGTGAAAAAAAGTTAGGGAAAGGTCACTTTCTAGTACTCTGTCGGTGAAGTTGCTAGCCCCTCACCGTGCTCATTCATGCCTAGGGGGTCCCTGGGAAGGAGGGTGGAAGGCATGGGAGAAGGTGCAGGGGGCATGGGGATGCCTTGCGTCCCTTCCTCAGTGGAGGACACTCTGGGCCTGGAATCAGCTCCCCACCCCCAAGAGAAGACCCTGCTCCACTGAGCTGTGGGAGCCACTCAAGGTCCTTCCACCAAGGGAACTTCTCAAGGACAATGCGCTCTTGGCTGCGCTGTGAACACCCAGCTGTGGTGTGACACGAGCATGCTCAAAAGCCGTGAGGAAAGGGAGAGGCACCTTGTGGGCAGTAAGTGTGAGTGTGGTGGGGGTTGGGGTGGGTGGGGGGCACATGTGTGTTGAGGGTGAGTGAGTGGGTGGGTAGTCAGGGTGGAAGTTGCACAGGCTGGCCATTTGGATCTATCTAACCTGAAAAAGAAGAGAAAACAACAAGAGGGAAAAAAAAATCACAAAACACATGGGTGTTATTAAGTCAAATGAGAGAAAATAGAAAAACAGTCCTGAACAGATGAGCACAACAAAACTTAATGAGACTTAATGTGGAACATGTTTTTTTTTTTAAAGCAGTAGAGAATAGAAACCAATGTGAAGAAATGATAGAAAACACTAGGTTGCTGTTTGACCGCTAGGAGAAGGCCCAGTAGAGTTGGCTGTTTCCAAGGCAGTGGTGTGGCGGCCTCTCTAAAGGTCTGAGCTGCTGATAGGAGAGTAGCTGGCTGTCAGGCTCTCTGAACATCTCTTCTGTGGGCAAGGCTCAGCACCCCCACCCCCACCGTAGCTGCCTGAAAACCTGATCCTCTGTTCCCCCGAGTCTCTTGCTCAGGCCCGGGTAGAGATCTGAGCACGGCTGCCCCTCCCTCATCAGCCCCTCAAGGCTTGCTTAGTCATTTCCCTTGCTCAGGAGTGAGGCTGGGGTGACAGGCCTGTTTCAGGTCTGGCGGTGGGGGCTAGGCAGGCAATCTGCGTCCTGCATTCTCCTGCTCCAGACAGTGGCACGCTGCTTGTCTTGGGCCCACCAACGGCCAGGGGAAGGGTCTCTGGGAAATTTAGCACCCAGGGTGGAAAAGGAGGTCTGGTTACTATTCCATGGCTTTGGGCACCCCATGAAAATGCTTAGGGAGAGGGATTGTCCCTCAGAAATGGGGTGCAGCCCCCATCACACTGGGGAGCATGGTTTGGAGACACCATCGATCCCTCCTACGATAGGCCTTGGGCTCGGGGAGGACCCCAGGGAGGAAAAGCTTCCTGCAATCCTCGTGCTGCTGGGAAGAGCTGAGGCTGCTGGCTGTGCCCAGACGCCCCCTGTGGGCCAAAGGCTAGAAATGGGAACCAGCGGGCACATTTGGGCAGTGTGCTACCCACCAGGAGACAGGAAGCCAGCAACAGCAGAAACAAAAGGACTTTTCAGGATTCAGAACTTGGATTGACCACCATCAGAGAGGCTGTGAGGGTCAGTGCTCTGAAGAGCAGAAATGGCCAAGAGAGGTCCGGACCAGCGTGGGGGTATTCAGAGGTGGGCTCTTAGGGAGGTGGGTGAGTCGTGAGAGTGGAGCCTGTGGGGATGGGATCCCTACCCTCCTAAGAGGTCAGAGAGCCAGTCCACTCTCTTTCAGCCTGTGAGGGTACAAGAAGTTGGCAGTGTGCCACCTGGAAGAGGCTCTCACCAGCGTCCGACCATGCCGTTGTTCTGATCTCAAACTTCCAGCCTCCAGAACTGTGAGAAACGAGTTTCTCTTGTTTATAAGGCTCCCAGTCTATGATACCTTGTATAGCAGCTTGAACTGACCCCATTAGATTCATTCACCTCGGCTGGAGCCCTTCTTTGTAGCCTTGGGTCAAATTTTGAATCGTCAGCCTTTGAAGGTCTTATTAGCCATTCCTCCCAGTTTCATGGCATTCACGCCATTCACAGATTTGCTACTATTCCCTGCTTTCACCCAAGGCCGTGACAGCGGTGTTGAGTGGTACACAGGGCCACCATCTTCCAGATGACACTGGCCCATCCACACTTGCACTGGGCATGGTTTGAGCCAGTTCTCCCCAGAGGACTTTTCTGACACGTGTCTGCATCTTGTCTACCAGACTTTCATGACAGGTTTTGTCAAAAGGCTTCCTACAGTCAAGTAATACCATGTTACAGCTTCCTGCTTATCTGGGAGCTCCATTAGCAAAGGAAATGAGGTTGGTTTGGCAAGACTGGCCCTGGAGGGACTCATGCTGGCTCAGCTAACTGCTTTGTTTTCCTTCAAAGAGCTTCTCATTGAATAAATCTGTGAACAATGAGTTCTGCTTCGCTCCCGGTGGGGGGAGGGGGTGCCAATTAAACCCTCATCTCTTCAAATGTTAATGCTAAATGGCTCTGAGCCTGCTCTCTCAGGCGTGTCTTCCTTCCGCCCTGTCCACAAGAGACAGTTTTGATGACGAGCTGGGCCAGGCAGTGCCTCCTTCCTTAGCCTGGTGGCGAGTCCTCAGAGTGCAGACCCATGTGCAGGGCCCAGGGCATGGGTGGGGAAAGCCCCCCCCCCCGCCGGTAGTGCAATGTCCAGCCTTGTTGCGCTGTGCGCAGTGGACCTGCCCTCTCACGCCCTGCTCATCGGCCACGTGGTCTTCTCAGTATAAGTAGGCATTTTTCCCATGGCCCCCTATCTAGTGCCAGGGTGAGAAGGGGTGTCCGGCCTCAGTCGCAGAACTAGTCTTGGAAACTCGGTTTTGAGAGCAGAGCAGAGCTCTCTTCTTCCAGCCCCTGAGCTCTCTCTTACCCGCACAAAAGCGAATACCTTCCAAGCAAACCACTTGCCCACAACTCCTGTATTACAATTCATCTGCTGCTGGTGACCAGCGCTGATCTTGTCCCTATTTCTGGATCTAGTCCCCAAGTTCTTAAAATCCTGGGCAATATTGCCTTGTCCCAGGGTTCTGCCATCTCCCTTATCCATTTAAATTTCTCAAAGTTTCTGACCTCATTGGATGAAAATTTATCTTATTGCATGATCACTATGTCCCATAGTATAATATACTCATTATTTTTAATCCTAATCAAAATATTGCAAGTTAGGTATTATTCTTATCAGTTTTGGAGATGAAGACACTGAGGTCCTGAGAGGCTCCCAGTCAGTGAGCAGCAGAACCTGGCTTGAACCTGGTCTGTCTGACTTCAAAATGTGAATTTCTTCCACTGGCCCATGGTGTGACTTAGGCTGTCAATCCTGACTCTGTTGGTTTCTGCTGGTTTAGAAGAACATCTCCTAGTTTCCCAAAATGAAACTCAAGATGCATATGTCCACAGAAATCATCTTACAATTGGAGGCTTAGTCTAGTTGGAATAGAACACGTATTATTACACAGGCATTATAGATCAACAAGGCTTTGTGAACTCCACTGGGAGCCCCATCCCTCTGATGTACAAACAACCCACTTCACAAACAACTTTGAGATCTTGAATCGTGAGTGAGTTCGGGACAGCTTGTTCCAAGCCTGCCGGGGGGTGTTGCCAGAGTTTCGGGAAGAACTATTGAACAGCCGAATTTAGGAGAATGAGGAAATGGGTCCTTTGGAGTGGAACATGCTGAATGAGACTCCAGGAGTTTGCTGATAACTCCAGGGCTTGACACCTTGGCCATCCTTCTAGAAAACTCTCCAGAAGTACCCCCTGCCTTTCCCTATAGAGTTCTCTTATGAATTGCTTCTGACGTTTGGTTCTTGCTAACCTCCTCATTTGATCCTACTCACCCAGAAGCCATGCCCCCTGCTGAACAAGGTCATGGGTGGCTCCCAGGAACAAGGAATTGAAGGAGACCTCACTTCTTGCCTTCCTGCTTCCTCTCAGAATTCCTTCTATCCTCCACCAGAATGAGAAGAATGACAAGTCAAAGGAAAGCCCAGCTTGCCATGGCCTTGCATTGTTGCTTGGTCCTTCCAGGGCCCTCTCTCGGCCCCGTTCTAGACCCTTGTGCAGAGACCTCTTATTATACCGTTGACAGGCTTCCAGCAGCCTCAGCCTGACCACACCTGGAACATGTGTCCTTGACCAATGGGGTGGCCAGAACTTGGTCTGCCCAGATCTGCTCTGTCTCCATGGGTCCCATCCTAGGAGAATATAGTTTCCTGCCCCAGAGCTCCCTATCTGTCCAAACCCATGGAGGAGTCCTGAAATCAGAACTAAAATTGTGCATATTTAAATTTTGGGATGAGTCAGAGGGTTGACTCACGTGCAGCGGGGGTGGTGCTGGGGTAGCTGGAGGAGGGACGAGGTCCTGGCCTGTTTCTAGTTAGCATTTCACAGCCTTATGAAAACTGGCACAGCCGGACCTCTGGTGTCTAGCGTGAAAAAGAATGTGCTCTGATGAGCTTGAGCCTTCCAGAAGTCTGCCTCGGGGAAGATGAGAAGTAGGCTGACATCCAGCTAAGGAACAGACCCCCACCCCAGTTTCCCAGACCGCTCCAGGAGGGAGGCAGGCAGCCTGGGGGTGGTGGTGGTGGGGGTGTCTTGCAAATGAGTTTCAGCCCCAGGCTATAGATTCACTGTGACCAAAGAAATTTACAACAAAGGGTTCTTGGGGTGAAAAGGTTATATCCAACTTTATTTCCAGGTGGCAGGTCAGTCACTAAAATCCCGTTCACTCAGAGCAAGTCTGTGTTATCACTGCTGCTTCGGATGCAGCAAGCCGGTCTCTGCCTCTGGGCCTCTCTGCACAGCCGTCCCGCACAGCCGTCCTCTGGGCCTCTGTCCTCGGCGCTGCCTTCACTCCAGCCTCTGCTCCTCTCTCCTACAGCCTTGCAAACCAGCCACCCAGTCTCCATCGCGCACTGGGCGGAACTCTTTATTAACACAATAATGGCTTATTGCCTAAAGGTGTGGAAGCGGTAGCATAGGAACAGGCCAGTTACATTTAAGTTCAGTGAGGATCCTGGCTGTAGGAACCCCACTTTACCCACAGGGGGAAAAGAGGCCTCTGGAGTCTGTGGCAGATGGAAGAGGCAGGCATTTCTCTGACCTCACCGCAGGATTTGACATGGTGGGAAGGTCGTTGCTAGCAACCTCTGAGGAGGAGGGCGAGGTGCTTCCTTAAGTCAGTAGGGAGCAACTGGGTATGAGGCCTTTGCCCAATGCCACCGAAGTTGGGAGAGGTTGCTCTTCCTTTCTTCGGAGAGAAGGCTGGAGCTGGGTGAGGAAAGCTGAGCCTTCTAATTGTGCCAGAGGCTCCCGATGCAAGGTCTTTTCCTCCCTCTTCTTCCAGTCCTTGGGCTCACCAATCCATGTGCTCTTATTTTTAAGAGAAGCACCTAATGGTCTAAATGCTAGGAGACTCTGCGTTCACCAGAGGGAGCTGGCCCTGGCCACCCCGCCGCAGGGAGCCCCAGGCCTGAAGTCTCTGTCTCTGACATGAGCCTCTGTCTCTGACATGAGCCCCTGTCCCCACATCCAGTCTGGGGCAGTGGATCCTGGGTGCTGCCCGCTCCCCCTGGCTCCAGGGCTCCCTGCCTCCACACAGCCAGCTGCTGCTCCCAGGTGACGGAGGCCTTCCCCTCTGCGGGGGGATTTAACTGCTCTTTCCCTCTCACACGTGCAGGAGACTGGTCCAGGGTAGATTTGGCACCATTTAGGGCTGGCATAAGGAAAAGAGAGTTCACTGAGAGATGTTGAATCAACTGGGAACACAGGATAGCCAAAGAGGAACTCAGTAGACTTGGATTTAATTGGAGCCGATCATTTTTTTTAATTCACATATTTGATAAAGGCACTTCTTGACATGTAATCTGACATTTTTAAAGTAAATAATAATATTTAAATGATCCCCGGAGAGTTTTGCTTCCTGGACACTTCATTGGGTGAAAGTTTCTGAGGGTTTCTGTGGCATTGGTGTACCATGCAATGTGCAGTGTAAAGAGTTAATAAGCCACTCAATATTTCTATGATCTTCAATGACTCACAAAAAATAATTTTGCTAGCCAATCCAGCAACACTATTCTAATAAGTGTGAATTTAGTAAAATGACGAGAAAGTGAAGTCAAGAACTAGAACCCTTAAAAGAAACATTTATTCTCTGCTCCTTTGGTTCTCATGCACCTTCTCTCCTACACCCAGCCTGAGTGTGTGTATCTTACACACACAGGCTCTGGGCAGAGCGTCACCACGCACACAGCCATGGAGCCTGCCCCGCACAGTGCGCAAGCCTCGCCTATTTAACCACTGAAAAACCTCAGCTGGCTCACTTCCACTCCTCACTTGCAGGCCTTGGACACTGGTCTTCATCCTTCCCATCTGTTCTACCCCTCGTGGTCTTTACCCTTCTGGGGTCCACCTTAGGGTACAATCCAGGCCCCTCCCAGGACACTAAAGCCCTCTGGGGGCAGCCACACCCGGGGTGTTTCCGTGTGAGCTTCCCTCTGCACTGAGGAGGGTGCCGCCCAACCCTCCATCCTGTCTCCTCACCACTGGGCTTGCGTCCACTCCTGCTGAGTCTTCTCAGCTCAGAGGCCACTTTCTCCGCAGTCTTTCCCAAACCCTCACTTTCTCTGCAGTCTTTCCCAAACCCTCACAACACTGGGCATGGTGCCTCTCCCACATGCTCCCCGGCACCCTGTCCGCTCCCACCTCAGTGCACACCAGGCTGTCTTTGTCCTTACTGTGGTGAAGTATACATAAAATACACCATGTTGGCCACGCCTACATGTACAGTCCAGTGGCATCGCTTGCGTTTACGCTCTTGTACAACCGTCAGCACCACCCACCCCCAGAACTTTCCTCTTTCCCAACGGAAACTGTCTCCATTAAGCAGACTCTCCACGCCTCCTCCCCACCGCACCCCAGCACCCCGCAGCCACATTCTACATTCTGTGTCTATGGATCTGTCTACTCTAGGTTCCTCGTGTAAGTGGGATCTTACAATGTACCTCTGTGTCTGGCTTATTTCACAGAGCATAAAGTCTTCAAGGTTCACTCACTGTGTATGTGGCATATGTCAGAACAGTCATATGTCATTGTATGTATATATCACATTTTGTTTATCCTTTCATGCCCTGATGCACATTTGGGTTGTTTCCCTCTTTTGGCCATCGTGAATAACCCTGCTAAGAACGCCTGTGTGCAAATATCTATTTAAGTCCTGCTTGAAATTATTTTGAGTATATACCCATAAATGTTGGATACTATGCTCATTCTATTTTTTTATTTTTTTGAGGAACTGCCTTACTGTTTTCCACACAGATGGCACCATCTTATATTCCCACCAGCAATGCACCAGGTTCTAATTCTCATCTAACTTTAGCTGACACGTGTTGCTTTCTGTTTTCTGATAGTAACCATCCCGTTGGGTGTGAACTGTCTGCTCACTGTGGCTTATTGGGGTTGTTTCTCCAATGACCACAGTAGGCTGAAGGGCTTGTAAGGGCCGTGCTGACACCTGGCTCAGCCACTCCATGACTCCCACTGCAGAGGGGCCCTAGTCACTATCAGCCAAATAGCTGAACAACAGAGAACCAATCACATTTGGCCCAGTGTCTGTTCAGGATGCAGCATCCAAGCTTTCCACCTGTGAAGCACCATCATCTACCCTGCAGCTGACGGGCCTTGGCTGGGTCCTTCGGCGGCCAAGCTGAGAGCAGGGGCCAGTTCTCTGCATTTCTTTCCCAGGATCGTCATTCACCTTTGGATGCTCTTAAAACCACCCTTGCACATAACACAGACCTGGCCTTGCCACCCCATAGCCTACCAGACAACACAACAGGGAGCTGCTGTCACACCTAGACAGGTGACACAGGGGGCTCAGCCAAGCAGAACTGCAAGTGACAACAGCCCACGGTTTGAGGGAACTTCAAACTTTGCTCATTTCCTCCTGCAAAATATATTCAAAATTCCTTTGAAGCTTCTGAAAAGAAATGCCCATTTGAAAACTTGGCAGCAGCTCTTTTCTGTATGGGCCCTTCAGGAATACATCAACTCAGTCAAAGTTGGTGCAGGGAAGTGAGCAGAGAAGTGTGCGAGCCAGTTTGTTTGAGTGACTGCACAGCTATGGTTGTTGGCAATGCAGGCCCCAGGCAGGACAGCCTGCTCTGTGTTTACTCCTGAGCATTCCCACTTGGTCTTGAGAAGGGCATAGGAGTCTTGGTAGTCGCCCATCACTTTTTCTAAAGGCTAGCAGAGCCCACAGCATGGAAACACCCACCCAGGCTGTCCTGTGTGGCTCCTGCACTGAGGGTAGGGAGTGAGCAGTGAGCCTGACACCCTGCCCACCTGGCCCTTCAATAGGCTCCCACCCTCTGCTGTGCTTGGCTCCTCCCAGAATCCTCTGAGGTCTTTCAAAGTTAAGTTCACTAACACGGGGAATCTACACTAGACTAGAACCCAGGTCCTGGGCTCCCAGTGCAGCCCTTCCGATATCTGTTGACCTTGCCTGCCCACACTACCTGCGCCTCCCCGTGGGGATTCACGTGAGTCTGCCAGCACCACACCCCTCTTTCTGGGTGTTGGACATGGGTCACAATGTTGGTGGAAGGATTCCTTAGTGGGGTGGGGTGTACACTACACAGCCCCCGTGTTGTCTTTCTCAGCAGGAACATTTCGCAGTCCTGTACTTCCAGAATAAAGTGATTATCGTGAGACTCAGGCCCTTACGGCAATACTAAGCCACCCCAGCCTTCTTTCGAGGGGGGAGGCACAGCCATCAGACCTGTCATCTGACTGGTGGGGTCCAACTTTGCATGCCTGCACCCTCTTCTGGAAAGGTAGCCTTCTAGTTCTTTGGGGACCCATACAGAATCTGCTTATCCAGTCACCTTATGGTCTCTACCTAAGAGGAAACTGAGTCTCAGAAAGGTACAGAAACTTCCTCAAGTTCACACAGCTACCTAGGACTAAAGCCAATTTCTTCTTTCTTTTTAAACCACTTTATTGAGGTATGATTGACATGTAAAAAAGCTGTACCTATTTAATGCATAAATTCAGTGAGTTTGGGGATAAGTATATACTCATGACCATCACCAACATCAAGGCCATAGACATATCCATCACCTCCCAAAGTTTCCTCCTGCCCCCTTTATTATTGTGTATGTGTGTCTGTTATCTAAGAAAAATTAACAGAAGATCTACCCTCTTAGCAGAATTTAAGTATGCAATGCAGTATGCTTGGCCATGGGCACTATGTTGAAGAGTGGACCCCCAGAACTCATTTATCTTGCATACCTAAAACTTTATACCCTTTGACCACCACCTCCCCATTACCCCCCTTCTCCAGCCCCTGGCAATCACCATTCTATTCTCTGCTTCTATGTGCTTGACTATCTTAGATAACATATGTAAATGAAATCGTGCTGTACTGTCTTTCTGTTTCACTAAAACAGATTCTTGACTCCCTATACTGTGTGTTTATTTCATCTCATTGTCTCAGTTTTCAGCAAAACTAGCAGGAACCAGCCCCTTTCCAGGACACCTTTCCTGGGAAGGAACCTTCCGCCTGCAGAAGTCAGAGGGCTCACGTGTTTGAACGTGCCTGGGGATAAATGGATCTTCCCGGGCCTGGCTCCCCAGTCTCTGCAGAATATGTGTTGTGTCTTTTCAAAGCCACCATATCAGAATTGACCTCAGTACAGACTTTGAGTCAGACACATGCAGGTTTGAATGCCAGCTCTGCTCTGAACCAGCTGCTGAAATAGGCCACTAACCTCTGTGATGGGGAGACAGGGCATGTTGCAGTGTCTAAATGGAAGTTTAAAAATTCTGGCACTGGAACTGGGGTCTCTGCAGTGAAGCCTGTAAGTCAAATAAAAGCTCAACACTCACGGGGGAGAGGAGGTGGGCGGGGTGACACAAAGGAACACAGCCCCGACCTAATGTGTGCCTCTGCCTACTGAGGGCCTAGGCCAAAAAGAAGGGCGATGGTTATAGAACAGAGACACAAGAAATGGGAGAGACATGGTTAAATTTTGGCTATATTTACTTATGGAAAATAATTTGACTTAAAAGCTTTTATTGTGGCTTTATTTCAAAAGTGTTGTGTTCATTTTAGAAAAATTAGAAAATACACTGAGGCAAACACACACACAAAGTCCTGTCACCCAGAGAGAGCCACAGTCTTCCACAGTTGCTCTCTCTATATTCAGTTAGTCCACATAAGTTTTATAGATGAGGGATCATACTCTTCTCCAAACTTAGAGCTATTTTTTGAACCCACGAGATGCTACAGCTGTCATTCCATGTTGATAAGACTAAACCCCCCACCCCAGTCACTAAGGGCTGCCTCCTATTTGACCACGAGGTTTTACCTTTTCAAATTCTGCACTGGAAAGTGGGATAATGGATGTAGGATAGGAGGAGGAAGGCACAGAGAGACACTCACCAAAGTCTGGAGGTCGGCCGCCTGTCTGGGTGCGCTCTTGCACAAAACTAGTGTCAGGTTTGGGTGACCTTGACCAGACAGATATCTTGGCCCCCCTTTGCTTGGGACAGGCCTGGTATAGATCTCCTTGATCAATGGGGGAGCTCCCTAGGCCAGCAGTTTTCAAACGTGTCCTATACAAACAGCAGTGCAGAGGCCAGGCAATGGTGGGGCCAGGCTGGACTAGACGTGTGTGCGGACCCCTCTCCAGCCCGCCGTCCAGGGCAGCCCTGAGCTCACCGGCACTTGACAGAGCCAGTCCACAGCCCTCATTTTTCCCCTCTGGGACTTCAAGACCCACCCAGCTCAGGGCTATGCTCTCTCTGGAAGCCCCAAAAATGAGAATTAAACTGAATCCCACTCATGGTAAAGGAACAAGACCACAAAGGAAGATCAGGGATGCCAGTGGCTTCCATTGGCCTGGCCAAGGTAGGAAAAGAAGGGGTCTCTCATGGGAAGAAGCCTTCGAGAGCCCTTGGGCCTTGAATCACTGACAATACTGATGGGTTAGTGTGGGCCAAATTAACAGCAACACATGGAAGTGGCAGTCCAGCCGGGCCAGGTCCCCAAGGCCACAGGCAGCATGGTGCCCACAGGCCACACGTGGGGTCTCATGGACCCTCACAGAAGGTCTCCAGGTGCAACCTCAGCTCCCCATCTGTAATAGGAGGAGCTGAACTAGAGGTTCTCAAAGGCCTTCCCAGTGCCCACAGTTCTATTATTCTTGGGAGCAGCCAAGGTTTGGTAAGGACATTAAATGCTTTTAGCAGTAAGCTCTTCAGTGTGATGCAATGCCGGACTCACCCAAGAGTGAGGGTTCTGGGAGCCGTGACCCAGGAGGGACACGTCCCAGGCCATGGCAGTGCTGTCTTCTGTGGGACAGAATGACCTCCATCCTGCTGAACAACTGAGGATATGCTTTTCTGCTGAAAGGCTGCACCTAAGGGTGCTGGAGGTCGACAAGCCTGGGGTTTGGTACTGGATCCCCCTTTTCCAGCTGGGTGACACTTTCCTCCAGGGATGAAGGGACTGATGCCTCCACACTCAGTTTTCTGCCTGTGCTCAGAGAGGAGAACAAATGGATGCCCATGAGAAGAGGAGCTGTCTCCCCCAAAGAAGGGCAGGTCCCGGAGCAGGAAGCCCACACGCTCCCCTTTCTCTCACCCTTGTTTCTAGAGTCACTCCCTAAAGGCCTGGGAGAAAGCCAGGCTTGGAGGCCAGCTGCTGGAACCAGGAGACCAGGGTGGTGGTGACTGGCATGCACTCTCATTGCAGGGAACAGTAGCCGCTTCCAAGCCGAGCTCTGTCAGAAGCATCGGCAGGACATGTCCCACAGCAAGTGCCATGGCACCACCCAGGACCTCCAGAAGGAGACCAGCAGCATGTGGGGTCTCATGGTGGTCGCCCAGCTGCTGGCAGGCGTTGGAACAGTACCCATTCAGCCATTTGGGATCTCCTATGTGGACGACTTCTCAGAGCCCAACAACTCACCCCTCTACATCTGTGAGTCAGTCTTGAAGAGGCTGCAGGGAGGGGTCAGGTCCCGATGTGGCACTTGCTCAGGCCCTGAGGGGCTGAACTGAGGTCTAAGCCTCCATGCCCTGCAACACAGCAAATGAATGCAGAAGTATGGAGATTAGACAGACCTGGTTTGAGTGCCAGCTCTGTTACCCATCAGCTGTGTGATCCTGGGCAAGCAGCTGAGCCCTAGGGCCCCAGGCTAATAGAATCTGTGCGCTGGGTGGCTGTGGGGTTACGTGAGGTGTGAGGTAATGTATGTAACCACTTAGCCCTGTGCCTGGCACGGGGAGCTCCCTAACTAGTCCTCTGGGCACAGGCCAGAGCACACGTCTTCTCCGAGCTGCCCCTTAGGGACAGGTTGGCCTCAACGTAGCACATGCAAAGCAGATAGCAGATGTTTGTCCGATTGTCCTAATCTTTACCCTGGAACAAGCCCCAGACCAGACAGACCACACCCACTGGCCCTGTGGCCCCCAAGCTCCTGCCAGGGCTGCCAGGGAGCATCACCCACCAGTACAGCCCTGGGCCAGCACCATGAAGTGCCAGGAGGCTGTTTCCCGCCTGGCAAGCAGATCTCTCTGGCAGCTGGCTGGAGGAGAAACAACTGTGATTCTGCACATCTCGAGATCTTGTCTGTGGGAAATACCATAAGAGTGGACTTGTCGGTCAGGGTCAGGGGACAGCGGAGGTAACATCTCAGGAATTCCTCAGCGAGGGAAAGAATCTAGGGCGGCCACACCCTCCCAATCCCCCCTCACCCTCTTTTCACTGCTGCCCTCTCCAGCCATCTTATTTGCCATCTCTGTGTTTGGACCGGCTTTCGGGTACCTGCTGGGCTCTGTCATGCTGCAGATCTTTGTGGACTACGGCAGGGTGGACACAGGTGAGTGTGCGCAAGGATGCCCTGCCCATCCCCGGTTTCAGGAAGCAGCTGTCCCCAACCCCCAGCCAATCAGGGCAGAGAATGAAGCATCAACTACCAAATGTTCGCTGCCACCTCTGTCACTCACTCATTCACTCCTGCAGCGCCTCAGCCAGCCTGGGGCCCACAGCGGGTGCCTCGTCTTGCCAGGGTCTGTGCTGGACGCCAGGGGGCACATGCTGCTGTGGAAAATACACTTTCTGTCCTCAAGAATTTTTCAGCAGGAAACCTTGGGACCTAGGGGAGGTCCTCAGGTGTCGGCACCAGAGCTGTCCATCATGGTGGTGATATTAAAAATAGTTCTATGCTTCTTTGATTCTAGGGTGGTTTTGATTGTTAAAAAAAAATAAGTAGGAAGAGCTCTTTTGAGGAAAAAAGCACTACATAAAATATACACATGGGTTATAACCCACATCCAGAGGGTATAACATCCTGTTTAACTATGTGGGCACTGGCAGTGGACTCCGTGTCTAATTCTGGTTCCCCTCTTACTGGTTGAGTGATCTTGGGCAAGCATCTTCATCTTTCTGCACCTCGGTTTCCTCTTCTGGGGTTAATGATAGTAAAATAAAGTTATAAAAAGTAGAATATGCCTTATACATTGCATGAGGTTAATAGGTATAAACTCTAATTCTTCCATTATAGACAAGGGCACAAGTACTGAGTTCACCATTCAGGGCTCCAGCCCTAGGGTGAATCCTGCAAGGGCCTCTTGCCTTCATAAGCATGTCTCACACATGCCAGCCTCCCACAGGCACAGGGGGCCGGCCCTGTAGCAGAAGCCCAGCAAAGTGCTTTGGAAGTTCCAAGGCAGGAGAGAATGCTCCTACCTGAGGGGATTAGGGAGGGCTTCCCAGGGGAGGTAACATCTGGATCAAGCCCCATTGATAGGTGGGAATTCTGCAGGTAGTGATGGGAGGGAAGGCCTTCCCAGGCAGGGGAATCCACCTGGACAAAGCCAAGAGGTGGAACGTTTGGGGTGCGTGGGTGGTACGCAAAGTTCCCGCCAGCCAGAAGATGTAGCTAGAAAGCAGACCTGAGCCAGGCCCTCAGGAGTAACACCCACCGGTGCCCGGCACACACATCAGAGCCTGTCTCCTGTAACATTAAGCCCAAGGATGCTGCCAGAGTCCACAGATTCCCATCCCGAGGCCCATGACACCTTGATGTCATCCACATGGTGTCATCTCCCTGTACTTCAAATGAAAGGGGAAAGCCTGGGGAGCCTTGTGCCTTGGAGTCAACATCTTTTTCTTTTCACTGGCACTTCCTAAGTTGGTTCCTGGCTCCTGGTTGCCCAAAGAGACTAGCAACTGAGCTCCCAGCCCAGGAGGGACGGTCCCAGGGATGCCTGTCATTGTTGGCTGAAGGCCGTCCACTGCCTTCCCCCTCCCTCTGTGGCCCATGTCATTCCTTTACAGAGAGACACGGGGTCAGACTCAAGTACAGAGGGGAGACTTTCTGGGAGGAGGCGTGTCCTTTGGAGACCAGGCAGCCCACTCTGTGGATGGTTGTTTCCTTGGGCTTGTAAAGGTTATGGAGCCTCTCTTCTTAGGGACCAGTAAAGTTGGGAAGCAGTAGCATTCAGTGGCTAAGAATGTAGGTTTGGACACCAGGAAGAAATTGAAGTTGGCCAATGAAATGGCACTTACTAGCCTCACCCTTGGACAAGCGCAAGGTTAGCCTGTCCTGTCCTTAGTTTCCTGATTGGTTGGAGGTGGGTAGATGCAGCACCTACCTCAAAGACTTGCTCGGAAGCAGTGAAATAATAGACGTGAACGTGTGGTCCATTGTCTGACCTGTGGTAAGCCTTGAGAGAGCCAGCCTCTTTCATCATCATTCCTGCCAAGGGTTGGGAATAAACTAACGTGAGATGAAGGTTCCGATCTCTTCAGTCTGAGGGTTCTCTGACCCCCTGCTTCATGCACAGTGGCCTCCTTTCTCCAGGAAGGCCAGCAGTGCCTGATCTAGCCCATGGCTTACCTCATCACCGTGGGAAGAGAGTCCCCCGAGCAGAGGCTCTCCTTCCAGTAAGGTGAGATCATGCGTGCACCCAACAAACACTTCTGACCTTTGCTGTCTTTCCAGCCGCCGTTAACTTGAGCCCCAGAGACCCCCGATGGATCGGAGCCTGGTGGCTGGGCCTGCTCATTTCCTCGGCCTTCTTGGTTCTCACTTCTTTGCCCTTTTTTTTCTTTCCTCGAACAATGCCCAAAGGAGAGGAGGTAAGGTTTCTAAGAACCTACGACTCTACCCGTAGGAGTTTAAGAAAGGAGGGTAGGGGTAGAAAATAAGCTGAATCGAGTTTCAGCAGGTAAAATAAATTCTGGGTGAAATCTAAATAAGTTTCACAGTGCAGGACTTCTCAGAGGCTTTGTGAGGTGAGAGTGCTGTTTTTTCCCCAAACAGCGGTATCTCATCAGCGTCCTCTTGCTGTGTTAACATCTCAGGATCAGGAGGGCTGCAGGGAATGTAGTTTGGGAAGCACCGAGCTCTTCTAAGTTAGGATAAAGAGTTAAGAAAAAGCTGAATACGTGACCTGGCACAGCTGACTTGTGCACTGCACGGGGCCCGTCGTGTCTGAGCCTGCAGGGCTGAGTAAGAAGGAGATTCCTAGCACTGAAGAATGCAAGGGCAGTCTGAGAAGGGAGCATATTTTTTGCAGACTGACCTTCCATGCATCTGCCTGTCATATCTGTTGGGGAAAGAAATGGGGGAAGGATGAGAATAACAAGAACAGGGAAGAGAAGTTTGGGTGGGAGCTTTGATTTAGGCTGAAGGGTCTAAAATGTGTTCTGATCCCCAGAAGTTCCGGGCTCTGCAGTGCCTGGGTGGCCACTCAGCTGGCAGCAGGGTCACCAAGGTGAGGGTGCGGGATCAGGAGGGAATGAAGGCTGGAGGTCTGAAGACACGGGAGTAAAGATGAGGGATGCAGCTGAGGGTCAAGGCAGTGGCTGTGGACAGCTAAGGCGAGGGCAGGGCCGGACTGTCTTGGAGGAGGTACCAAGAAGAACTCGGCTCTGAGCTGGATTGGAAAAGAAGGGGGTTGAAGTCTGCACAAGGTTTGGAGCTAGAGACAGAGTTGAACTCTCGGCAATGAGTGTGTGAGATCTAGGCCTGGCCATGGGAGAAGGGGCCAGGGGAGGAGGGCCTCGCTTTGTCTCACAGAAGAATTTCAGAGGTTGACGGCACATCGTGTGGTTTTGGTGTCGGGCTCTGCTACTTACAGACGGGCTGAGTGATCTTAGGCAGGTTTACTTGTTCCTAAGCTTCTTCTCCTTTGAAATACTGGAAATAGAGGACGTATCTCAGAGGAAGGGTATGAGGAATAGGCCAATGCACGTGGAGTGCGAGGCACAGCGCCCAACATGGGGTGGGCGCTCCACGAGCGGGAGCTCCCGTGCCTGGGGACGAGTTCCTCTGGAGCGTCCCAGTGGCATCAGAGCTCCGGGCACTGCATCGGTGTGGTGGTTCCGAACTGCAGCCGATGCATTCAGAAGAGGTCCGCAAGTGCACTGAGGTGGTGTACACAGAAAGCTCAGGCAAAGGGCCAGGACTGAACCTTGAGCAGGACTCAGCTTCGGGCCCAGAAGGAAGCAGGGACTCCATAAAGGAGATAGAAAGAAAGGGCTAGAAGCAAAGGTCATTCTAACTAGAGTGCCCCAGAAGCCAGCAGCCCCTGGAACCTGACGACAGGAAGTAGTTCAGCCATGACAGACAGACAAAGGGTGAGATCTGGTCAGACGCCTTTCGGCACCAGCCATGGGAAAGTGAGGTAGGAATAGCATACCCAGCTATCTTGGGAGGCACTGGCATGGAGGTGTTGTGGCGGGCAGCCGAAGCACGGGCTCACTGACACGCAGCTGGTGTTTGAGTCAAGAAAACATTCTCTGGAAGCCCTCCCACACACACCTCGGGCGGCTTACGGCCACCCGACCCGGCCCTGAGCCACCAAGACCTGAAGGGCCAGGGCCTTGGGCAGAGTGGCTGCAGGGAGCCCGGGCCACTAACACCCATCCCCTTTGCTACCTTCAGAGGTCTGCTGCCAGAGTGGACAGCGTGAGGAAGACGGAGGTCAAGCCAGGAGGCTCCCTGGTGGATTTCATTAAACGTAACTAAACGGCCCGGCAAAGCCCTGGGTGGGCTGGCTGGTTTGGGAAAGCAGGGGGTCAGGTGTTCCCCAGCCCACGTGGCATTGTGTGTGATAAGGGGAAATAAGAGCAGGTGGTCTATGACTGGCCCATCTCTCAGGAGGGGTTCTGCCGGGGGTCCTGGTGATTGCTTCTTTAGACTTGCAGGAGACCCAAGTTCAACAGAGTCATCCCTGCCCCATGGTCTGGGAGGAGAGTGTTAGTTCTATTTCTATGCACCCTATGCCTGATTTCTTCCAGAGGCACATCCTCATTTTACTTAGCCTGTGAGCACATGAAGTGCACGTCCAAGCAGCTGTGTGCCCTGGACTGGCCACTGAAGAGCTTGGCGCCTCAGATTCTGCCCTGGGGAAGAGAGGAGAGCTTCCTGGAAGGGGGAGGAAGGGCAGCAGCCAGTCCCAGGGTGCTAGTGACGGTGGGTGTGAAGGCCTGGCCCCTGATGGCATCTGTTTGCAGGCTTTCCCCGCATCTTCCTAAGGCTGCTGATGAATCCGCTGTTCATGCTGGTGGTCCTGGCCCAGTGCACCTTCTCCTCCGTCATCGCCGGCCTCTCCACGTTCCTCAACAAGTTCCTGGAGAAGCAGTATGGCGCCTCCGCGGCCTACGCTAACTTCCTCATTGGTGAGTCCTGAGGGTGCTGCCGGAGCTGGGCTGCTCTGCCTGTGGGAAGAGCTGGGCCCTCCTGCCGCCACCTAGGGACGGGCGAGGCCAGACCGGATGCAGACAGGAGCCAGAGGAGGCTAGGAGAAAGAATTTTAAGGACATTTTTCCTGGTTGGCAATCTAGAATGTTCTTGGCACATTTCTGGGTTCCCTATCATTCCGGGCAGGAGTGGGTGGAAACTGGGGCTGCCTTCCTCTCTGTCAGAGGGGCTGGATGCTCGATAGCCTCCCAGAGGTCCTGACATCATCGGGGCCAACAGCGGAAAGAGAGAGGATCAGATCAGGGTTAGGCAAAATGCCTCCTGTGTTTTCCCTTCTTTGCCAAGGGCTTGAATACAGTTGCCTGAGTAAGGAGTGTGCTGCCCAGTGATTCTCAGCCCCAGCTGCACCTTAGACTCCCTGGGAGATTTAAAAAAATACAGATACCTAGGCCCACCCTTGATCAAGGAAAGCAGAATCTCTGAGGTCAAGAAGCACTGATGTGCTCCCCCAGTTCCCCTTGAATTATTCCCCGTGAATCACCCAGTCTACAGGATGTGGTCCGGGCGTAAGCCTCCTGTGTGGCCCTTGGCTGTGGCCTCAGCCCTCTAGCCTTCAGCCTCCAAGTGGCCTGTCAAGCAGGGGCCGCCGCCAGTACCTTACTGACCCCATGTGGTCATAGTGAGAAGGCAACGAGGGGCCTAATTAGTGCACATTCAACCCCTCTCCCTTAGCTGCAAGAACCCTACTCCTATCTTTATTCATTGGAGAAGCCCTGGCAAACAGTAAATAATGTCAGCTATTACTTTGGCAGTTGCAACTGAACACATCAAACGTTCCTTCAGGAAGACACTCCCCTCCTCTGTGGCCAGCTCTGTGTGCGTGGCCCTCACATGCTCCCAGTCCTGTGCACCCAGACCAGCTTCTCTTTATCTATAGGTGCCGTGAACCTCCCCGCTGCGGCCTTGGGGATGCTGTTTGGTGGAATCCTCATGAAGCGGTTTGTTTTCTCTCTGCAAACCATTCCCCGCGTGGCCGCCACCATCATCACTATCTCCATGATTCTCTGTGCCCCTCTCTTCTTCATGGGATGTTCCACCCCCACCGTCGCGGAGATCTACCCCCCCAGGTAATGGGAGCGGCAGGCGAGGAAACACCCCGTGCTGAGTCTGGACTGGCTGCCATAAGTCTTCCTTTCTGCTGCCTCAACTCTCTTCCCTCCTATTCACTTTTTAATCTAATCTTTTATGTGGCAACTCAGAATATCAGGTCTAAATTAGTATGCTCAATTATGAAAAGAAATCAGAGGGTCCTAGTGGGCTGCCAACAATCAAGGTTAGGATTCTGTTTTTAAAGAAGCACCAAAAACAAATTAGTTTGGTTTCAGGATGAATCTGAAAAGGCTGTGAGCCTCAGGAACCAGGAAATAAGCTATGTTTAGCATCAGCTCTGTGCCGGCTAGAATTACAGTCTCATTGAACTGCTAGTGAAAGATGAGAGAAGGAGATTCGAAAAAATCTGGGAAAAAACAATGAAAGTGATGGCAGACTTGAAAAATTAGGGCAGGTGAGGAAGAGGGCAGTAAAGTATACCTGTCGGTTTGCGTAAAGTACCAAGGCCCTGAGTTTCAAGTCTAGTCTAGCTTCACATTCAGGAAGAGCTTCCGAGGCCTGTGAGGGGAGGGGCCGAGCAAGGAGCATTTAGTTTTCTCTGGGTGCCCCCTTTAGATTTTCCCTGATGAGGCTGCAGCATGGAGGTGCTGTGCCTGTCAGCCTGCTGTTTTCTCTTCTTTCCCTTTAACCTCTTCTGTCCTTGGTCAGTGAAGGAGAGATGGGTACGAGGGAGGGGAGGGTTGCCCAGGATGGGGCATGCCCCGGTTTGTACTGGTCTCCCTCAGGCTGACTGTGAACTAAGAAGCCGGGAAGGCTCCGGGCCTTTGGGTGGCTTCACTGGGAGGTTAGCACAGAGCTTTGTCATCAAACTGGTTCTATTTCTGGCCCTGCCCTTTATGCATCAGGGAAGTTACTTATCTAATCTTCAGTGTTCTCATCCATGAGAGGAGCATAACTGACCATAGAGTTTGGGAAGCCCTTGGGCCCATTGTGAGCCCTATGCCAGCCCTCCCCAGAGAAGATCGTGAATAGAGATATGGGGGACGGTGGGAACAGTGAACTCAGCTGGTGAAATCCCCTTGGCTGAAATTCAGGGGGATGAAGCCACCCGGGCAATGCCTGCATAGACCCGGAGACAGGAGCCACCTCCGCCCAGAGGCCTCAAGGGGCCCCTGCCCATCCCTCAGCCTGAGCTCAGGTGGAGAAGGAGGGAAGTGAAATATTGCCTGGGACGTTGGTGCAGCATCTGCCGTCTTTCTCATCAGAGCCCTGGCTGGTTGGTGGACCCCTTCTGCCGTGGGGGGTTTGCCAATCAAGACTTTCCGACCAGCACTTGGTGGTTTGGGCTCTTAGTGGCAGAGGAGAAGAAGCGGTGCCATGAACCCCGAGCAGTACCCTGTTCAGCATTGGCTCCAACAGACATGATTCAGGCCCTAGGATGGTGCTGGCCCGAGGCAGAGGAGACGCGTAGGCACACAGGCCAGGCGGGGAACTCACGCTGGGCTGGAGTGGAAAGATTTCTTTGGTCTGCTGTGTTTGATCCCCCATTTCCTGTTTTGCTGGCAGCGCATCAAACTCTGTAGGTCCGCAGCCTCCTGCCTGCCGCAGAGACTGCTTGTGCCCTGACTCCATCTTCCACCCGGTCTGTGGAGACAATGGAGTGGAGTACCTCTCCCCATGCCATGCTGGCTGCAGCGACATCAACATCAGCTCTGCAGCCTCCAAGCAACTGGTAAGGGCAGGAGGAGCCCTGCAAGGCCTCCACGCTTGCTGTGTGCCCTCGCTGGCTGCTCCTAGGCCTTGGGATGGGCAGAGCACCACCCATGCCACACTCATTCCCGGCATCCTGGCCTCTGAGCCACAACTGCCCTCTCTCCACCTCCCCTTCCCTAAGGTCATGATCAGATACCCACAGCCCAAAGCAATTAGAGATTGGCCAATGTTCAACAAATGCACACTCCTGAGGCCCAGTAATGCTCAGCAGAAACAAGCCAAAGCACTCGTTCAGCGGAGGCCTTCCTGATGGGACCTGATGGGTATCCTGCATCCCGGCTGTGATGGAAAGCCACACGGACAAGCCCAGATAAATCAAAAGCCAAGGACCCTCTGGGATGTGGACCTAGAAGGTTAGGGCTAGAAGTGGTGATCAAGGCATTTGATTCAACCCCTCAGCTCCCACGTGGGCACCGACTGGCCTGAAGTAGTGCCACTATTTAGAAGCAAAACTGGGACTAGAAGACAGGACCCTGCCTCCGTCATGGGGCACAGCTGTTCAAGGTCACATGTTTCCTGTGCTGTGAGCAGCCGCCCACCAGCCCTCTGCTCGTGCAGCCCGCGTTCACTGTACTCACTTGGTGAGGACCTATCCCACCCTCTGAGCACTGTGGCCTGGCCTCTAGCATCAGCCAGCAGCGAACCAGCTCAGGACACCTGCTGTTGTTCAGTGCATACTAGTGAGCACCTGGCACAGCCACAGGGCCTGAGGATTCAGCAGTGACGCCGTCAGACAAGATCCCTGCTCTCCTGGAGTTTGCATTCTAGCAAATAAGTGTATGAGATGGTTTTAGAAAGTAACCCATGCCATGGACAGAGAGTGCCTTGGGGACCTCCCTGAGGAGGTGACATTGCAACTGAACATCCAGAAGAAGAAAACTCTAAAAGGCCAGGGGTGAAGCATTCCAGGTAAAGGAACAGCAAGTGCAGGGCCCCAGGGCATGACTGAGCTTGGCAGAGGAGCAGAGAGAGAAGACAGGGGAGGGAAACGTCACGCCAAGGGAGCAGGCAGGGCCAGAGCGGGGCGGCCAGGCTGGAAGCTGGGTGTTCTTTTCCGAAAAGTGACAGGAAGTCTGTGCAGTTCCCCTAAGAAGGCCCTAAGGAGCAGAATGTGCCTCCTCCCCCTTAAACCTGCATGGAGGGCATAGGCCGGGCTAGCCCCCGCTTACCATCCTCCTCTGAGAAGGCAGCGTAAGGCTGCTCTCCCGGCCACCTCTGTGGGCAGTGAAGTGGGTTCTCTGGCAGAGGGAGGACGAGGAGCTTGGACAAGATGCTGTCTCAGTGCCTTCTAGGAGGAGGCGTCTGTGGGGGCTTCTGTGGTTTTCTTATCCTTATTTTCTTAACCTCTGAGTCATCTGCTTCCAGAAATAATCTTGACAAGCTTCCAATAGTAGCACAAATACATCCATTAGCACACTATCAAGAAAAAAATAGTTACAAGGGAAAATCATCTGCTTTAAAAATCCAGGCTGAGGCAGCAGCAGCCATATTGTATGTAACATTTCTGAGGTTCCTAGCAGCCAAGATAAAGAGGGTGCATAGTTCCTGCTGTCTGGTAGGAGGAAGCGCATTAGCTCATTAGTTCCAGGCGGCTTTGGCCCTTCAATGGTCATAGGCCAGTCCGTCAGACACTGAGAGGGAAGGTGGGGACTACCTGACGTAGGCGGTGGCCCGCCAGGTGAGGGTACAGCAGCACTGAGCCACACCGACTTGCAGCCTTGAGACAGGGACCTCCTTCTCTAGAGTCCTTCACAGACGCGGTGATTGCTCTCAGGCCGGAAGCTCTGGCCAAGGCCTGACGGGTGAAGAGCTTGGGGGATTCCATCAAGCCATGGAGCAGTCTCCTCCTGTCTGTTCCTTCCTTACCCTCCCTGCAACAAACACACAAACAGGAAAAACAGCTCCCACAGCCACTGCCGCTGGGCACTGTGGCTCGGCCCCACAGAGAGCCCTGCCAGCTCCCAGGCGTAAGCCAGGTGGGCCTTGCCTGGCAGTGGACTTGTGCGTACCGCCCAGGCTGTACCTGCAGGAGGGGCCCGGCCCACCTGGACGACTGGTTTTGGTGAAGACAGTTTCTGCTGCCCAAACAGTGGTCAGAGGCGGGATCCATGGGGGCCCCTGGAAACGCTCACCTGGTCTTCTCCCCAGGGGACCTGGGGGGCAGAGGGGCTGGAACCTGAGGGACTATGGTACAGGTGTTCGAAGTGTGTGCAGGTGAAAGAATAACAGCACATTTCCCCTTTACCCCTCCCTCCCCTTTCCAAGACCTACTTGAACTGCAGCTGTGTGACGGGAGGATCTGCTTCAGCAAAGACGGGATCGTGCCCCATCCCCTGTGCCCACTTCCTGCTCCCGGCCATCTTCCTCATCTCCTTCGTGGCCCTCATAGCCTGTGTCTCCCACAACCCGCTCTACATGATGGTTCTGCGGTGAGTGGGCCTCTCCTTCCCCGCACCGCCCTTTGCTTTGTGCCCAGCCGCGGGCTCCTGCCTCTCTGCCCTTCGCTGGTCCTCAAGAGTCCTTTGACTCTGTGTGCAGTGCTCTTTGGGTGACGTGGGGAGCTGATACGCACGCACAGCGCCAGGGCCCCGCCACACCCAGCTCTGTGCTGACCTCCCCGCAGCACCCCCATGCCCTCTCCCTGCTCTGGGGTCTGCGGCCCGTCAACACTTCCCTTCGGCACATGGGGACCACCAGCCCCGGGGGCAGAGCCACCGATGGCTGAGCTACGTGATAAAGCCCGGCTGCCTGGCTCCACGTTGTGGAAATGCCTGTAGATTCACTTTTTTTTAAATCCTAAAAGAACCGAGAGGAGGGAGGAGGATTCTGTCGGATGTACAAGATCAAGGAGAATGAGGGAAGTCCCCCATCTATGGGAAAGGATGAAAATGGGGAAAGCCCAGTGTGCTTGGAGCCAGGACTGAGTTCTCAGGGCGGAAGGGAGAGGCGGGCCACGGTGGAAAGGGAGGGCAGCGATGCCCCATCACAGCGGCACGGAGGGGCCTCTGAGGTTTTGACAGGGAACGACCTCCTTTCACCGCACCCTCTGGAAAGAGAAAACAACGTCTCAACTAAGTTCATTCACCCAACCCATCCCCTGCGCTCCTCCCGCCTGTCCTTACCAACCTCCAAAGCGGAGAGGGGAAAAAGGATTTGGATGCCATACACGGGCTGAATGCCCGTGGGTGTTGCCAACCTCACTGAGTCTCAGTTTCCTCATTTATGGAAGGGGGGTTAATGGTACTGACCTCAAAGGTTGGTGTCAGGATTATAAGGTAAATTGCTTTGTAAATACAAGGTGTTCCACATGTTGGTTAATTATCACATTAACCAAATAATAATAATAATAATAATTATTCACTAGCTAGGTGGTGATGAGCTATTTTCCCCAGATGGCTAGGAGGTAAGGAAGGAGCAGAAGCAGCCACTTGCCAGGGGCTGGGATTGAACCCTGTTTACAGGTTAGCCTGCAAACCACCGAGCCCCTGTTTCTGTGACTGTTTCCAAGATGCTGGCAGAGGACAGGGGGCTTCTGGGTCACAGACAAAGGACGCTGTCACTCAAGCACAGCCAACAGCAGGAGCCTGACAGCGCAGCATTAGCCCCTGGCCCTCAGGTCCTCCGGAGTGACGCGGAAGGGCCCAGGTGTGTGTTTCACATTCAGGAGCTGATGTCGCAGCTGGGGAGCACTGACTTTGGGAGCCACAGGTCATACGGACCCAGCCTGCTGTTGGTCTAGGGGAAGACTTCACCTCACGAGCCACCGCCCTGAGAGATGGCCCAGGAGAAGAACTGTCTGGGGCTTGCCTCCTCAGCATACTCTGCAAGAACAGCAGGGGTGCTCAGAGCCCCTGGCATACGCCTCTCCCCAGACCGTCGCCACCCACTTCGCCACTGCTCCCCCATCCTGTGCACTCCAAGTGCCCACAGCTTCTCCTCAGGCCCTCGAGTGGGGTCCCTTCTGGCACTCCAGGTCGAACGGACCACGGGGGACCCTGAGGACGATCTGTGGGCGGCCACCATGAGGGGAGGGAACAGGACAGGGACATTTCACAGGGAGGGCCCTGGGCGGCGGGGGTGCAGGCGCAGGCGGCCCTGTCGCGTCACCTCCCAGAGAACTCCCGTCAAGCCCCAGGGATGGTGAAGTAGTGGGCAAGGAGCATCACTTCCACCACAGGATGGGCACGTCGAGGAAATCTCTCCCTTCCAAGTCTTGTCAGGGGCTGGAGTGAAACTGCAGAAGAGGCCTAAGATCCCCAAATGGTTGAAAGACAAATCCCACTGGAAAGGTGAAAGAAATGTGTAGCAATGTGTAGGTGAGGCTTAAAGATGACTTTGTAGGTGGGTCAAGCACCATGCATGTCGGTCCTGCCCCCGACCAGGCATGGGAATATAGGCTGAGGGTGAAGGTTTGTGGGAAATACGGAATGAGAGAGAGAAGTCGGAAAGCTGGCATTGATTCAGGTCCGAAGAGGGCAGAGTCCCGAAGGAAGACATCCATCAGAAGCCAAACCGGGGTGCCCGAGTGCCATTTAGTTGAGACGCTAGTGAAGCGTGCCTGGGAACAAGGACCGAGACAAGGGGGCGTCTTTTATGGGTTGAAGCAGTCTGAAGGCATAAAGGCAGCACCTGGCGGGTGCCTCTTCCCTCTGCCACGGCCCCGTGAGCACTGTCCTCACTGGGCCGTCCCTCAGAAGAACTGGAAGAAGGTCTCTTTCCAGTTTGCTAGCAGAACAGCAATGGTGAAACAAAATATGTGCAGAGATCTGAGGACTGCTTCTGAGTCTCCTTCCTTGCTGTTCCCTCAGCTTCAAATGCTTTTCCCCAACAAACACCCACCCACAGGTGTGTGCTCAGAGCACAGAGAAGCCTGGTGCCTCTGCCGGCCAGCTCCTGGTCCCCCATCTCATGTATGGGGGTGTTCTCCCTCTCTGCTCCACACCCAGCTGGGATGGCAGGGCCCAGCAATACCTCCTCGGGATAGCCTCCCTCCTCTCTCCCTGAATCTCCTTCCTCAGCCACATTTCCCCTCTTAAAGAGGAAGAATAGGGGAAGGACTGGCTGCATAATTTGCAGGACACAGTGCAAAATAGCAGTGAGAAGCTGAGGCTCCTGGTTCCCAAATTACGAAGAATTTCAAGCCGCAACAAGATTAAAGCGAATGTGGGGCCTCTCTGAGGGTGGGGCCCAGTGAGGCTGTGGGTCACACGCCCACGAAGCTGGCCCTAGGTAGGAGATTCTTTTAGTTGCACACAGAAGCCTGCAGCCCAGGGGCCCTAATTGCACTTTGCATCAGGGCTGCCTTTTATTGCTATCAGTCTATGGGAGTTGTTCAGACCTGCTGCTGTACACACGCCCTTCAGCATCGTCTCTACCCCAAGCCGCTTAGGCCCTCTGCCTCTTGAAGGGGGCTCTGGGCAGCCCTGAAAATCACAGAGACCAGTGATTCTCAGATTTGAGTGGGCAACAGAATCTCCTGGGGGCTTCCTGAAACGCAGATCAGTGAGCCCAACCCCCGGAGTACCTGAGTTTTAGGTCTGACGTGGGGCCTGGAAATCTGCATTAATACATCCCCAGGGGCTGCTGCGGCTGGTCCAGTGATCACGCTTTGAAAACCACCGATACAAACAACTCCAGTTAGCCAGGTGGCTGTCAGGCTACCTGAGGGCAGGTCTGGGTGCTCGGAGGTGGGCAGCTGCCGACTGCAGGAAGGCACAGCCCTGAGGCATCCCCTGCTGATCTCTTTTCCTTTCAGTGTGGTGAACCAGGAAGAAAAGTCATTTGCCATCGGGGTTCAGTTCTTGCTGATGCGCCTGCTGGGTAAGTGTCTGAGATGGCCCTTTCCAAGGAGAGGCCGCGGGCCTCCGTGGGCAGTGGGGTGCAGGGCAGGAGGGGGAAAGCCCTGTCTCATCTCTGCTGTAAAGGCAAGTTGTGCGTAATCAACACAACAGCAAATGCCAAAACCGTATATGGGCAGTTTCCTCATTACTTGAGGTTAGGAAAGATTCCATCTATGGCATTAATTCCAAACAAAATTATGTAAAAAAGAAAAATGGACACAGCTAAGAACACCCAATAGAGAACTGAAGGCAGGGATTTTTTCATCTGTCTCCAAGAACTCGCTATAGTCACAAACCTTTGCTTTCCTGTCCCAGACAGAACGACAGCTGAGCCCAGCCCTGGCTTCCTTCCCATTTTACAAAGGTCACTCCTCCACCTCTATTCTGCAAATGTTTCTCAGTGTAGGGCCCTCTGCCAGCACACCCTGCCTGCCCTCAAGCAGCCCAGAGCCCACGGAGGAATGAAGCTGTGCACACTCGAACAGTAGTGCCCCAGTGGAGGACGAGCTGCCTGTGGGAAGCAGGGAGCACCCAGCTCTTCGGGGAGCATGGAACTGGCGGGTAGGGGCAGGTGTGGGCCTCGCCAGCACATTGCAGGGCCTTTCCCAGACTGCTCATGCTGGACTGTCCCTTCTTTATACATTGAAGCACTAGATTAAACACAAGGCACTAATGGAGACCCTTGCAGTGACTGGTAAACGGGACTGAATTTAATCGAGGGCATATTTATTAGGGACCTAGGGAGTGTGCACTGCAGTGGGGAATATGGCGATTAAAACAGAGAGACTTCACTTACTATCACGGTGTACTTTCTGACCCTCACTTATGAAATCCCTGCAGTTCCCAGAATGCGCTATCATCTGGGAGCCAGGTCTGCACTTTGCCTTGCATGGCTTCCGTTATCATTCTGGGGTATGTTGGTGAGGTCCCTACTGAGCTCGCTTCCACTCTGGGGAAAAAGAGCCCTCTCTGACCAAGGTTGGGTGAGGTGTTTGCATGTTGAGGGATGAGCCAGCTTTTCGATGGGATTTCTTAATTTCATGTCACTTGCTCCTCCCGTCCTGGTAGAGCCCCTTTGACCCTTCTCCTCTGGACATGTCACAAGCACAGAGGATGCAGGGCAGTGGCACCTACCCTGTCTTGGTGTCAGAAGCCCTGTCATCATCACAGCTCCGTGTTTTCATTTATAACTTATCATTTATAACTTGCTCTGAAACCTCTGATGCCAGGGTTCTTGTTTGTGGAGTTGAAGAATGAACATAGCAAACACTCAAGGTAGGAGAGCCAGGGAGAGGCTTTTATTTAGAGATAAAGTGAGAAGGAACTCCTGGCTCACGCCAGGAGGGGACAAGAGAGTCCATAGCTGGCTCATTGTCTAGGGGTTTTATGCGCCATTGAGGATTTTCAGGAATGGGGGTAAAAGGCTAGGGAATGCAGACTTGTTGAGTGGTCCCAAAACGCTCATTTTTGATAAGTAACAGAAGAAATTTGCTGCTCTGGTTCTTTCTCAGGATAGCAGTTTCCCTCTGGGAGCATGTCAGTTAAGACTGCCTGCCTGCCCCCAAGGTGGGCTGGGTTGTTGCCCGCTTGCTGAAGTGTGTTAAGAATCTTACTTCTTAACTTTTTAGTATGTTTATATCTGGGCTTGTTTACGAAATTAATCTTTTGCTCAAGTTGCGGATTACTTGATTAGCATCAGAGAAGGAAACACGGCATAAAAGTACAGTTAAAAATAAACTGGGCCTTTTGCAGGCTAAAGTAAATTTTACAGTGGCATGATCTAATTGATACAGTGAAGTCAAGAATTATGCTGAGACACTTCTCTTTATCTGCAGAACACTCAAACATTCCAGGCCAAGTTGCTCCTGGCCTTTTGAGCTTTAACTGATCACTGAAGAGGTCTATATTCCTAGTCTGGTAGAGACTTAGAGAATTAGTGTGACCTTGACTTTGTGTAATGTGTAACACAGAGTTTCGATAGGGACTTCTTTGCACACTGTTACATTGTTCTGACTGTAATTACCTTGCTCTGCTTTTTCTCTGGAGGCCCTCACCCTACTCTGCCTACGTCCATGGTCCCTGTCTCACCTCCACTGGGAAGGAAAACCCTGCATTCTGCCCAGCCCAACCAGCAGCTCGGATGGGCCCTGGAGAGCTCTACCCTGCTTCTTCCAGCCACCATTTTTTCCCCCCATTTGAGCCCAGCTAAGTTCAGTGTGGGGCCAGAGTTAGAAAACCCAGGCCTGGGAGGATGCCACTCATCACCCAAGAATGCAATTCCACTCTGGGGAAGAAAAAAGGACTGTGTATCTATACACCCCAGCAGGTTTAAATTACCCCATGGGACTTGGCTGAAATTTTTCCTGCACTTCATTTCTGTTTAGGGAATCATCATTCGTGGTCAATCCTTGTGGCCCGTTTTCCTCCCAGGGCAGCTGGAGACAGGAGTGAGCAGGGTCCCAGTAGAGAGACTCGTTCTCAGAGGTCCCGCCTCATGAGGGAGCCGGAAGCAGAAGATTGACCCAAACGGGGTCTGAGAGGCTGTTCTCAGCATAGCGGTTCTGAGATCGGGACACCCTTGCCTGGGTGTGGGCCCGGACAGGCCTCTTTCCGGTCCAGTGACTGCTTAGAACGGCAGCTAACGACACAGGGGCCGTTCTGAATATTTAGGGGGCCTGGGGCAGAGCTGCTGAGCAGCCGGGGTGTTGGGGGTCTTCTGGGCTATTGTCTAAGTCTGGGTAGCTTGGTGTCGTGGGAGGATGTGGGATTCCAACCTTCCTAAACTAGGCTTCGAAGTCCAGCCTTCCCACTTAGCTGTGGGAAGGTGAGCTAGCCAAGGCCACTTTCTTCCTTGTTACAGTGAGGGCACCCACCACCTCCAGGCCTTTGTGAGGACTTGAGGAGCCGGTGCCCCCCAGGGCCCCTGCCACACAGTGGAGGTTGGCATATCTCCATTCGGGGCCAATCCAGTGTGGGAACTATGTTGTCTGTCTGAACTGGCATCAAGGTGACCTCAGTGACTCACTCTGCCCTGAAAAGGTGGCTTAGATCCTTTTTCATTTATAAGCCTCTAGTGAAAGAGGATTTCAGCCTTCACAGAAAGCTCTTCTGCCTCCCAGAGTTCTCACACAGGCGACCCGTACTGGGCGCCGGGGCGGGGCTCGCGCACCGCCCTGCCGGGTGCCTCTGCCTGCGCTCTGGGTGACCCGTGCTCTCTGAACTCTCTCCCCGCCGATGCCAGCCTGGCTGCCATCTCCAGCCCTCTATGGCCTCACCATCGACTACTCCTGCATCCAGTGGATCTCGCAGTGCTCAGGGAGGCGAGGGGCCTGCGTCTACTATGACAACGACACTCTCCGAGACAGGTGAGGGCGGGGCATGCCGTGTGGTAGGAGGCCAGGCCCTGGGTGCAAGCAAAGGGCAGTCATCTGATCTAATGGCTGTCGTAGGGCCGTCAGGCGTCCAAGGCAGAGGCCTGAAGGGGTGCTGCCACGGACGGGGAGCAGGGCCAGCCGGTGACGGGCATTCCAGGGCTCACAGAGAGCCTTCCGGGTCACGAGACCTAGGGGCCTCTCTGCAGGAGCCCCGAGGGTGGGCCCCACAGGCCCCCAGGAGGAGCAGACCCAGAAAGACGTCTGTCAAAGAGAAAGGGAATGGGTGCTGTGTGAGGGCAAGGCCACAGCTGTGGATTATGCCAGGCCAGCTCCCACTGCTCAGAAAGAGGTGGCCCCATCACAGCTCCTGGCAGAGACCCAGGGCAGTAGGCCCAACCTGCCCTGGGGGTCCAAGCCCATGCCGTTGTCACTAAACTCTGCACCCCTTCCAGCCACCTCACCTGCTGCCTTTATCACACAGACCAGAAACAGGGAGCAGAACAGGGTGTGGGAATGGTGTGAGAGTGGCATAGAAGGCCAGGACCCAAGAGGGCAGCAAGCAGGTGCCCCCTCCTTCTGGCTGTGGAGGACAGACCCCTCCAGGCAGCTGGGGCTGCAGTGTTGCCTCTGGCCTCTAGGGAGCGCCAGTGTAAGGATGAGGACCAGCAGATGAGGAGTCCAATGCCTACTCCTTGCAGACTCCCTGGCAGGCCTGTTCCCTTGTGGTGGGAGGAATGAGGAAAGTGGTCTCCACCTGGGCGGTGGTGCATCGTCCCTGGCCACTGGGGGGCACTGCTGCCCCTCCTGGAGGCCTAGGACGCAGGCACAAGGCTCCCACAACCCCTCACCGGGCCTGTCTCCTCCCCCATAGGTACCTGGGCCTGCAGGTGGGCTACAAGGCGCTGGGCATGCTGTTGCTCCTCTTCATCAGCTGGCGGGTGAAGAAGAACAAGGAGTACAACGTGCAGGAGAAGGCCGCGGGCCTCCTCTGATCCCTGACCCTCAGCCCAGCTGCTGCCCTGCTCCAGAAAGTGGCCCCTGCCCTTCCACACCTACCTGTATTTACTAATGCCAATGCATCCTTTCCTTTTTGTTTTTTAAATAAGAAAGAAAACCCCAGCCACCATTTGCCTTCCCAGCCTTCTCCTCCCAAAGGCCCCCCCAGGATTCCCTGGGGCCACTTGGCACCTGGGCTGGGTGGGCTGGAGGTCCCCTGGCTCCTTGTGGGGAAGGGGACGTGCCCATACTCTCCTCAGTTCTGACGAGGATGCCCACTGAGGCAGCTCCTGCCCCCCACCAGCCCTGTTTCCTAGGTGGAGAGAGACAAGGGGTCTCTACCCAGAGGGAAAAGGGAGGGAGCTAAGTTATTAATGGCTGGAGCCAGGCCAAGCTGCAGGCCCCTTTGGGTCTGGGTTCAGCATCAGCCCAGAATTTAGGGGGGCCTGGCCCCCTTCCCCTCAGATCCTCACCTCCTGCCCAGAGAGGCTATTGTGGATGCTTCCATGTGGGGAGTATGGCCAGCTGGTCCCCTCTCAGCTACCCACCCTCGGGCACCAGCGCAGGGACCGAGATCCCCCGAGGATGGGCCATCCCGGTGCTGTTGACATGACTCTAGGCCCTTCTGTGCTTGAGTCTGCACGTGTCTATCTCTGTCTTTCTGGGGTACATTTCACACTTAGAAAGCCAAGCCGGGGTGAAGACCAGAGGAGGGCTGTGAGGTGGTCATGATGCCCGGCCTCTCACCTCCACACTGTGGGGATGTGACCCCTCATCTTGAAGTGATGAGGACACCCTCCCCAAGTTTCCCTTGGAGCTGATGAGACAGCTTCACGTGGGCTTCCCAGTCCGGACTTCAGCCTGTATGCTAAGGAGTAAGAGAGGCATTCGAGACGCGTGCGGAGCAAGTGACGGAGCTGAGGGAATGAAAGAAGCTTCCAGATTCTGCCAAGCTGGATGGTGAGCTGCAGCCACAACACAGAGGCCGGCCTGGTTGTCTTTCCTGGTCTCAAACATGCGTGTATTTGTCACCATTTTCTCAGCCTCTTCCCGCCGCCTCCAGAGAGGGTGTCCTCTGTGGGCCTGAACTGAGAGATACCGCTGCTGGGTGGTAAAGGTTCAGAGTTAGAAGTCAGTGAGAGAGGTCTTTCATCAACAAATACACTATTTATTGGAGATTGACTTTGTGCATGGTCATGGTTCTCCACCAGGCTTTTCTGAGACCTCACCTCACCTCCCTCATCTACACAGCCCCTCCCAGAGCGTGCTCAGTGTGTAGGCCTGGGGGAGGCACAGCAAGAACCCAAAGATTGTCAAGCTCTTGACCGTCTGCCCCAGCAGACCCACCCCGCACCTGCCGCTTTGCCGGCAAAGACCTGGCTCACGGTGGCCTCGAGAGCAGCTGGGCACTAGTCATTGCCACACGTGGCTCTCTTGAATGCGACTCCTCTTGGAAGATGCCTCCACAAGCATACCAGATGCCGCCTCCAGGAGGGCCTCATATGGTGGTGAGGCAAACATGTATGTCAGCCAGCAAACGGCCATGAGAGTAACGCCTTTGGGAAACCCACTGGTACAGATAGCATTCGTTCCGAAGATCTCACTGAGGAAGGGAGGTTCGATGCTACCTCAGGTGCCAGTTTCAGCATTTGAAATGGTTCTGCTAGGAAAATGATTCCGTGTAACTAACCCTGGTCCTCCTTGCTGCAGTTTAACCAAATTCTGAAGGCACTGCCTTCTTCCCCTGAGCTCCTGAACAATGAATGCCAACCTTCATATTCTGGAAGATTGGCTGCCCTCCCACACCTTTATTCTATTATGATATTGCTATTAATATAATTTTGCTATTGATGTAACTTGATCATGAATTTGTACTGTTGGGAATATCTGTCAGAGAGTAGAACCTGCACCTTCTGGCCAGAGGAAATGCCCATGCCACAACAGGGGCCCATGGCCATGGGGATCAGAGGTAATGCAGCTCAGCCCCTCAGCCTGCATGGAGCAGGCAGCAGGTAACTGTCAAAGGCCCGTAGTGCTGGGCTTTCGGGAGGCCTGACCCCTGCCCTGGAGCTTATATTCATAAGCGGGGTTGGACACCAAGGGCCAAGTCCATGATGCAACACACAATTAATATCGTAATCATCTTTGGTCACTTGGTCACAGCCAGTACTACTCCCATAGCAAATCTTCACCCCTAATGGCCAGCAGGGAATATAATGGTGTCACCTTCATTTCACTTCTAGTGCAAATCCCAAGAAACTTCCTGGAGTGTTAGATGCTCATGGAGGATGTTGTTAAAATAAAGATTCCCAATCCCCTCCACCCAGACCCAGAATCTATTTTTGTGGGTCTGAGTGGGGCCCATGAGTGCCATTTTTAATTGGTTCCTGGCATGAGGCCAACACGGGTGGTCCCCAAACCCTGTGTCATCGGTGCAGCAGAGCCTGGGCGGGGGGCACTGGGGGAGGCACCCACTTGTGCTTAGGTCCCTGAGAAATGTACAGACTCTGCAGGCCTTTGGTAAGTTCGAGTGGGAGTGAAAGATGACAAGATGAAGGCGTGCCTAGAATCTGATTTCCTGGGTGGCTGCAACAGGATTCAGTGAGCATGAAAAAATCCAAGAGCTCACCTTGATGTTCGGTTCTCACCAGCACTGAGAGTAGAATTCTCACTCTACAAGCTTGAGAGTGCAAACATGTCACAGTTATTTCTTTAAATTAGTTAGGTCTGACATCAAGCTCTCATCCTGATGGCTGGCTGGAAATTGGACATCACCCATCCTTGTGTCTGGCTCCCAGGGACCTCTGAAGTTTCCTGGGTCCTGCTAGTGTGGGTTTTTGGTCCCTTCCCAGTCTTAGGCCACCTATTAGCCCCCTGAGCCTAGAAACCCTGCAGAGCTCAGGGCCGGGGCTGGGCCACCTCCCTGTGCACAGGCCAGCTGGCCCTCTTCCCTCATCCAGTCCTAGGAAGCCCACCCTTCTGCTCAACTTTCTCCCCCACCATGATCCAGCTCCTTGAGGGCTGAACGAACAAAGCTAGGAAAGGAAGGGTCTGCAAGAGTCTTTTTATGCTAGCCTGCCTTGAGCCTTATTGGCACAGGAGAGGGAAAAGCAGTAAAAATCAAGCACTGTACCTCCATAAGTGATCCTTGGTCCAAAGCCCTCTGCAGTAATCCTCACAGCCCCACTAGGGAGGCCAGACTGATCTTCGGCCCCATCTGAGGATGAGGAATCCAAAACAAGGCAATAACTATCACGGCCAACCTCACCAAATAATAACAGTCTCGCCAAATAACAACTGGCTGGGTCTGGACTCAAACCAGGCTCTTCAGGTCTCCCTACTCCAGCCCCAGCTCCCCTACTGAGTCATCTGGAAACGAGGGAAGGCTGCTCTGTTCCCACCGATGTTCCCTGGCCCACAGGAAGGAGGTGGGAGAATGTACTGAGGGCCATTTAAGGTGGGAATGGTGGTGGAGAGAACCAGGTACTGTTTCATTAGCCCTATCACAGCATGGCTTAAAGGACAGTCATGGAGAAAGTGGACGAAGAGGAAGACGCTTTCAGGAGAAAAGGCCCTGAGAGATGTGTGCACAGACAAACCTTCAAGGGGATAACCCCATCTGGTGACAGGTCGGCAGATTCTGCTTAGGAAACAAAGCCATGCTGTGATTTTCTCCAACGACTCACAGAGGTGCAGAGATACAGTTAAGCTGGGGGCCGACTCCAGTCAGTATCAAATTCGTATTAAAATATTACAGATTCCCAGAGAGATTGGCAAGGACTGTGTGTGTGAGAGAGAGAGAGAGAGGGAGAGAGAAAGAGAAAGAAACCTTCAAATCCAAGAGAAAAATCCTATTTTTTATAACCACACAACCTAACCACCTGGAAGAAATGTCCATCTCCTGCCAGCGGCACCAGACCCAGTATAACCCTTCCTTAGAGATTAGCTATGTCCCGGGAAAGCCCTTGTCAATTCACAAGAGAAAGTTCTTCTCCCATGACACACCCTGCCCATGCACCTGCTCTCTACCCCCACCCCCGCAGTGTCGCCACTCGGCACAGGGTCAGCCCAGCTTCTGAAATTGCTGCCCACCTGGCAGCTGCTACACCTTGATAACAAGAGCATAACAAAATGTGCACAGAATCATAGTCCACAAAGCCGGCCATTCATTTAACAAACTCCTTTAATTGGTAACTCAGTCTGGATAGGTTCTGCTCTGCTGCAGGAACAAATCTCACCAATCTGCTACATGACACAACAGGAATTCATATCTTGCTCACCTAAAGTCCACTGTGAGGCTGTGGGACTCTCCGGGGCAGTGGCCTCCAAATGGTGGCTCAGTAATCCAGTATCCCAAGGTACCTCCATTTCATAACATGCTGCCATGATTGATGAGCAAGGGCAGAAAGTCCTTGATGGTTTTGCACTGGAAAGTAAATATTTTAGCCCAGAAGTAACATGCTTCACCACTGCTCCCAGATGTTGACCAGAACTAGTCACATGTCTCTGCTTACCTGCCACAGGGGTAGGGAAAGATAATCTTCCTATGAGCTCAGAAGAGACAAAGAGCAGGTATGGACATGCACTAGAATCCTGTACCACTGGGGACCTACCTGGGTGGACACAGGTGCTCACTGGGACCCTTAAACCAGCATTATCAGGCTGTTTGGGGAGAGGAGTACAGCCAGGAAAGGTTTCCAAAGGAGCCAGCATCAGTGCCTAGTCCCAAAAGGTGAGGAGATGATTTCCAGGCAAGGCCAGCTGGCAGGCAGTTGGCAGAGGGGTGAGGAGTTGGGCTAGAAGGCTGGCTTCTCAGAGTTGGGGTGATGGCAGAGAGACATGCAGGGTTAGGGAAAAGTTCTCTTAATATGGGAGAGATTTACTGGGGCAAAGGGCCAAAGAATGGGGGTTGCTAGGAGCCAAAGAGAAGGACAGCTACCCGAGCAAGGTCCCTGAGGAGGAGGAGGAAGAATGAGCTGATGTGCAGTGGAGGAATCTCTCGTAGAGCTTCCACCGGCCCTGGAGGCCAGTGCAAGTCCTACCCTACAAATGGGGAAAGTGAGGCCTCTTTGGTTGTCACTCATGCCTTCATTTTTTCATTTCATACCAGGTACAGATGAGTACAAACGATGATGAATACATGTTCCCTAATTTTCAAGGGCATATAATTAAGAGCAAGAATAAAACCTTCAAGAGGGCAAAGCACAAGAGTTATGAACTCATTTGGTTGAGAGATCAGAGAAGGGGTTTGCAGCTGGTCTTGAAGGATGGACAGGATTTCAAGGGACTGCAAGGTGCAGGAGCAGATAGTCCAGGCAAGGATAAGGAAGCAGGAAAACCTGGGCAGGTTCTGAGGGCTCATGGGTGCAGGATGCATGGAGGAGAGCAGAGGTAAAGCCTGGAGAGGCAGTCAGGTCCAGGCTTAGAGGCTCCTGGGAGGTCTTGAGGGCTAGCTTACAGCAGGCCGTGAGCAGGTGGCCAGACTGGTTGTGGCTCCTGGGTCAGAGCTCATACTCGCCTCTTCCTGCTCAGGGAAGGCCCTCAGTGGCCCAGCCAACCAGCCCCAGGAAGGAGCTCCTAGCTCGGGTCCCCCCCGAGTCTGCACTGGGAAGGGCCTCCTGAGTGGGCCAGTGGGAGCCGTCCTCTCGGTATTCCCGGCATACACCAGCCAGGCCCATCACGCTCACAGGGAGCCCCCCACCCTCTTGCATGCTTGGAGGGACATCCATTCACAGCCTGCCTCTTGGCCAATGTTCAAACGCTGTCCCAGCCCACAGTGGGGCTATCCCCTTTTACCCCCCACCGCCTCCTCTCTCCCACCTGGGCCCTGGAATCCAGTTGGGAGTCAGGAAGGCTCGGTTTCAGGGCAGAATGGGGCAGCTAATTTAAAGGAGCACCAGTCAGGCCCCCAGGGTGTTGCTAACCCCCTTCCCTTTGCTCTGTGGCCCATCAGTGTGCAACCCACCGGGCATTCCCTTTCACAGACACCAAGCCCATGAAAGGGGCCTCAGGGTCCTCACCGCATGCCACCAACCCCAGCTTACAGAAGAGGAACTGGGTGGGCGTCTGGATGAGGCAGACGCTGCCCCTTGGGTCCACACTGGGAAAGGACTGAGGCAGGTTTCGCACTGCTCCCGTCCGGCTCCTTGGACTGAGCCCAGACACGCCTAGATTCCAGAAGGACTCCTGAGCCCCGAGTTTCAATAGCTCACATGTGTTGGGCACTCGGACACCGTTCCAGATGTGCTGGATAAGTTTACACCTTTAATCGTCACCACAGTCCTATGAGATGAGGTTATCATTGCCATTTCACAGTCGAGGAACCTGCGGAACAGCGGACTGTGTGGTCTTGTCTCTTTTCCTCTTCTTCGAATCGAGAAGGCGCGCCAGGCAATGCGAGCCGGGAGGTCTGCGGACAGCTGCGCCTCGCCGACGGGCGAGCCAGGCAGAGTGCAAGTCGGCCACCAGGGGGCGCCGTCCACCGGCCGGGCCTGCAGTGAGACCCAAGGAGGCACCAGCCGGCCGAAAGCATGCGTCCAGACCGCGCGCTCTGCTGGGGGTTCCCAACACCGAAGCCCTGCGCTTCCTGGACCACCCGGCTGCCCTCTCCCGCGCCCTCGGTCCTGGGGGACCCCCACACTCACCTCACTTTTGCATGCTCCTACTATGGCAACCCCAGAGCGCCCCGAGGGCTCAGACACTGGCACCTGCTCACGGGACATGGCCTTGAGATTTCCTTCTCTTCCACCCCCGCGACAAACCACCATTTAGTCAGTTATCTATATTTTCAGTATGAAAGTGTAATACACACATTAAAGAAGCAGGACAGTAGAGAAAAAGATGCCAGGAAGCACAGAGAAGGCCTGCGGGCCCCCATGGCTTCCCCTACTCTCCCCGACCTGCCCTGGGCAGTGTGGTCACCCAGCCGGCAGTGTGGGGTCACTCTGCCCTGATGCTGTCACAGCCTCCTCGCAGCATGGCTGTCTAGGAACCACCACTCCACCATTCTGGGAAACACCAGCTATTGGGCAGCCTCCCTCCTTGCTCCAGTTCCCAGAGCCCCTCCCAAAGCTGGCTCTGAAATAGGAGTGAGCATCAGAGACAAACCTATGTCTGAATCCCAAACACGGTCCATCATGGCGAGTGTCCCATTTGTCCATTTGTCACAGATAAAGGCACCAGACAACTGCTGGGCACCAGGCCTGTGAGGGTGAACAAACAAATAGAGCTCTTCCCCCTTGGAATTTGTAATCCGGGAAGGGAGACAGACATAATCAGAAAGGCACACAAATTGTGTGGTTGCAGTTGGCTAGTCACCAATCACAGGTGCCATAGTGCCATGCCCGAGAAGTGCAGGCGGATACCTGCGCCAGAATGCAAGGGGAAGGAGGGCATGTGCTGGCGTCCCACGGGCCCCGGCGGTCAGTTCCCTAGCCGACTGGAGGGCCAGAGGAGAGGAAGTGAACTCCAGCTGAATCTTGAAGGATAGGGCAAGTATGTTGATCAGGGCCATAGAGCAGAGGTGTTCTGGGCAGAGGGGACTGCAGGAGTGAAGACTCACAGGTGACAAAGCTTGAGGTGTGTTTGCCTGGAGGGCAGCGGGCAGGTAGTGCATAGTTACAAGTTGCCAGAGTGTATGGGGGAACAAGCTCTCGAGGGAGGCTGTACCATGCACGCACCTCCTGTAGTAATTGGATACCACCTGTGGCTATAATGGAAGCCACTGACAGGTTTTAGGCAGAACAAGATGCAACTGGATTTCTTGGTTTAAATGACTACTGGGGCTGCCTCTGTACTTGGGAAAAGGAGCCTGGCTGGCAAAGGTAGGTCCTTAGGAAGGAGGCCTCCTTGTCATTATGGCTGCTGGGGGCACTGATGCCAGGAAAAATGAGAGCCAGGATACTCCAGCAGGTGCAGAGCCCGGGGCAGCACCAGTGAGCGCCCACGGGCTGAGTGCTGCCCAGAGGGCTGGCGCTGGTCCCCGTGCCCGAACATGCCTTCCTATAAAGCAGACCTTGGGACCTGGCTGGCTCTGGGCCCAGCACAAGGGTTCTAATTGGCACACATGACATTTGTGTTTTTAAACAAACTGAAAACGTTAGAAGAGTTTGAATCTTGGGTTTTTCTCTTGAAAAAACCCTGGCCAGCACTCCAGCTGGACAGACACGGACTGGAGCTGCTGAGTAGAGACGATCCCTGCAGATAGTGCCCGCATAAATCTTAGGATTGCTGCAGTCCCCGCAGCACCATTTAGCCCCTGTGGGTATTTAAACTTTCACACATTAAAAATCTTTAAACTTCACACACTCTTAAAGAGTCAGCCACCACAAATCCAGGTGAATGTTGGAAAGAGTGACGTGGAGACTGGGGCCTGGAGGAGGAGAGAAGGGCTGTATTTAAGAAATAATGACCAGGTAGATGAGTGCCTGGCGAAAGATGAGGAATCAGTAGTGACTGCGAGGTGATTGGTATGGGCCTGCTAGAGTGACATTCAAACTGAATTCCCCATCTTTCTCCCCAAATTTCCTTTCACTGACTTTCCCTTCACTGACTTTCCCATCTCACTCAATAGCCTTCCAGTCTTCTAGTGAATTAGACCAAAAACTGGGAGACAACAGAAAATTAGCTTTTAAAAAAATCAACTTTATTGGCACATAATTTGCAGACAACAAAAGCCTTAATAGTAAACGTACTTTTGTTCAATAAGTTTAGACACATGTATACAACCTGCAACCACCATCTTGATCCAGATATAAAACATTCCCAAGATAACCCCAAATTTCTTGATAACACTTTGCAGTCAATACTACCCCCACCTCCCTGCCCCATCCTCCCTCCTCATGCAAACAGCCATCAATATACTTTATTTCACTACAGATAACTTTAGTTGTTCTAGAATCTCATATAAATGGAATCATATAACACATATTCTTATGTAGCAGGCTTCTTTAGCTCAGTGTAATGTTTTTGAGATTCATTCATGTGGTTGTGTGTATAAGTGATGGTTCATCTCTTTTGATTGCTGGCTGATATTCCATTGGATTATTATATCATAATTTGTTCACCTGGGCCTTTAGGTTGTTAAAACATTTTTTACTATTATGAATAAAACTGCCATGAGCACTTGTGCACAGTTCTTTTTGGGTATCCATGTTCTCCTTTCTCTTGAGGAAATACCTAAGTGTAAAAAATTGCTAGATCATACGGTATATGTACGTCACTTTACAGGAAACTTCCTTTCTCCAAAGTCAGATTGGAAGACCCCAGATTGGATGATTATGTAGAGTACAAGTAATATTAATGATAAAAAGTAGTGATAAATTGAGCTACATTAAAATTAAATACTTTTTTCATCAAAAACACCATTGAAAGAGTGAAACAGCAAGCTACAGAGAAGAAAAAGAGATTTCAATGCATAGAGACTTGTATCCAGAATCTGTACATAAAACACCTATACTCATAAATAAGAAAAAGAGACACCAAAGAGAGAAATGGGCAAAAGACTTGAACGAATACTTCACATAAGAGGATATCCAAATGGCCAGGAAACATACTAAAATTACATAATATCATTAGTCATCATAGAAGTGAAAATTAAAACTACAACATGATTCTGCTACATCTCCATCAGAATGGCTAAAGTTAAAAAGATTTATGATACTAAATGTTGGTGAGACTGTGCAGCAATAGGAACTCTCATACATTGCTGGGGGAGTGTAAATCGGTGTGATCATTTTGAAAACCTTTTGGTATTTTCAACTAAAGTTGAACAGGTACATATCATCTGACTCAGAAATTTCACTCCTAGGCAAATACCCAATTTAAATATATGAGCCCATGTGCAAGAGAAATGCACAAGATGTTTCATAACAATATTATTCATCGTAGCTCCAATCTGGAAACCATACAGCACACATACAGGAGCACACACACACACACACACACACATATAGAATACAAACAGCAACGAATATAAGTGAACTATAGTAAAAACACCATTGTGGATAAATCTTACAAACATTTCATTGAGTGAAAAATTGAAACACAAAAGAATACATACCCAGGGATTCCAGAACCATGCAAACTAAATTCGTCTGTTTAAGTCAGAGAAGTGTATATTATTTCGGAAGGGAGGAAGGCTTAGTAACTGGGATGGGCATGAGGGAGGCTTCTGTGATTGTAGCAATGTTCTGCTTCTTAAACTGGTGTGTGTACAGTCAGCTCTTGGACAATATGGGTTTGAACTGCAAGGGTCCACTTACAGATTTTTTTCAATAAATATGTGCTATCTGAAAATATATAAGAATTTCTTTTTCACATTATCTTTTCATTTCTAATGTCTAGTGTTAGTAATACGTGTATCATGTAAGACAATACTGACATAGGTACTGACATGATTCTTCTTCTAAACAGATGATGTAAACTTACGATAACAAATACAGTACAGTACTGTAAATGTGTTTTCCTTATGTCTCTTAATAACATTTTCCTCTCTTTAGCTTACTTTATTGCAAGAATGTGTTAATCAACTGTTTATGTTATCAGTAAGGCTTCTGGGGTCAACAGTAGGCTATTAGTAGTTACGTTTTTGAGGAGTCAAATGTTATAAATGGATATTCAACTGCAGGGGGGAGGGTCAGTGCCCCAACCCCCATGTCGTTCAAGGGTCAACTGAACATAGTTCTGTGATAGTTCATTGAGCTGTACAGTTGGGCTTTATTTACTTCTATGTATTATAGTTCACAGTGTAAACTGTCAAAACACATGCATATATCTCAGTTGGGCGCTATTATACCTGCACCATTACCCCAGGAATAAAACAGAGTCTTCCTTAAAGTAAAATTCACACCTAAGGCTTGGTTTTTCAAAGGTTTATTTAATTAAGGGTTTTGAGTAAATTTTAGATTAAAATCAACAGTCAACAGCTTTATTATACAATAATGTATTACTATCTTTTTAAATAAATCATCTTTGTATTAAAATTCCCTCAAATAGAAAGCATTTCCAATTGTAAAACGTTTACCAATTTACCTTTATATTTATGGCTTTTTGTAAGCAAAAGCTGCTGTCACCATGTGTGAGGCACCACCTGCCCTGCAACTGATTTTGGACGGAGATGGCTTTAAGCCAAAAGTCTGATTTTTTTTTTAGCTTAATAAAATAAAGAAGTGGCTTTTTTATTCCCCACGTTGTTAGTCTACACTGTTTGACAGGGTAAACAGCAAATTATGTAAGAAAAAATAGGGCATCAGTTTTAACATTCAGTACAAATAATGATAACTTCTTAATCTTTATTAAATTCATCTGGAACTTAAAATGTTATAATTAATAGCTTTTTACCCAGAAATACCTGCATATTTATTCTGTCTTTGTTAAATGTAAGCTTAGTTATAAATATATAGTTTCATTTTAAAGTTTTGTTTTTTTCATAAAGTCCAGTTTGTTTTTTTGTAAAATCTAGTCCTTTATCCATGGATTTTTTTGACTTAAAACATTTACACACATCTTAGAGTTTAAAAATCACTCTTTTCACTTGGTTTTCCATGAGATTGCAAAAATGGGCCCCCCTCAGGCTGTAGGGATACAGGGAAGGCAGTAGAAAGGAACAAAATGTTATTCAAGACTTTGGTTGTTAAGGCAATGAGTCAGGAAGCTTCCAGTCACCGTGCTGTTGATCTGAATACCCCTGGAATATTATTCCACATCTTTGAGTGGATAACTTCATTTGGCCATGATTCATAGGTGCTGAGTGAGAATCCCTAGAGACCCACACCCCTTTCTCCTCCCACCTCGCTGTGTTCGGGCGTTCAAGGGGAACACCAGCCACACTCCAACAACGGAACAGAGGCACTCAAGCCTAGTGCAGCTGGAGAGCACCAGGAGGCCCTCTCGACCCACGGGGAGCTGCCAGGACTTGGTCAAGCACTATGTGGAGGGCTCCTGGGGCACAAATCAGAAGGCGCACATCCAGAGAAGGGGCTAACAACCTGACACGCCGCAAGCATCCCTTTTTGTTCTGGATCAATTAGTTGGTGCCTCATTGTTTAAATACGAATGTGGCTCCACGTGAATGCCCCTTGCAGTGAGAAAAAGAGACACTGTGGTTAGAACTGTCTTTGTTGAAACACGTAGGGGCTGGAAGCAGGAAAGCCCTAGGCTGGCCATTTGTGAAAAATATACTCCCTTCTGCCTTTCTGCCCTCACCCAAGGTCCCAAAGAGCAAACACTCAGACCAGCCAGCACAATGTTTTCTCTGAGGCTTTATCCTCTAGGTGCAGAGTCTCAGATGGGACGGGAGCTGCTGGGTACCCAGAAGCCCTGATGAGCGCAGGGCCTCTGGGGTGGTCTGGGCCAGTGATGAAGTCTCCCAGGTGGGGGCTTCACAGTGCAGATCAGAGTAAATTCACACACTCCCAGCTTTCAGATGGAAACCTTAATTTACAACCTAAGGGGAGAGAAACTTTTCTAGCTTTCTTAAACTTATGACCTATAGTAGGTTAACTGATGGCCCCAAAGATAGGTCCACACTCTAACCCCCAGACCCCGTGAATGTTCCTTAATACGGCAAAGACTCTGCAGGTGTAACTGAATTAGGGATCTTAAAATGTGGGAGATCATCCTGTATTACCTGGCTGGACCCTAAATGTAATTGCAGTGTCCTTATAAGAGGCAGACGAAGAGAACACACAGACGAGGAGCAGCTAGTGGGACTGGGGAGGCAGAGGCTGGACTGAAGTGGCCACCAAACAAGGAGGGTGACAGCGTCCGCAAGTGAGAAGGGGCAAGCACCACTCGCACGCAGAGCCTCCAGACCGAGCGCGACCCTGCTATGTCTTCATTTCAGCCCAGTGAGCCTAGTTCCGGACTTCCGGCCTCACGAACTGTAAGAATGAATTTCCGTTACTGTCTGTGGATCAGGACAAATTCTAATATACTCCTGGTCATTTTGACAGCAGCCGTAGGAGGCTAGCATTCCACTTCTCAGCCAGACCCCTGGATTCCTGAAGAACACTGTAAAACCTTGGGTTGGCACGCAGGGATTTCCTTTCTATGTACAATTTAGTGACTGTAAATTAAAGTCAGCCCCCTCTTATCATTCAGCCGGCAGGGGAGTTGGCTGTGTGCCCATCATCCCACCAGATAAAGCTCCAGGCCAGGAGGTGGGGAATCCCGACTCACCCTCCCCACAACTCCATAATCCTCATAAAAGAGAGTCTATGTTTTATTTTACAATGAATATAGCTACTGATTCTTGCATAAATATTTTTAAGGGAGAAAGCTTACCATTAAATTTCTTATTCCTCAGAGACTCTACTTAGTTTATATGCCCTCAGATTAATTATAACAAGGTCAGAGGGGACACAGTCAGGGATTAGCTGTCAAACGGTTGTGAGCAAATTCAATTTCCTACCACAAATATGGTTTGCAATTCTAGTGAACATTCATGATTTTCTATAAAAAATATCTTAATAATTACACTTTTCTCCAACGAACACACAAAATAAAACAAGCATTACAGTTTCTATGGCCTCGAGGTTCAGGGTGACATTCTAAAGAGAATTAATAGCTTAGAGTTTTTAAACTACAGGTTACAGAGCATTCCTGCAAATCAAATACTTAAGGTAATAATGACAAGATTAGAATAAGCAGAGAATTATTTTTTCTTTTAAACTTTCTCCTTTGTATGAAGGAAAACCAATATAAGTTTTGTAAAAAGAATGCATACTTGTAAATTATTCAAGCACTGCATGGAGGTTAAAAAGAATTCAAATGCCACTGCTCATAAATAATTAGCATTTACATTAGGAGGGTTTCATTCTAGAATCTTTTCATGCAAGTGTTCCAGAAAGGCTAAATAAATACATTGAAATAGTTTGATAAATATGTGATTGTTTTATATATGCTATTTGTAATAAGTTATTTTATTTAATTTTGTTTGTACTTAAAACTCAAAAAAGAAATCGAAAAGAATCTCAAAGAATTATAAAATTTCAAGTAAATTTCATTCACTTATAAGAAACTTTTTTGTTAGAAGGCCCTTCTATAATTAAAAAATATATATTTTGGAGAAAAGGAACACATTGAGATGAATCATTTTTACATTTCAAACTTCAATTTATTCATTATCATTTGACTCCCTGGCAAGAAAGATGAGGACATTAGAACCAGAGGCTTTCTTTCCCCTCTCCCACATCTTCACGTATTGTGAAATTAATATTTTACGTAAATAGTGTTTATATTTTGGTTTGTAACTATAATTTGTAAAATGTTTTATATTATTATTATTTCATAGGTAAATTTTTTCAAATTTTACCACAGCTTCTCCAGTCCTGAAATCTTCATTTTGATTTACAGAAGTTTAACTTCAAATAAGCCCTTTACCCTCTCTCTACTAATGACATTTGTTTCTTGAAGGTTTTTATTCCCCAAAATACTTATCTTCAACAATATTTCCCCTTAAATTTTCACTCTAACTTGTGACTTATATTTTCTTGCATATTTAAATTTTTCCCAAGGTTTAGAGAAATTAAAAGACTTTACCCAATGTCACATACCTAGTGTGCAAAGGGAGAACGCAAATACAGGCCTAATTTCAAAGCTCACACTGTTGTTACCTATCCATTATCTGATTTCCCCCTTTTGCTCATTAACCATCACTCCCCACCTCTGTAGCTCTGTATCAATACATCTGTTACACCCATCCATCCATCAAACATCTATCTACTTACTTCTTCATTACACCACTTACACACACATACTATGCAAACTTACATACATATATATGTAGCCATTCATCTATCCAGACATTCCACCTGTTCCATCTATCAATCCACCCATTATCATTCCATTCACTTATCTATCCATTTATCTACATTCACTTACCTCAACATCCATATATCTACCCATACATGGATACATACGTACATACATACACTCACCTAGACATTCATCTATCCATCTACTCATCCACAAAGCCACCCATTCACAAATCAGTCCATTCCATTTCCCATGGATCCTTTTATCCTTTCCATTAATTAACTCATCCAAGTAGTTCATCAATTTATCCAATTGCTGATAACTCTGAAACCCAAACCTTCCATTAAATAGGAAGTGGTGTCCTTCTAAGATTCTCTTCTGATCCCGTTCCATTTCCCAGCCATCAGGAGAAGACCACAGCAATCCATGAGCACAATAAGGAGGTCTATGAGTTCACACCCTAATTGTCTTTTCACCCATATGAGAATTCTTGCAACAGAGTCTATAGGTTTTATGGTATCCTATTAAACATGGAGCCCTCTGTTAACAATCTCCCCAGTCACTGAACCTTCCAATCTTTGTGTAGTAAACAATCCCCTCTTTATTAAAGAGTCATCATCCAAGATTACAACCTCAGGCTATGAGGCAGAAATTTTGCCCACATTTGGGCTCCTTTAGACTTCCTCCATCATTGGCCTAATATTATTGCAGGCACAACCTTCCATCAGTCCACTCACTGCTTAGTTCCCTGGCCATCCAGCCAGCACTGAGCATGACTTGCCAATATACACAGAGCTTAACATCTGCTTTCCCCACCTCTACTGTAGCTAAGTGGCCTAGAAACACCACTTCAGTGGACTGCAGTAAGAACGTGAGTGACAGAAGCCAATTTCTCACTCAAATGAGTGATTACAACTAGACTGATTAGATCATTATATTTGTGAAAAATATAAGTCAAAACAAATAAAGAGGAAAGACTATAGAAATAAAAATAAATTTTAAAGACTCTTACAGAGTAGTGTGCAAAACGGAGAGAAGGAAACTATAATCAAACCTAGAATTGAAAAAGAAGAGCAGAAAGGAGAAGGATAAAGAAGAAGTGGATGCTAATAACGATGATAAGGAGTTGAAGGAGGAGAAGAAAGGAGGAGAAAGAGGACTACTAGTGCCTGACAACAAACAAAGTGAACCAGCTCTGTATTCTGGTTGTCTCCCCAAAAATCAATGATATAGCAATTACAGAAATGAGATGGAGAAGGTATAACACAGAAACTGTTGTTAACCCCTGGGGTGGACAAAGATGCAGGATAACAAAGAGGAAAGTTAGTAGCAGGCAGAGGGAGGTAGGGGTGGCAGGTACAGAGGTGAGGGGGACAGGTACAGAGGTGGGGGTGGCAGGTACAGAGGTGAGGGGGACAGGTACAGAGGTGAGGGGGACAGATACAGAGGTGAGGGGGACAGATACAGAGGTGGGGGGGACAGGTACAGAGGTGAGGGGGACAAGTACAGAGGTGGGGGTGGCAGGTACAGAGGTGGGGTGGCAGGTACAGAGGTGGGAAGAAGAGGTGGTGAAGAGATTTTAAATTCTGTTCATTCCACTGTCCCACATTGCCCAGGAAGATGACTGGTGGCCTCAGCTAAATGGATAGGTAAGTGAATGGAATGATCGTGGGTGGATTGATAGATAGAATAAGTAAAATGTCTAGATAAATGAAGGGCTATGTATATATGTATGTAAGTATGTGTCGCATGTGTGTAAGTGGAGTAATAAAGAAGTAAGTAGATAGATGTTTGATGGATGGATGGGTGTAACAGATGTATTGATACAGAGCTACAGAGGTGGGGGTGTGAGGAAGAAATCAGTGGCAACAGCTTGGCTGCTCAGGTATGCCGAGTAATATCAGAGCCATGCGGAGCCGAGATTCTAAAACAAAGGCAGGCTGCGCAGACGCCCAGGCACTTACTCTTCGACCCCATTCTCCTCCAAAACTCTCAGGGTGGCAGATTCCAAGTGGTGAATATAGACTTCCACCATTGCCAGTCTATATCAAGGTGGCCCAACCCTTCAGCTGGGATGGGGTCTCAGGGAAGGCCAAGATGGGAGCCAGGCTTTCATCCCCGCTGGGCAGTACTGAGGCTGGCCTCCCACCCACAAGCATCAGTGGAGACCATCCCCTCACCCACAGTGACAAAGCCTAACTGATTTTTGACAAAGATGCAAAGGAATCCCAAAACATGGTGCTGAAGCAACTGGACATCAACAGGCAAAAACAAAACAAAACAAAATTCTAACTGAAGCCTCATGCTTCATGAAAATGTAGCTCAAACGGGATCACAGATTGGAATGTAAAACATAAGCCTTATTTACAAACTTTTAGAAAAAATACAAGAGAAAATCTTTGTCATTTAGGGCTTAATGAAGAGTTCCTAGACATGACACCAAAAACACAATTCTGAAAAGAAAAAATAAATAAGGTGGACTTCATCAAAATTAAAAACTTTTACTCTGTAAAGAACCTGGGTAAGAGGATGAAAAAACCAGCTGCAGAGTGGGAGAAAGTATTTGCAAACTATGTATCTGACAAAGAACTAGTATCTAGAACATACAAGAGAACTCTCAGACCTCAATAGTAAAAAACAAACAATCCAATACGGACAAAAGACATGAACAGATACTTCCCCTGAGAGGATAGATAGGTGTCAAATAAGCACATTAAAAGATGTTCAGCATTACCAGCCATTCAGGAAATGCAGATTAAACCACAATGAGATATCACTACATACCTGTCAAAATGGCTTAAAAAATAAGTAAACAGTGACAAAACCAAATGCTGGTGAGGATGTGGAAAAACAATCCCTCATACATTGCTGGTAGAATGTAAAATGGTCCAGCCACTCTGGAGAACAGTTTGGCAGTTCCTTTTTTAAAAAATTAAACATGCAGCTACCACATGACCTCACAATTCTACTTCTGGGTATTCATCCCAGAAAAAGAAGAGCTTATTTTCTCACAAAAATCTGTGCATCATTGTGTATAGTAGCTGTATTTGTTATGGCAAAAAACTAGAAATAACCTCGATGGGCAAATGGTTAACCAACTGTGGTAATCCATGCTTTGGAATACCACTCAGCAGGGAAGGGGAGCCAACTACTGATACATACATCACCTGGATGAATCTCCACAGAATTATGCTGAGGGGGAAAATCCAATCCGAAAAGGCGACATATTGTATAATTCCACTGACAGAACATTCGTGAAATGAAAAAAATCACTGCAACAAAAAACAGTTTAGTGGTTGCCAGGGCTTGAGGAAGGTGAGGGGGCAGGAGGGAAGTGGGTGTGGCTATAAGAAGATAACATGCCCGGATTCAAGATGGCAGTGTGAGAGGTGAGACAGAGAATTCTTCCCAAAACCACAGACAGTGCAAAAATGTAGTTAATAACACTAACCCTAAAACAGCAACAGGAAAGAAGGCTGCACCAGACTGCATACAGACCTCACGAACAGAGTAGACCTCACAAAATAGGGCACCAGCTCCACTCCCCTACGACCCCCAACCTCACTCTAGGGGCTGAGCAGCTCCAGAGACTGGAGCTTCTGGGCACTAGAGGGCACCACAAAGAAATATGAAACATCAAAAGAACATGGTACAGAGCAAAATCTCACAAATCCCAGAAAAAGAGCCAAATGAAACGAACTCACCAGTCTTCCTGAAAGAGAGCTCAAAATAAAAATCATAAACATGCTTATAGGGGTACAGAAAAATATTCAAGAACTATGGAATGAATTTAAGACAGAGATTAAATCATTAAGAAATTCCATATCTGAAATGAAACATACAATGGAGGGATTTACAAGCAGATTAGATGTAGTAGAAGAGATGGTAAATGGAAATGAAATTAGAAAAGAGGAATAGAAAGAAGCTGAGGCACAGAGAGAAAAAAGAATCTCCAAGAATGAAAGAATATTGAGAGAACTGTGGGACCAATCCAAACACAACAATATTTGCATTATAGGGGTACCAGAAGAAGGAGAGAGAGAAAAAGGGATAGAAAGTGTCATTGAGGAGGTAATTGCTGAAAACTTCCCCAGTCTGGGGGAGGAGACAGTCTCTCAAGCCATGGAGATGCACAGATCTCCCACCACAAGGGACCCAAGGAAGACAACATCAACATAAAATAATTAAAATGGCAGAGATCAAGGATAAAGATAGACTTTAAAAAGCAACTAGAGAGATCCACTTCCGGGAAGATGGCGGTGTGAGCAGGGCGGCAGAAATCTCCTCCCAACACTATATTTATCTACGAAAACACAGCAAATACATCTATTCCTAAAAGAGAGACGAGAATACACAGGAAAGTGCACAGCGTGCAGCTACACCCGAGAGCACTCGGCACCCCAGGAGGTGGTCTTAAAGAGCCCAGCTGACATACATGGCAACTATCAGTGACCAATTATATAGCCATCAAAAGACAGAGGAATATGGTTCAGACCAAAATCAACCAGACAACCCCAGAGAGGGAGTCTGAAGGGATGGAAATGCACAGCTTCCCTGAAAAAGAATTCAGAATAAAAGTCATAACCATGCTGATGGACCTACAGAGAAATGTGCAAGAGCTGAGGGAGGAAGTGAGGGAACTGAGGAAAGACAATACAGAAATCAGACAAGCGATCAACGGGCTTAACAGCAGAATGGATGAGATGCGAGAGACTGTTAATGGAATAGAAAACAGAGAACAGGAGTACAGAGCAGCTGAGGCAGAGAGAGATAAAAGGATTTCTAGGAATGAAAGAATATTAAGAGAACTGTGTGACCAATCCAAACGGAACAATATTCTCATTATAGGAGTACCAGAGGAAGAAGAGAGAGAAAAAGGGATAGAAAGTGTCTTTGAAGAAATAATTGCTGAAAACTTTCCCCCGCTGGGGAAGGAAGTAGTCTTGCAGTCCACCGAAGCTCATAGATCTCCCAACACAAGGGACCCAAGGAAGACAACACCAAGACACATAATAATTAAGATGGCAAAGATCAAAGATAAAGACAGGGTATTAAAGGCAGCTAGAGAGAGAAAAAGATCACTCATTAAAGGAAAACCTATCAGGCTATCATCGTATCTCAACAGAAACCTTACAGGCCAGAAGAGAATGGCATGATATATTTAACGTAATGAAACAGAAGGGCCTCGAACTAAGAATATTGCATCCAGCACGATTATCATTTAAATATGATGGAGGGATTAAACAATTTCCAGATAAACGAAAGTTAAGAGAATTTGCGTCTCATAAACCACCACTACAGGATATCTTAAATGGTCTGCTTTTGCTATGATTTTTTTTTCAGACATCTTTTAGCCTTAGGTGTGCTTCCTCTAGAGCAGTCCATTTAAGATATCCTGTAGTGGTGGTTTATGAGACGCAAATTCTCTTAACTTCGTTTATCTGGAAAATTGTTTTAATCCTCCATCATATTTAAATGATAATCGTAAGCTGGATGCAATATTCTTGGTTCAGAGGCCCTTCTGTTTCATAAAGTTAAATATATCATGCCATTCTCTTCTGGCCTGTAAGGTTTCTGTTGAGAAGTCTGATGATAGTCTGATGGGTTTTCCTTTGTAGGTGATCTTTTTTCTCTCTCTAGCTGCCTTTAATACCCTGTCTTTATCTTTGATGTTTGCCATCTTAATTATTATGTGTCTTGGTGTTGTCTTCCTTGGGTCCCTTGTATTGGGAGATCTATGAGCTTTGGTGGACTGCGAGACTACTTCCTTCCCCAGCGAGGGAAAGTTTTCAGCAATTATTTCTTCAAAGACACTTTCTATCCCTTTCTCTCTCTCTTCTTCCTCTGGTACTCCTATAATGTGAATATTGTTCCGTTTGGATTGGTCACACAGTTCTCTTAATATTCTTTCCTTCCTAGAAATCCTTTTATCTCTCTCTGCCTCAGCTGCTCTGTACTCCTGTTCTCTGTTTTCTATTTCATTAACAGTCTCTCGCATCTCATCCATTCTGCTGTTAAGCCCGTCGATCGCTTGTCTGATTTCTGTATTGTCTTTCCTCAGTTCCCTCACTTCCTCCCTCAGCTCTTGCACATTTCTCTGTAGGTCCATCAGCATGGTTATGACTTTTATTCTAAATTCTTTTTCAGGGAAGCTGTGCATTTCCATCCCTTCAGACTCCCTCTCTGGGGTTGTCTGGTTGATTTTGGTCTGAACCATATTCCTCTGTCTTTTCATGGCTCTATGATTTGGTCACTGATAGTTGCCACGCATGTCAGCTGGGCTCTTTAAGACCGCCTCTTGGGGTGCCGAGTCCTCTCGGGTGTAGCTGCATGCTGTGCGCTTTCCTGTGTATTCTCGTCTCTCTTTTAGGAATAGATGTATTTTCTGTGTTTTCGTAGATAAATATAGTGTTGGGAGGAGATTTCTGCCGCCCTGCTCACACCGCCATCTTCCCGGAAGTTCTGAACCACTGTGTTTTATACTTAATATCAATATAAGATTGTATATTAACTATACTTCAATAAATAAATAAACAAAGAATATTAGTACCTACAGAGACCCACCAGAGTACAGGCCATGTGAGAACACAGCGACAAGATGGCTATTTGAGAGCCGAGGAAAGAGGTCCCAGGAGAAACCAAAGCTTATGATATCTTGATCTTAGAGTTCCAGCCTCTGGAACTGGGAGAAAATGAATTTCTATCATTGAAGCAACCTGTAGGTAGTATTTTGTTATAGCATACCTAGCAACTAATACATGGCCCAAAGTAGAATTTATCTAAAGAGAAAATTCACCATAAGTATGTATGTAATGCCATCCAATGTATTAGGGATCATGTTAAAGTCTAGGTGTAATATCCACGTTAAAAAATACACCTGTTAAGGAAGAATAACAAAAACTGCTGTAACATCCACTCTTTCTCAGTTAATGCCTTTGCAAGTAATTTCAGGATTTGTTCAATGCAAGAAATTGGGTTATTTAATCAATTCACCTTATCATGCAGTGGTGTATGTCCTTGGTGGCCTTGAGGATGAAGATTCCCCTGACCCCTCTCCATCTGCCCCCTAGTTACCCCAAAATACTTATATGCTGAGAAAAAATAATGGGCTCCCTAAATCGACACAGCTACAAGTTGACTAATCCACCTTCCAACCAGATTTCTGGCCCCAAGACTCTAAATTATAAAACGGTAGAACCACTATTAATCTCCTATAGCCTTTGCAAGTTTTCTTAGTTTCCTGGTTGCTGTAGCAGTTTTAATGCTATTGGGTTTCTGAAGTTAAACAAATGGCCCAGCATTTTATGAGTCACACCATTTTTCAATGGGTTGAAATAATTTACACCAGTGATTTCTACCTTTACAAATTCATAATAATTTCTTTGGGAATAAAACTCATATATTACAATATTTTTTTAAGTTACACAGTGTATACAGGATTTTCTACAATGTTTGCACCACTTGCTAAAATTAAGTAAAAGTAACAATCATACACTCTCAAATTAGAAGCAAGGAATTTATAAATAGCTTTTCTCCAAGAATATTGTGAAAATAAGAATCTGGTTACTTAGTACAATTTGAAAAAGATATCTTAATAAGCTGCCACACCAAAACCTCAAATGTTTTAGGGTTACTCATGTATTATTATGTGGAAATAGAATAACAAAGAATGAGGAAAGTCTGCTCTCTGTACTCCTCTAACACAGTTTACCATTTTTAGAATATTTTCTGTTTTCACTTTAACATAGCTATTTGCAATTCTTATTTCCCTAATACATTATAGTAATGAGAAAATTACTTTATATTGTTTTGATTCCTACATAGTATTCTAAGTGACTCATGCACAATGTGTACTTCTAGACTGAATGAAACCAACTATACTCACATGTATATACTCACTGAAAAATCACAGGATTTTCTACAGAAAGGCTGATGATTCCATAGGGACTACAGGAACATAGTATTATTTCTGTCAGTTCAAAAATTAATGACATGCTCAAACTAGTCTTCATCATTGACGTAAACCTTGTCAGATAGCTATAAGATTGCTATAAACTGAGAAACTAAGCTTAAATTACATAGAAGAAAAAAATCCCCAAGGAATTATTCTTTTATAATTATTAACATCAAAGGACAAATTTAGTGGCATTAATCTAGGCTTGAAAGAAGGAGTACTAACTTTGAAGATTGTTCCACAGGGATCAACTTTTAAAACCAGTGCAACTGAAAATGTAATATTCGCCATGTCTAAGGCAAACATATTTGAAAACTGCTAGTATAAAATAATCTAGTCTTTTCCCAAATTAGTGGCTCAAGAGGCTCATAGAAAATGAACTCAGGGCTCCAAACTATTGATCAGTGGTGGGGAGAACCTCTTGTATACTGTATCACAAGGGATCCTTCCCAATGCTAACCCACTGAGTGATTTAGTGTATGTGTGTGTGAAATGGTGGTAGAAAATGGTGGGTAACAGAACAAAAAAAAAATACGAATGCAAAAATTATTTTACTGCTAATGTGACAGTTGTATGACGACACCTTCAAAACACAGAACTTAAAGAAATGGAATATGTAAAACATAATATAAACAGTATGTCAAACAAACCAGGAACTTCTGAGTGCTTGGGTTGATGGAATTTAGATCCTAAGACATAGAGCAGACCCTCAAATATTAGCCTATACACATTCAGTTTCCTGGTTTATTTGGTCCTGCACATTCAACTGAGGACAGAAAAAATCATAAGATAGAGCAAGTGAAGCTGGCATGAAGTGGAACACTGGCAGGATTAAAAAAATGAGTAAACTGAGGGCAACTCACGGACCCAAGCCACAGAGAATCTTGAGGGGTTTTCATGAGAGAGAAAGGGAACCTATTGACATTGGGTTAGTCACTAATGAATATGTGGAAAAAGTGTGACTGGGGGTCAGGAGATGGAAAGCAAAATCAAGGTTATGGAACTTAGGAGACTGTTCATAGGCATCCAACCTTTATACAAATTATATGAACATTCAAATACCAAATTCCTCCTGCTCCCAGCAATCTGGACAGACATTTTCTAATATCATTTTAACTTAATTTTCACATAGTTTTATACTGATGGGAAATAAATTCACAGTTTTGCTTCTAAAACCAGTATGCTATTAGAGCAACCAACACATAGACCTCTTGTCAATATTCACTCTCACTGATAGTCCGATATTATATAAGACATGAGAATTTCCAACATCTAAATGTTCTATATTTCTCTGTCTTTTTTGAGCATTACTAGCTCATAAGAACAGTGCCACAGAAGCAGATAACGGTAACACTTCTAATGTGAGCAGTTAGTGCTCTAAAATAGAATTTTATTTAGCTCATCAACCTTCACTTATGTACTTAGAATAAGTCAGCAGAATACATCCATGTAGAAAAGAAACTAACATGGCAAGGTGTTCTCTTTTAAATGAAATATAGTTGATATACATTATTATATTGGTTTCAGGTGTACATCATAGTGATTTGACAGTTTTCTACATTATTAAATTTTCACCCCAATAAGGACAGTTGTTGTCAACAAAAAAAAGATATTACACTATTATTAAATACTTTCCCCATGTTGTACTTACATCCACATGACTAATATATATTATAATTGGAATTTTGTGCCTCTTTATCCCCTTCGCCTATTTCACCTACTCCTTCCACACCCCAACACCATGGTAACCACCAGTCTCTTCTCTGTGTCTGTAAGCCTATTTCTGTTTTGCTCATTTTGTTTTTTAGATTCCTCATATAAGTGAATCATATGGTATTTGTCTTTCTTCACTTGGCTTATTTCACTTAGCATAATACATCTGGGTGCATCCTTGTCACAAATGGCAGGATTTCTTTCTGGGGTTTTTTTTTTTGGCTGAATAATATTCTATTATGTATATATATGTACCACCTCTTCTTTATCCATTCATCTATTGATAGACACTTTGGCTGCTTCCATATCTTGGCTACTGTAAATAATGTGGTAATAAACATAGAAGTGAATATACCTTTTCAAATCTGATTTTGCTTTCTTCAGGTAGAATTAGAAGTGGGATTACTGGGTCATATCATACTTCTATTTTCAGTCTTTTGAGGACCTTCCACACTGTTTTCCACAGCAGCTGCATCGATTGACATTCCCACCAACAGTGTAGGAGGGTTCCCTTTTCTCCACATCTTCACCAACACTTGCTATTTCTTGTCATTTGGATAGTGGCCATTCTAACTTGTATGAGGTGAAATCTCACTGTGGTTTTGATTTGCATTTCCTTGATGATTAGCAATACTGAGAATCTTTACATATGCCTTTGACCATTTATATGTCTTCACTGGCAAAATGTCTGTTTCAGGTCCTCTTCTCATTTTTTAATTGGATTATTTGCTTTTTTGGTGTTCAGTTGTATGAGTTCTTTATATATTTGGGATACTAGCCCCTTATCAGATATATGAATTTGTAAATACATTTGCCCATACATTAGAAGAGGCATTGGCAGTAATCCCTTGAACATTAGCATTAGTAATTTTTTTCCGGCTAGGTCCTCCAAGCAAGGAAAAACAAAAGCAAAAAATAAGCAAGTGGGACTACCCCAAACTAAAAAGCTTGTGCACAGCAAAGGAAACCATCAACAAAATAAAAGGTGTTCTTTTTTACTCTTATATATGTGGTCAATTTAGGATTGCCGGTATGGATATTGAAGTTCTTCACTAGTTCAACTGTAGGTTGTTTTGAGAAACCTAAAAACCATGACCTAAAGAAAACAAAATGCATCCCTAGTTTTTTAAAATTAAGATTTTAATAGTTTGTAATCCTTGAACTACAAAATTCCCTTTATTTGTTGCTACCATTCCAAAGCTATAAAATTGGCATAAATTCTTCTCAATGAAATGTGGTGCCATCACAGATGGGGAGTTTAAGAGTCAGTCTTGCACAGAGAGTAGGTGTTAGAATCACAGTGCCACAACATTTCTGATAAGCAGCATGATACTCTTCCTTCTTGCAAACAAACCAGGTGATAATTTGAAAATTTTGCACCTATCCTGGTACCTGCAACAATATTTGTCACAAAGTTTAAACAACATGCTCCCAATTTGTATCTCTCTAGATTGAATGTTATGCTTGTGTTTATGTTGCCTCCTATAATAGTAACAAAATCAGTACAAGATCTGGAATTATAGTAGGTGAAATAGCCAATTATAATTATACACACACATATACATGGTACATATGAAATACTTTTGTTTTTCTAAGTGGATGCTAAGTTTCAGCTGCCTTCACTATTTAATTAGATTTTTTTCTCAAAGATTCACAAAGGAGATTCACAGCTTCTATCAAATGTTTGAAAATGATTCAGAGCACTTTATTTCACAAGAAAATTCTGCACTTGGGATTTGCCTCCGAAATAATTGTCACTTGAGTTTTATTTCAGGATTTGGACATTTTTTTCCAAGGTAATTTTTTTTTAATTAGGAGAACTATTGGATTTTATGTGACTAATAGGATATAGCACTACAATTTTAACTCTAGAATGGATAGAAGGCATACTTTTATCCTTTTTGTTATGACAGAATAAAATACAATAATGTTGCCAGTTTATTAAGTAATATGGCCACCTATAGCATCAACTCACTAAATCAAAAAGCCATCAAATCTCTGTGATATCTTAAATAGACTAAAATTTTTTCAATTTATTATATCCTGCTTCCCCAGTGCAAAATTTCCTTACTGACTTTGAAACAGAAATTCTCCTCATCATCCAACATACCTCCCATTATTCCCCAGCACCACCGCTGCCTTGGCCGTTTTTATCTTGCTGTCTTTAAATAATTTATCTTCTACCTCTCCTTGACCAGCATTACACTTCACTTTGAGAATGTTCTGCCTACTCTCTCTAGAGACCCAAACATCACTTCCTTGGTGATCCACATGCGTAAGTGACATGCTATTCCAATAAGCAAATCAAGAAATGGTATTAATGATAATTATTATAATTGCCTAATTGCTTTTATATTACATGAGTATAGAAAAGTTAAAACTTTATAACAAAATCTTGTGTAGATGCAAAGCCTCTTAAGTCACTTAATAAAGAAAATTGTTAACATTTTACTGTACCCTAATACTGTTTCAGAAATCATGTAAATGCAGATAATTTAGGCTTAAAACAAAGCATCAGGTGAGATGTGAGTGCGTCTCTGTTCCTGTGTATCTGCTCTTGCCATGCTGATTTAAACTGGCAGTTGCTGCAGGCTCAGTTGCTCCCTTTGACTTTAGTGCCAAACACATGAGGCAACCTCAGAATGAGAACAAACGCCTCAGAGAGAAGGGCTCACTAGACTGCAGGACTGTTCACCCTCAAAGAGTTCTTTCTCAGGAGATTTCCTAAGGGCAATTTGCAAGTGTTTGATTACAGAATATCCCTTTTTGATCTAACTTCTCCCCTTCCTCAGATGAAATGTGAACTTGGAGAGGTGGTAATGCTGCCAAACAGGCTGAGTCATGGAGAAATGGAATGGATGGGAAGAACCTTGCAGGAACTGAGGGAAAACAAGTAGAGTCAGTCCTGGCAGTAAGAGTGCCACGTTTCAAAAGCAACAGAGTCAGAAAAACTAAGTAGGGGGCAGGGCAGAGAAGATCTTCAAATAGGATGGAGTTTGTGACTGATACCACACCACTAAAACAATGGTATTTTTTGTACTTAAAGTAGCATGGTAGGCTAGATACTGGGGTAAGGTAAGTGTTATATAATAATAATTACTACTTCAGAAAGAATCCTCATACTTGGATGACAGGGGGAAAATGGCTTAGTTTGTGCTAACTTTGAAAAGATGGGGCCTGGACTAGAGGCCTTCTCCAAGCCACTTTTTTCGGAAGAGAGGTGAACTGAATCCCCATTTAAGTTGGCAGTTTGGAGGATGAGAGACTTCTAGTTCAAAAACTCTGTTAATACATTTGAATGTGGGGATTCTACAAACATTTAATTCTGTTAATTAATTCAACAACAATAACAAATACTTACCAACACCTTTCCGGGTCAGACTGCTTAAGTGCAGGATGACCTGTGTTGATCCTGGCCAGCACTGAGAACGGCTCTATTGAGCATGCTTTTCTAAGGTTCTTTATATTTCTTTTCTACTGTTCCCAAGCCTTCAGTAAACTCTTGTTAAACATTACAACCTGTTCTCAGTGATTCCTACAGGGAACTGAAAACTTGGCTCTCTGCCCAAACTTAAAACGAAGCAGTGTGGACCAGCAACAGCTGCCTGAGAGAAGTTCATCTTAAGACAAAGGATCAGATGACATGCTTCAGAGCACCTGGTAAACTGTGAGTGGTGTGGAGAGCAGGAGTCTAAAGCCAGATGGCTGCTTGATGTGGCAAGAAGTTCTGAAGTAGGGTGATCTGGTAAAAGCCTGGACAATAATGTAGTCCAGTAAATTCCAGCTACATTCTGTGCATTAGAAGGAAAGGTCATGGGCCACATTACAGCTGGATTCTAGGATACTTTACTAACATTATAACTAGATTAATAATAACTTCACACATAATTATATACATATTAAGAACATGTTAATGCTTTTTAAAAAGGTAAGTGGATCCAAGACATTTTCATTTTGGTGCATTTTAACAATTTAATATTCCATGGCTTGAAAAAATGCAAAGGATATATAACTCTCAAACTGAGTAATTGCATGTATTCACCTATTCATTTCAACTTCTAAAATCCTCTAATTCAAAGTTAATGCTCCTTCCCTCAGTAAAATCATTATTTCCCGAATGCTTAAATTAGTCTCCTGCACTCTGCCCTCTCAGAGGCAGGCAAAGTCAGCCAATGCGGCAGCAAATCTAGAAGTGAGCCCAGCCATCATTCTTGGACTCTGTGAAGCAGGAGTATGCACAAATGAGCAAACGAGGGAAGGAAACAAGAAACAGAGAGGAAATAAACGAAGGGAAAGAATGGTAATGGTAATAGAATAGGGAGTCTTTCCCTTCTCCTTTCCTCCTTTCTAGACATTGGTGCAACTCTAGGTGCACTGTAAGTATTAACGAACTCTACTCTGGACACCCCTTCAGAGGTATATGCATACGTGATGTAAGTTAACATATTGTAACCCCACCTCTTAGAAAGAAATTATATCTTATTTGTGCTTGTAGGAGCATCCAAGGATGCTCCAGAAGGAATAGGACATCCAAGGATATTTCATATTTATACTTTTTTAAAAATATAAAATTAAAATTTTGTTGGTAAGGGCTACAATACTATGCATTTCTTTTCCCCTTTGTCTACATAGTGTTCCAAGGAAGTGCAATATATTTAAAATTAAATAATATAATATAGCTTTATCCCTATCATGTATGTTTACAATTTTCATTTTTCCAAGGCACATTTTCTAAATTTATATTTTTAAAATTTTGCAAATCAAGAAACTAAAAACTGAGATATTTCTGTATTTGTAAAATAAAAACATGGTACAATTATAATTATTAGTTTAATTAGAATTATTTCACAAATGCTAAAAATATAAATTGCTGGTGACTTTTAATAATTTCATTGTTATTACACTGTATGTAAGATCTTATATTGTGATAAATTTACCACTATTTTAATTTAATAGAATATAGTTATATACTTACAGGACTATGAATTTTATTATAACTGAAATTCTTTCTAAGATTTGGCATAACTGTAATTTTTGCCAGCCATAGTATAAATTATAAGACCTTAATAGTTACAAGTCTTAAATCCTTACTTAAACTTTTCATCAAATTTACCTCAGCAAGTCAAAAGATAGGTATATTTTCTTTCACTTACAGAGATTGAATCCATTCAGAAATATGAGTCAGAATTGAGTCAGAAAGTTGAGTAAGAAAGACATGGATTTTACAACATGGAAAATGAATGAATAACTGAATATTTTCCCAATTGGCAGTGAGTTTTTCTAAACAGACAGAGAAGTCTAATTTTCATCTTATTTCATTCATTTTTTTCAGTGGCAACTCATGTACTTGACTTTAAACCTTTGTTGAGAATGAAAATTTGTATTTTAAGACTATTTGTTGTTATAATGTCCCTGATACCTAATGTATATTTCACAAACAGCTTACATTCTACTCTATAATTTACAAAAATATATTCCTTGGTTCCTTATACTTATATTCTTTGGTAATTACATCATATTTTATCATTTAATATACAAACATTCCAAATTCTGTTGTGTGCTCCATTGGTTAAGAAAGAAAAGACTATTATTTCCAAAGTCCCTTACTTACATAAAGGATCTTATTGAATTTGATGTCTCAAATAACACACTTGACAATTTTACTGTTGTCAGTGATAAGAGTGCAGCTCAAACAAAACAAATGTCCTTTGCTGTCAAAGACAAGGATATCTCATGTCTTGAATACCATCACAGACAGGAAATTACTAGCACTGGTTTGAAACAGGGATTTCAGGAAGGAAAAGGGAACGGTTTCTTGACAAACTACATTCTTTAAAAATTGTCCATCAATCAAAGGAGGAAAAAAATCTTTAGATTGTATGTCAACTCTTTTATCAGATGCATATGGTTATTCCAAGTATTTTCCATACAAGAAAAGCCCTGGAATTATAATCAGAAAGGCATATTCTGAAAATCTTAATGAGTTTTATTCTTTTTGTTGAAATACTGTTAACTCACATGTAATAAAATGAAACTATATGGGAACATGAATGTTAACTATTATTTTAAATCATGTTGGTTAAACACAATGGTAAAACGTGAAAATTTTTGAAAATAAATAGACCTGGACTGTTCTAATTTTTTAAAATGTAATCAGAATTTATAATACATGTGTTTAAATGTAAAAAATGCATGTGATAAATAAGTCACCCAAATATATTAAAGTTCACACACTAGGAATACAGCTTTGGGTATAGTCTCTCAACATTTAGTGTTTGTAATGCCTTGATACGTTATTTGGGGTGAAATCTTAATTGACTTGCAATTGATTGTCCAGTTACTTTCGCCTCCACAGCAGCAAGACATTTTATTGCATTCTTTCTTTTGCACGTTATCTTTTTATCAAGATATACTATAGCGAGTGTGCTCAGCACATTTTGAAAAGGAAAATTTCTGAGTTATCAATTGCCTTTATAATGTGGTGAGAAAATTAATTAAATGTATTATAGCATATTATTGACTGGAAAGCTTCAATGTTATTATTTACATTTCTCAAAATATTGCTACATATCTCAAAGGCAAATCTGATTTATGAAACAAATCCAAGTCCATGAGAAATGAGGTAACAAAACAGTTGCTCACAAATGAGTAGGATTTAGTCAGTACTCCTTGGTAACCCATCCTATCAGTAAGTTATTACAGAACTCATATATACTTCATGAAAAAAACACATAAAATGGAAATGGAAAAAATATCACATTACTTTGTCTCCAAAATTAATAGAATAAGAACATAAAGATTTAGGAAGCATTTGTATGTTTGGGGCTCTGTGTGAGTGAGGTGTTAGATGAATTACCTAACAAAGAGCCTATGCTTAAACCTGTAACTGAACTGGAAAAATATTGTCACTAATGGAAAAAAGGGCAGAGGCTTTACATCTTTCCCGTATTCTTTCTCGCTGTGAAGTCAATGGGGCGAGAAATATAAGCAAGTACAGAACAAAGATTCATGACTGAGAATTCACTGAGAAACAGTTTAACATCTTAGAAAGAACAGAGAAGGCATCCTTAGTCATTAATTATCGAAAGTCACAATAAAAAGCATTGCATTGAGCCTGTTATCCTCTAACTTGGGAGCATTTAGCTGAAGGCAATATTATGTAGGACTCTGAGCTGGGATTTGGGTGTCAAACAGCATAGGCTCTTTTTCTGGTTCCGTCACTCCAGTGTTTTATAACCTTGGCAAACCAATTAATCTCTCTTAGCTTTCATTTCTCCATATTGACAAATGGCACTAATAACTACAGTCCTGAAGTACACCTATGCCTGCAAGTCAATTTCTGCTGCTTTAGACACTGCATTGATGAGCCTCATATAATGACTTACAGTAACTTCCTGCAAGTCATCAATGGATTAGAATCACCACAGTACTCCATTAGTTACTCATAGTCCTCTCAAAGTAAAGATCTGCTCAGTGATGAGTCTGAAAGTTTTACAATAAGTTAAAAGGCTTATATTTGCCAATTCTTCTAGGTAAAAGAAAGAAGGCCCTGACTTACAAAAAAAAAAACAAAAACCCTATCTTATAGCCACTTAGATGAACAAGTTCAAGCTGTCCAGGAAAGCTGACTTGAAGAGAAAAGAGTATTTCCTTTTATAGTCAGACAAAAGTATTTAAATGGTATTGACTGGAATATCTTCTTCCATGGTGCTGATAGACTTTTATATAAAATTTCTGGATATTTATGTCTACAATGAAAGATACTCCTTATGAAAACAAGCCTTATTCTGTATTTAGAGCATTACTTGATCTTACAATGAATACCTAAAAAATCATTCATAATTTTTATAATTATTGATAATGCAAATAAAGAAAAAGCTGAATGTAAATTTAGGATATATTTTACTGTTATTAAATATTTAAAAACTGAAAAGCCCAAACTTTTTATTATTATAGTTAGACTTATTCTAGCAAAAACATTAAATGTAATAATACTATTATACTCCCTGCTTCTCAGACGGCCATTGGCTTTTCCGTTCCAAAGTACCTCAGACATGTTCTCACTAATGGTATTGACATGTATACTAGACACTTACTAATCTTTTCACCTTGTTGTTCCTTTGGACAGTATGCTCTTCCTGTGAATGTTCAAGAAGCTGAATCCTTTTCATCATTCAGATCTGAGCCCAACTATCATCTTTTCAGAGTCCTGTGCTGACCATCCTATTTAAAATCTATCCCCAGTTACATTCTGTCACATGATAGTGTTTATATTCTTCAGAGTACTTATTGCTCTCAGAAATTACCTTTCTTAAATCACTGGTTATACATTTATCTGTGTCTCCAGTACAGTCTCGCCAACACAGGAAATTTGCTTCAAGACTAGTATCTAGGGATGAGACTAGGACGATTCTAGACTTAATTGCTGGTGGTCGTATTTAGAGATAAGGTGTTGTGAGCCTATTTATCTTCAGCTTTAAGCCTTATAGTCAATTGGCACAATAGAGAAGTTCCATATAGTTTACATAGTACATTGTTATTTAACAAGAAACTTTTCTGAATAGGTGAGCTTGAGGTGGGGTACAGGGCATAATTTTCTTCACTTCACACCTGGCTGAGAAAATACATCTCATTCCAATTATACATGAAATACTGTTTACAGAGAAAAACATGTTTCTGAAATAATGTCAGACATCAAATTTATAAACTTAAGCCAAAGACAAATGATGATTGTGTTACTACCTTGCTAATAATTTGCTTGCCTAACTGTAATGTTCAATATTGTAAGTTTACATAATTGTTGTATAGATATAACAAATTTCTTTGTGTTAAAATTGATCAAATGTTTAACAAAATTATCCTTCTCACTTAGAAATTAGTAGAATTACTTGTATCTTCCAGTTTTTGGCCAACTAGATTCATTGGCTTAAGTTTGTTTTGTTTTGTTTTTAGACAAGCAGAAACCCAATTCACAGGAAATAAGCATCTCGGTTTCAAGGACCTGAGGATCATACTCTTTCCATCTTTCACATCTGCTTCTTTCTGATAATCTGTTTAAATGATCTTTCTTAACACACCTAACAGCTCTACCACTCAGTCCATATGAAAGGAAGATGATGACCACCAGCAGCCCCTTAAATTCCCATGAAAGAGGTTTAATCACATGAGGAAGAAACCAAATTTCAGATCAAATTTCAATCTCTGTTTTCCTCTCTCCATTTCTCCAGCCCAACTTCAAATTCCTCCCACTCTACCTCACTCCAAAAAGCATTTGGGATTGCCTCTGTGTTGTCCATTACCCATCCCAGGACCAATCAAATGCCCTTAAGAGCCTCAGTGATGGATTTCCTATACAGTTAAGGGAATTCTTTTAGAAAGCAGTGTAATCCCCCAAATTACACTGGGTCAAGGTGATAAACCCAGTATGCTCTCCTAAGGTATCCGGATTTTAACAGTTGGTAATTCAGGGTCATTTAAGGTTTTCTATCTAAAATTTGGCAGTGTAATCTATGCTTTGTAATGAAAATTAATGGCAGTGGGAGAATAGTGTAGAGCTAGATAGATCCTGCTGATAGGCACAAGAGTCAGGAAGTTATTTTAATGGTTCAGCACACAGATGTTGAGTTTCTAACTTAAAGCAATGTCAGCAAGGTTGTGATTGGATAGGACAAATTGAGAGATATTTCAGGAAGAATCATGACAAGGCTCAGTGAAGGATTGTGAAAAGTAAGGGACGGGCAAATGTTAAAGATGACTTCTTTCTCTTTTGAGTCATAAAGTGGATGGTATTTTCATGCATTGATACAGTCAGAAGAGTAGATTTGGACTATGGATAAGGTGAGGACAATGAGTTCAGGGAAGAAGAGAGATACATAATAGATAAAATCAATGTAAAAAACACAAGGAAATCCTGAGATTTACCACAAAGAAATATGAATCTAACTCTACACACTGACTAATTGGAAAAGTCTGATTGTAAGTTTTTTCAAAAGTGTGGGCCAAGGATATCATAATACTGTATCATAATACTGGTAAACATTTTTTAAAACTCCCTCTAAACTCTTACGCTCCCTAGTTTTATTTTCAGGTTATTATGAATCTCTCATTACTTCCACTTTGTCCCAGCACTACTGCACTGTCACACCGCTCACCTTTCACTGCATTCCCTCCAAATTTTGACACATTTCCACCGGCTAGTCACTTGGAAAGTGTCATCCATTATTCATTAACTGCATTTCTTAAGATGATTATTTCGCTTAGAACCTTGGTAAATAAAGCCTTCTTTTTAACATTTCATAGATTTGACAGTTATCAATGTATGTAACCAATATAAGAAATGATAAAATCAATGAAAAATGCTAAAGTAAAGTTGACTGAATCAAGCTGGGTCTAATGCAGGAGGAGACAACATAAGGGCCTAAACACTGGGAGGCAAGGATCATTGACAGTTACCAAAAGAGGCAAAATAGAGAAATTATTCCAAAAGATTAGAGCTATGCTAAGTTAAATGTGAAGAATGAATACAATGATGTTAATATATACTACTGATAAGCTTATTTCATTCACAGTTAAAAGTGAATGTTATCAAGTTACACTCAACTGATCGCTAAATTACCATGTTTCAATTAAAAGAATATTACCAAATGACCTTTTATTTGTCATTGATACCTTCACACATGGGAATGTGAACAAAGACCATATTCACAATTATTTAAATAAACTCCATGGAACCTCTGTAGACTTTGAAATGTAAACTACCTCAGGAAATATGTTAGGAAAAATAGTCATGTAAATTATAAACCTTACCACATTAACAGTCAAATTAAACAGATTCCTAGCTATAAATATGTACACTGAAATCATCTTGGGAAGTTTCCATAAGTCCAAACAAACTTATTTGCCAAGCCAAAATTCAGCACACATTCTGGAACGTGTTATTTTTCTCCCTTCCCCTCTTTTTCTCCCTCTGCTCTTTCACTCTTTTTCTCTCTCTGACAAACAAACAGTTGTTATTCACCATTAAAGACACTTTAAATCCTACCATTAATCTAAGAAAGAGGAAAGAATGAATTCGCTTATATTTTTTAAAAGTGGAGAAATAAACCAAAAACACACAAAAAGGTTTTTGGGAAAAAGGAAGCAGAGTTGACAGGATAACAATAAATATTTTCCACACTATATATGTACCATTACCAGTGAGATTTACACTACCTTTAAATGTTTTTATGATGTTAATTAACATTCTTTTTACTTCCAAAGAACTCCCTTTAGTATTTCTTTTAAGGCAGGTCTGGTGGTAATGAACTACCTCAGTTTTTGTTTGGGAAAGTCTTTATCCTTCCTTCTTTCCTATGGGACAGCTTTGCTGGCTATACAGTTATAGGTTATTTTCTTTCAGTATTTTGAATATATCATCTGATTCTCTCCTGGCCTGAAAAATTTATGTTGAAAAATCTGCTAATAATTCTATGGGGGTTCCCTTGTATAAAACGTCTTTATTTTCTCTTGGTGCTCTTAAAATTCTTTGCCTTTGACTTTTTGACAATTTAATTATAATGTATCTCAGTGTGGTCCTATTCAGGTTCAACATATTTGAGGTCTTTGGGCCTCATGTATCTGGATGTCCATTTCTCTTTCCAGGTTAGGGAAGTTCTAAGTCATTGTTGCTTTAAATATACTTTCTGTCCATTTTCTTTCTCTTCTTCTGGCATTCCCATTTCTTTTCATTGTGTCCTATAAATCCTATAGGTTTTCTTCACTCATTCCTTTTTCTTTTTGCTCCTCTGAGTAATTTCCAATGTCCTATCTTTCAGGTTGCTGATTCTTTGTTCTGTATGGCTAAGTTTACTTTTGAAATACTATTGAATTCTCCATTTATTATAATTTTCAACTCTAGGATTTCTTTTTTTTTTTTTGATTGTTGCTGTTTCCTTATTAAACTTCTCATTTCATTCATGCATTGTTTTCCTAATTTCATTTAGTTGTCTATTTTTTCTTGTAGTTCACTAAACTTACTTAAGAAGATTATTCTGAATTCTTTGTCTGATAGTCTATTTCTTTAAGGTCAGTTATGTGAGATTTATTAGTTTCCTTTGGTGGTGTCATATTTGCCTGATTTTCCATGATCCTTGATACCTTGCTTTGATATTTTCTTACTTAAGTAATCAGGCTCCTCTTACAGATTTTACAGGTTTACTTTGGCAGAGAGAGTTCTTCCTCACTCACCCCACTTTGAGTTTTTTGCATGTGTCTGCTGGTAATATCCTTGGGCAGGTGGGGCCTCATATTATGGTCTATTTTAGGGCAAGGCAGTTGTTTAAACTCTGAGAACAGGGATGCAGGGGTGTGCCACTGGCAGAGAACCCTTGAATCGGAATGCTAGCTTGGTTCCCTATGCAAATGAAACTGTAGGATGGACCTCATGTTTGCCTGAATTCTCTGGTAAGCCTTACTAGATGGTTGGGGCTAGGTATTATATTCAGTTATATTTAGTACTAGATGGGGCTATGTGCCCTGGCAGGGTGACAGGATGGAACCAAGGGCCTGTCAGCTCATTCTTTGGGTATACAAATGAGGTCAGAGTGTGCACTTCATACTCTGGCCAGTTGAAGCCACCAGTTTTGCTCTGCAGCTGGAGAAAATTGCTGACTGCTCTGTTCATGTGCCACTGTAGGGCTGATGAATTGGCTATACAGCTTCCCATATGCTCTGATTAGATTCCCTGGTCAGACAGGCTGAAGGCTGTATTCAGCAATGAGTGGGGCTACAAATTAGATTTCCTGCCCAGGTATAGCAGGAGAAGAAGCAGCTATAAAGCCAGTAAAGCTCTTGTTGTCTTAGTTTAACTCAACCCACACCCAAATTTCCCTGACTGTGTCACACCACTAGCCTTCCTCTGCAGACTGTTGGCTCTGCCTGCCTACCTCTTGGCTTGAGTACCATTGGGCTGTAAAACTTCCCAGAACTTCTGGTCAGATGGTTTTGAAAGACACTCTCCATAGTGGGTAGGGCTATACTGCAGCTTCTTTTCCTTGGCAGGAGGTACAGAGGCTGGTCAGGATACCCTCAATTTCCTAAACAGTCTCTCTGTTTGGGAGAGACTGGGAGCTACTCTCAACCTTGGCAATGAATTAATCTCCATGCCCATATACAGCATACATACTACTGGATTTGCTGGAGATTATCTGCTCTGCCGGCTTGCCTCTCAGCACAAGCACTTCTGAGCCACACTGTTTTCAGGAATTGTCACCAGACATTCTGTCTAATGGGGCTGGATGACAACTCTCCACAGTGGGTGGGGCTGTGATTCAGTTCCTTACCTGGGTATGTGCCAACTGTTCTGGAGCTGGAAAAACTCCTCTTTTGCATGTCTGAATTCAGGTATATGTGCCCCCCACCAAGTTATCTGGTTAGAGTGTACCTCCAACTTGGTTCTGCAGGTTGGGATTACTACAGACAGTGCAGGTATGAAATCCTTCTGCCAAGATCCATGTGTTGCAGGCCCTTCATGCTCTTCTGTCATAGTAACATTCCCAGTGGGTAAGCCGCACAGGTTCCCCTGAACTCCCATG